>PTEX01000116.1:104649-152322 GCA_003342815.1 Eudromia elegans | reverse complement strand
CTTAGTTTGAAGAAACTACAGTTTGTTAAATATGACACTGTAGTAGAAGCAATAGTAGAGAGGTGTCCTCTTGTTGCTTCTGTTCTTGCTTTTTACATATAAACCCACCACATTAAGAAGCTTTGCAACACGATAAAATACAGCTCTGGTAACTGACGCGTTCAGTATCCATCTCAGCTGTGACTTGTTCTTCCAGTTCGCAGAATATTAGGATGGGAAGAAAACTCCCTACCCTCCTCCTCAGGTTGAGATGAAACACCAAGTCAAAAGCTGCATTTTCAGGTACATGAGGATCATGATTTCTGGTCTTCCTCTGATGGGACAACTTCCAAGAGGATTTGCAATATTATGGTTACTCTCTCTGCAAGGATAAAAGCAAACACAGAGGAGATTTTTAGATGAGAGTGAAGGTGTGGGTTGGGGAATAAGAAGGGAAAGCAACCAGGAAAATTACACATCCTGCTTGCGCATATTGTTAATACCAGTTCATATACCCCGTACACAGATCATTTCAGTGCCTCACATAAAGTTCCCTTTTCAAACTATGCTTCCTTTGCCTCTGATCCAAAGAGGTGCACATACAGCGATAGCAGAAGGATATATAGGTACGAACTTGTCCAGTGAAAGTATATAGGTCTTCAAAGGCTAATTTAGAGCATGATTACTCTGCACAGCTATTTAGTTTTAGCAAAGCTGTAATGCTGTAATAACACTCTGAAAGAGCTCAGACAAGTCAATTCAGCTGTGCCAAGTTCAGCTGTGCCAAAATCTGCCTAAAAAAAAAAGAGAGAGAGAGAAAAAACAGACCGGGAAATGACGATTATATTGCCTCTTTACAGGTCTAAGGATGTTGTGCACATGAAGCAATTCCATGTTATTTGTTTGACATTTTGGATATTTGTTTGCTTTTGGTGGCTTTCTGTTTAGAGTAGTGACAGAGATTACTTACCTAACAAATAGTAAAAAAAAAATCCCATTCACTTAGCATTCCTTTCGCTTACCACTTTTTTATATTTTTTAATAGCCCATTTTAAACCAGCAGGCGTTACTGTAAGAGGGAGTTCTGATTTCCCCCGTTAGCACTGGCACCAGGGTAAGGCGGGAGGGGCAGGACACAAGCCGCTCGCAGGGTGCACCCGCTGCACCCACTTCCCTGCTCTCCTGCCTAGCACAACCTCCGCCACCTCCTGCCCTCCTCCCCGGAGCTGCCGGCCGGGCTGCCCTTCGGCTACGAGCCGACGGGGTTGGAGCAGGGATGGAATCTGTGTCTCCCTGCAGGACCCTTCCCTCTGCCAGGGACTGCCGGCTGGGAGCTGAGCTGGAGGAGAGCCAGAGCAGGAAGCCACCCAGGGCCAGGCCCTGCCTTCCCACCTCTTCCCAGCTCCAGGTTGAGCAACTGGAGGAGAATAAAGGGGCTTCTATCCAGCTGAGCGATGGTGTAAATGTGCTGGGAAAAGGGCACAGAGGGCACGGGCTTCTCCAGCAGTGGCTGTGAGTGCAATATCCTGTTTGGTTAACGGGGCCGAGGCCCCTGCTGCGGGAGCTGCTCCGGCCCGTGGCTGCGGGCGGGCAGCACCTCCCTTCCCACGCGGCCGCAGAGCATCACTCGGCACCGCCACCACGCACGAAGCACGAGCAAAGCAAGCCGGGACCGGGAGGCTGCTTGTGGGGTCTTTGGCTGCAACATGCACCGAGTAAGTGCAAGTGTCTCTGCAGTGCCTGCTCTGAGGGGTACCTGGAGCTACACAGGACCTGCTTCTCATTTATACCAAGGCAACTTAGCATATCATGAGACTAAAAGCTGTTTTTCTTTCTATTTTAAAGCCCATTTTTCCTTTTCAAGAGGAGAACTCACTGTAAATAAGGCCCAGTGGGCAATCTTTATAAAAAAAACCAACAACAAAAGAATGAGCTGCTATCTATGACCACCACATAAAGCTTGGGGAAGAAAAGAAAGCAGAAAGTTACTGGTTATGCATGAGGCTGGGGCAGCATAATGCTGAGACGAATTCCTTTGGAGCCCAACATCGCCAGCTCAGAAAAGAGAAGCAAACTGAATACACAGCGCTATATCCTGAGTGAGCAAGGGGCAAGGGTGTTTGTAAACCACCCTTAAGGAAGCAATTTGTTATATAAACGGAAATTCTGCTTTCTAGTATCAACTCAGGCTATGAAGAAGTCAACGCTCAACCTTTATTTCTTCCCAGTATTGTCCACTATAAAGAAATAAAGGATTTTAAAATACAAATCTACGGTTTTCAACCGAGGATGTCCAGCAGTAAGAGCTGTGCTGCTGGCTGCATGACCTTGCATACATTGATCTATCTGCTTCTGTAGGATTTGCCACACTTGATTCTTTTTGTTTTCAGATTAATTCTACAAAAAGCAAAATTGCAATGGTCAGATGAAGCTTGTACTAGCTGAAAATGATTTGTGCAAGCTAAAATTCCTGTGGAGGAGGAGAGAACAAAAAGTCCTTCTCACTGCTGAGTACCACCAGCCCCTACCAACCTCACAAACAAGTAGATTGTGTTTTCCTTAACATACTAACGTAGTAAGAAGAATGGGCAATGCCAGTGTCATAGAAGATGGTCAAAATACACTTTTTGTGCTGGCATGATGCTGTGTTCAGGTTAACAGGCTTTGACTTCCTCAGGAGTACTACTCAAAAATGCCTTGTTCTAGTCCGGGCAGATTAGATCTACCACATCATCCTTTGTCATGAAAAATCAGTTGTCTTCTCAAAAAGGTTACACAGCTAATCAGCCAAAAATCTAAACTACAGCCACATCTTATAGTCTTGACCATTTACCTCAGTGCCTTTTCTAAGTTCATCTAAAGCCTTGCGTATTTTTTTCAAGGTTAGAATATCAAGTTTGCAGTTGCCCAGTGACTTTTGTATCCCACATCTCACAGAGGCACCTTAACTGAATTCATCCTGATGCAATGCTTTTGAAAAATACTCTCAAGCTATGCAGTGCAGCAGCCTTAACTTTCTTTTTTCTTTTTTTTTTTTCTTTTTTTTTTTTTAACATAGTGATTCCATGGAGAGCATTTATAGCTTTGTTATTTGTCAAGGGGACCACCATGCTTCTCCACCCCAAAACTGTCAGCTTCTTATTCCTGTCATTACTGCCGTTATTCAGAGAATAATGATTACAAAGCAAACAGGTTGCTTTACCCACTGACTGGTGTCTGTTGCTTTCCCCTCAAAGCYAGGACAGTGTGTCCCTATGTATTTCACAGGCATCTGGCCTTCTTTCTAGGAGAAGGGTTTTGTGTTATCTAAAGAGTTAGAAGATTTTGCTTTGCTGTCACATCTGGCAGAAAATCCTTCACATGCATCCAGTCTACCTTAAAGAGAATATTTTTTTCTCTCATGCAAGGAATGCAGTTCAACACTGGCATCCTGTGGCCAGAGATTCAAGCAACTGTTCCCAAACCTCTAAGATTTCACAGAAAGTGCTAAAAAGAATCTGTTGGGTTTGATAAAGGAATTTTCCCCACACCTTAAATATCGAAGCAGAGAAATTAGAAACAGAAAAGCACAAGCTATTTAACAGAATGCCTTTTTTGCATAAAACTATTATCATTTGTGCTGAAACATTCTACATTCCACATACAGTCAAATGGATTTAAAATTAAGAAGGCCAGATTTTATGGGCTGTAAATTGACTAAGATCATTTATGTAAATATTTTCTGTCCTATTACTTATGGGCTTTCCAGCATGACACAATCTCTCTGTAAAGTATATTCACATACACATATATATATATATGCGCTATAAAACTAAGCTATTTATATAAATACATATATACACACTCCTATATTATTTCATTGTGGACAGTGAATTTAAAAACATCATTTACTCAATACTAAAGCACTGAAGACCATCCATGTGTTTTTAATTCAGTAGCTGTACAAGGAAATTTTTTGTTGAAAACTCATGGGTTTGGGTTTTGTTTTGTTTCATCTTGCAGCAGCAAAGATTTTCTTTCTCTTTTAACAAAGTATTCACTATTTCTTAATGTAAAAAAAAAGTAGTCTATGTTTTCATTTCTGTTTTTAAAATTGCCGCCATTTTGGTAAATTCACATCATGTTGAGTGACAAGAAAAAGGATGAG
Organism: Eudromia elegans; assembly: GCA_003342815.1. Lineage (NCBI taxonomy): Eukaryota > Metazoa > Chordata > Aves > Tinamiformes > Tinamidae > Eudromia > Eudromia elegans. The sequence continues at coordinate 148,196 of PTEX01000116.1, read as the reverse complement.
GGGTTGTAATAGACAGTACTGATTTTTTTTTTCTTTCTAACTGAAATGCTTTGAGTAACTTCTCCAACACATCAGTGCTTTCACAAATGCTTTTACCAAACTTTCAGAAGTGGCACCAGAATGAGTCTCGGTGCATTTCAGGTGTGAAATCCTATAGCTAAGTCCCTCAGAAGTCGTTTTGACATGAGGCACAGCCAGGGTTTCCACAGATGTGTGCCAGCTGCACTGGATTTTGTTACCCCCTTGTCTGAGGCCGTCACTAGTGCAGATACCCCCTGACCAAGCTTGACCATCCCCATCCGCTGCCAAATTTCCCCTGTGGCTGGCATGTGCGTGGACCAAAGTGAGCGTGGAGCCACTCCTATCATGGCAACAGACACAGGTATGTTTGCAAAACATTTCCCTATCAGGAAATAGCTCCTCTCTATTAGCACAGGCAAAGGGCCCCGGGCAGGAAGGTCAGTGCTTTAACTGGAATCAGCCTTGCAGGGAAGGCAGGTGAGAAGGGAGCAGAGAGATAAGCAGTGGTCTGAAGTGCCGTTTATCTGGGAAAAACACCAGTCAGGCTCTCAGCGGAAGGCACAGGCTGCTGTAAACCCCTCTCTCTAGTAGCTGACACAGACCGCAGGGTCCAACAAGCGCCGCAGCATCCTCCGAGGAGAGACGTGCACCATCCCCCCAGGATCAGAGCGGCAGAGGGGCTTGCTGGAGGGGATCTCACCATGCCCCCGATTCCCTCAACGATTCCTAGAGCCAGCCAGGAGGAGGGCACTTACCCARGAGCTTCCTGAACCACTTGGGCTTCTTGTCCCATATGATAAAGAGGTAGTAAGCAGGGACTCCAGTCAGGGTTATTGCAAATCCAATCCCAGTATTGACCGGATCGGAGTAAAGTGACAGTGCAACCATGAAGAGACAGGTGAAAGAAAACAGTGCTGGTATAAATAGAGGTACCTGAAAGATAACCACACAAACAACCATTACTTTATATTGACCTTGCTATTGAATGACAGCAGTATTTAATATTCCATGCATTGTATATTGGATAAAATCCAGCATCACAAGAGAGTTCTGCAGAAACACAAGTATCTAGAACATCCCTGCAAAAAGAAAATTAAGCAGGGGGCTATGCATTAAGTACCACCCACTCTTCTATACTGCACTACTTTACATCCCTTAAAATGTAAGGGCTGTAAATATGTTATATTACAAAAGTCCTTTCTCTAATCCTCCATTAGGTAAGTAAGAAGCACTAACTGTAGTGAGGATTTCCTCTTTTGTAATTACCTATTAGAAAACATTTTACAACACAGCAAGCAACTCAAGTCACCTTTTAAAACTATTAAGAACATATTGATTTTCTTCCTAAGGTAAAAATCAAAATCTGGCAGGAGGAGAGCAAATTAAACACCATTTGACAAGTGATAAAGATATTTGATAGTGTTATGCAACAGAAAGCTACTGAAAATGCACCTTCTGACAGTATGACTGATGGCATTATCAGTGTCAATGCACAAAATAAAAAAAATCAAATTAATTCTAATCATTTTCAAGAACAGCACTGCAATCACTAACTTAGCAGCCCTGTGAAGGAAATGCCTATGCGCATGGCTTGTGAGATGCTTGGTGTAATGGAGAACTGGCAAATTCCTTGGAGATTTTTCCCTTCCTTTCATGACTTGAACCATTACAGTTCTTCTTTTGTGCATTGTCAAAGTGGTTTTCTAATCAAAGAAAATGGGTTGTGCCATTCACCTTCCTATGTGCTGGTATGTCTGTAAGAATGCAGCAGCGCACAGCCTCCATCCTCCGTAAAACACACTCCGTGGCTCGATGTATAAACAGGGAAAATTCCCTCTGCTTTTGTTCCTGATGGACACTATCTTCCCCCACACACAATGGGACACTTTACTTGGTAAGGTGCTCCTCACAATAAACAAGAAGAGCGGCAGAATCAAGGCCAACGTGCCTATTGTGCTGCTGGCCAGACTATTAGCATTTTCTTTCTGGATTCATAATAAGGGTGTCAGCAAATCAACTGGGAGTCCCAAATACCACAATGAAAGGGCTAGCCACTTATTTGCACATCAAATTGGCATATTCTATATTGGGCAGACAATGCAAGTGAAAGATAAATGTTTAATATTAATGCTTATGCCTGACATGAATGCTGGAGGCAAAATTAATCAGKTTTTTTATCAGGGCAGATGTTAAATCGAGGACTGGCTGAAAATCAGGCTGGCACACGTCACCCTAATATTTGCAGTGCGGAGCCCCCACCAGTATTTAGGAGTTGGGGTATTTYCACAGAGCTTGCTGGAGCATAAAGCCCTCGGCTTGCCTCACACCGCTGCAGCACGACGGGCAGGCAAAACYGAGCAAACACCTTCGCTTTCACACAGCCACCCAAGTGCTCCCCACAGCCACCAGGGAGTCGGAGTGAATTCTCCTTCCCGAAACGACTTCGCCAAGGTAACCCTGGTGATCTTGCAGGAAAGCACAAGGAGACTCTTCAGCGTGAAGGACTGTTCTCTATTAGTTCTGCTTTTTGTGAAAAGGAGGTTAACGTTTTATCAGAAAAGGCTCCTTTACTGTCTGGCTACACAATAGATACAAGGCAAAGGGATTCATGTAAAACAGGCAAGAGCAGAGGTTACCTTGAAAGGACGAGGCATATCAGGACGTTTATATCTGAGATAAATCAACCCAGCAACCGCTAGTCCAATAAAAAGCCACCTGGCAAAACTGAGGAAATTCAGGAGGCTGTAGAGATCCCCGTTGAATAGCATGATCATTGTGAGAGGGTACTGCAAAAGAAATGCAGAGCATGAGCGAGCTGCGGTGCCGTGACCTCTGATATTTTACAGCAGCGATCCCAGGTCTTTCCACAGGGACAAGCAATACGGCCTTTCCTGAGGGCTCCAGACTTCAGGTACGGGATTAACATGTAGCTGAGGTGGCCACGTGTCTCCATCAAGAGGAGAGAGCCACTCAGGCCCTCCAGTAAGACAGGGTGAAGGGGTCAGATCAGCYGCATGCCCCAGGATGCTTACGGAGCCCACAGCATGGACACCAGGGCACAAGCTTCCCACGCGGTCGAAATGCAAACCTTTGCRAGCAGAGGGAGCATTTAGCTGTCGCTCGGGAGGACACTGATGAGCAGAAAGGGGAGACAACACYGGGATAAACACCTCTCCTCATTAAAAAGGTGTTCTGAGACAGGCAAAGCATCGCTGTGAGCAGGCAAAAGCTTATGGATAAACTCAAGTGTTGTACCTTGAGTGAGATGACTTTTATATGCTACATGGATAGATTGGAGGGCAATCTGTGCACAATAGGTGAATATTTAAAGCCAGGATCAACTCTAAAGGGCAGTCCACACTTGACACAGGAGACGCCCTGTGTCTGAAAAGACACAGTCCTGGCATCTGGGGATGAAGCACCGAGTATCCTTTGCCAGAGCCTCGTGCTCACAGAACAGAAGATCCAGTGGTGACAGCCTTGCCACGTTTATAACAAGGCTGCCAGGTGAAATCCACTGTGGACACAGTAGAAAGTCAGCCTAAATCTTTATGTCAGAAAGTTAGCTAGTATTAATGATTTCAAGTCAAAGTCTTGCCCACTCCTCTCCTCTTTTCTTTTTTCCCTTTTCGTTTTTAAGCAAGGAAAACAGCTTCCAAACTCTAATGATTTACAATTTTTTTTTTTTTTGTTCTTTCTCTTCAGATATTGAACAAACTTCTTCCCTATAAAGGTTGACAGAAACTTTACCACTGACATATATTGGGCAAGATTTCTTCTGTAAGAGACTCAGGTGTTATAAGTTTTAAAATTCAGCCATAAGCACAATAACGTAACAAGGGGCCATGAACATTGAAAGAGAAAAGAAACAACATGGTATTAGAATAGGATAGCAAGGTTTCCTGCAGTTGCTCATACATCTATCAGATATCAGCATATGTGTAACACCCAAATTTCTGAAATCCTAAAGAYTCTTTAAAAAATTACTTTCCAAGCTTAAAAGATGCATACGCTCATCTTCTGCCAAACTGTTTCTATTCTTAGAGAGTTTAGGCCTGTGCAGGAGACATAAAGCAAGAAAATGCTAAAATGAAGACTGTCAGCCCAGAATATATCCTGCAGCTATTCCACTCCTGAATCCCAGTCCTTCCTTTCCCATACTCCGTCGTGCCCAAAGCCCAGATCTGTGTTAATAGATGAGACTCAAGCAGAGCCCATATTGTGCCTGGATGCTCTGGAGCAAGGCTGCAAYGCGAATTCTTGCGCGGGACCATTTGTTTGCATGATTTACCAGCACGATGACAGCTGGCAGAGGAGTGTGCTTGCGGACATGAATCATGGAGAGGATTTCCGGAAGGTGACCCTCGCGGGAGGCAACGAAGAACATCCTGGGGGGAAACGCATGCGGACAGACTTTAAATGCGCTCGTTACTGCGACTAGGCAAAGCAGCTCATGAAAGTCACAGAGCACAGCAGTGCTTCTGCGGCTCGTCCGAGGGGCTTGGAAGGGAGAGAGTGACAGGAGGAGCCTCTACGCAAAAATCAAAGCCATCTCTGTCATCGTGCCCCCCTCATGCCATTATCAGTGTCTCAAATGGTTTAATATTTTCCCTCCAATTTTCCTCCTTTGTCTRAACTAAAGGGGCCATTAAATGCTAAACGCCAAGGGATTCATTTTCCAACCCTTCACAGGATTTCAATAACGTGATGTTAGAACCAGCAGGAACCAAAGGGGAGAAATCTCTACAGATGGGAAACATTACAGTCAATTTTCATTTCCTGATAAAAGGATGAAACCTTTTTTCCCTTCCTCTTGCTTCCTTACCCCCCAGGTACATCCCATGTCTTTCAACCCCAGCAATATCAGCATTTTCTCACCTGGAGACAGCAAAAACGCCACCATTCATAGAGCCAAAGCAGGAGAGAGCAACAAATACTGGCACAGCTAAAGAAAACTTTCCCATTAAATGCTCAGCAAATGTCTGTTAGGAGAGAGAGAAATATAAAGTCATTTTTCCCTTGTAAAAAACAAAAGTAATTTTACTTTATTAACAAGTATTGTAAATTTATTCACACTCCCTTCTGCATCCCTCCTTGAAAGTTGTCCTGTGTGTTTGACACCCCTCTCTCTTTTTTGTGACACCAAGATGACTGTGGTCAAGGCTCACCCAGCACCTGGCCGCATGTGGCAGCCTGCCAGCTGTGGCAATGCTGCAGAGCTGGAATCAGCCCTCATTTAGGTTGTTTTAAGATATTATTATTATGACTTCTGAGAGACTTAAAGCTCGACCTGAAGGTGTCAAGTTCTGATCTGCATACCTAGTACTTTTTCTGTAGGCTTCAATTTACTTAGCTGGTACCATCCCAAAATATCTGCCATCCACACACATTTCACTGCCCTAGGTTGCTGCAGAGCCTCAATTTAGGGTTGGGGCACCACAGGAGATGTGCTTAATTTTCTTGAGGTTTGCAAAATGCTTTGCTTCTCCCAGAGGCTAGAGAATTTGGTCATTTTTTAAACACCGCCTCAACTGGAAAAGCCACAGCAGTGTCTCTACTGGAAGGTACATGCAAAATTTTATTTCCTCACTGCAAGTCGGATAGCATGAATATAAAAATCAGTGTCACCACCACGAGCCAGGAAAAACAACCACAGCAGCGCTTCTGAGCGCGGCCGCCTTGCAGCTCCTTCAGGGCTCACACCAACCCCCCTTCCTAGTGACTCAGGACACACACGGCGCCGAGACAACTCCACTGCTTCCCCCGACACAATTTAGGGGACAATTTTTCAAGTGTGAACTTGGCCGTGCATTTAAGTCCCATTGACTTTGTTATCTTAAGTAAWGATGGGCTAGCGTTACATTATAAATACTATTAGTGGCCTTAAGTGCAACCCCATTCATCAGTACAGAAACAACTAAGCTTACCTGGATGCTACTGCAAAAGAGAAGCCGTACAGAAGTCTGATTATTTTTTTCCCAGAAATAAGAACATATCAACAAATAAAACGGCAGCAGGGATAGAGCTTTGCAWTTTTCTTCTGTAACTTACCACTGCTACAGCTTTTGAAAGCAGCAATTCCCCAGCACTGATTGTAGTGAAATAAGCCACGTTTGTTAACACATAGCCAACTGTGACGATAATCATTGAAATGCATATTGCGAGGGGGATGTTTCTGAAATACACAAGGTAGCTCATTATTTGGCAAGCTGGTTCCTGTTCCCTGAACATGAAACAAATAACATGAGAAGCAGCCACTAACAATAACAAATGCCTCTTTGGTGATCCAGAAATATCACAATTAGAAATGACYTGTAAAAACAGTGCATCTAAACCAAACCGCCTGGACAAGGCAAGTAGCTTTACAACCAGGATGACGCAAGAACCCCTCTGGAGGGAGGAATCCTTTGGGGATGTGAAGAGGCCACGGACCCCATGTCTCCTAGCCAAAAGGACTGCCCGCCTAGGAGGGCTGTCTCACCTTGCAGGGATATAGGAGAGCAGAACACATCCCACAAAGGAGCAGTGCAAATTTTCACTTCCAATACTCTAGTTAAGAGACCAAGAAACAGTAATACCCAAATAAATAATAATGTCTAACGTCTATATTTTATGTCCTCCCAGATAGGAAGGCACAAACATCAGACAGAAACACAATGAGGTACAGTGAATTTATCCAATATCGTCCTATGGGCAGATGTTCAAATAACACTGCCTCTGAGGAGATGGGGAGCTGGGCCCCTTCCCTCCAGCTGACTGCATTAAGATGGCTTTTGAGGGCAGGCAAAGACGTGTCCTACATCTGCATCCAGCAAACTGACTGATCAAGGGAGAGCAGGAGAGACAAATGGGAAATACCATCAGAGACAAGAGCACCCCAAAGGACCTTCCCACTTAGCTGAAGGGAGAAGGTCACTGTTGGAACCCAGCACCCAGCATGATGGTCTATTTACTGATCTTTTTTTCCTCAAAGAAATACAACTGGTTCAGGACTTAAGGATCCTCTTCACCACCAGGCATTATTTCTCAGAGAYACACTTGACATAAGGATGCCTTTATAAAGGTGAAAGGAAGCTATAAACCGAGCTTACAAATAAATAAATAAAGCAGAGGCAACGTTACTGTTGCTCGCCATGCCCACCTTAGCRACTGTGGCGTCAGATGCAATATTAACCCAGACACATAAGTAGGAAAGATGTTTGTGCTGTAGAGCAGTATCACATTTGGGGAGACTTTACATTAACCCTATGCTACCTCAAGTCCACGGTTTCGAGAGGAAGAAGCTGGAAGGTAGGGAACCCATCACTCTATAGGGATGCACTTGTTGATGCAGCTTTAAAGATGTCAATTCGCTCCACCCAGTTTAGGAGGCAGTTCCCAGTCTGCAAGAGAATGCTCTTACCATGCTTTCTGCTATGAACTACAGTCACAGCACCAGCAGAAAAACTGAGACCAAGATTAGCTCCTTTCCTTAGAGGATCACGGCACCAATTTTCCTATATTTTATATATTCCTAAAAATATTAGTTTTCAGCATTTCTCCGCAGAATGAAATCTCACCAGATTTCAAAATCAAGAAAATTTGTTTGCAGATTGGGTGGATGTTGAGTTGAACTTCAGGTGCCAGTGCTAGCGCCAAACCCATAATTTCAGACTGTCCTTTGCATTACTGCCAGGATRATGTGCAAGCTGGCTGCTATAAGGCTCGAGTATAAGGGGAAGCACCTACCAAGAAGGTCTTTTGCAATATATACCTCTTCTCCCATAACTATCAAAAGGATCAAAATTCTGAGGAAATTTGAATCARAACAATATGAAAAATATAATTAAAAGCCTTTATAAAATCACAGGAGAGACAACTAAGGTAGTTTCTGAAGAGCTGAATGTTGCTTAAAACTGAATGAATCGCTATCCATTTAAAAATTTATCCTCCGCCTATTACTCACAGCCATAGCCTCCCTTTCTGCCCTACACACAAAGCAATTCTAATGACACATCATGACAGCTTAAAGAAAAGGCACATCTACCTTGTGTCTTCCACAAGTCATTGAGGCATCCACCATCACGGACAAATTTGGCATTAGGAATACAAGCCTGCATGGAGCTGCAGGGCATTGCCATGCAGTACTAAGCACTGCTGTATGGCTTGCAAACAAATTTATTCTTTCTTCAGTCTATCAAGGATCCAGGAGCCAGGGCTCAGGGTTCAGTTAATCGGGATATCCACTGGGCTTTGGATTTGACCTTAAGTGTTGCAGAACCATAGATCTTTTGATAATCTGCTCTGGTAATGCACTACCTCCTGCAAATATTTTGGAGAGAAACACCCAGAGAGAACCAAGCAAGCAAGAGAAAAGAAAAAAGAAAAAACTGTAGAGAACCTGAGGACAAGAACAATATCAATAAATCAGCAGAGGAGCATTCCCAGAAGTCTACAGCTCATATCCCAGGTTAATGACAAGTTTTATAACAACAAACAGTAAGTGTTAAGAGCTGTGACCACTGCAAGCTGATCTTTCTGTGAAACGACAAGTACACGGTCAAAATATGCCCCACAGACTCAGCTGGGCTCACAAGCACAAGATGCATTGTCTCTACGTCCTTTGTAGTTTAGTGGCCATGACAAAATCACTTCCTTGTATTCCCTTTAAATTGAGGTTTTATAAATGTGCCATCTGAGTCTGCTGTCCCGGGAAAAACTGTGTCAATGAGACACAGGCACGAAGTCTAAGGCAACTGAACATGAACTACTGGARTGAAACAATTACTCGAAGGCAAAGTTAGAAGAGATAAATCACATCTTCCATGTGCTGGCATAATAGTGAAAGACATCTTTTGTTATATTTAAATAAATATATAGATAAAATCAAATATATACATATATATTATATATATATATAAATATAAATGCAATGTACTTTTTAAAAAGGGAAAAGGAAAGAAGAAATGTCCTGATTTCTTCACATGGCTTCCAGAAACAGCTTTATTTGTTTTTCATGAACCTTGGGTTCTGTATATTTTCAGTGTGTTGAAAATTCACCACCACAGGAGTTTCAAGATCCTTCTCAAAATTTCCCTCRTGCAATAATTTATTCACCATTTGCAATCTGTTAAACAATTTTCCAAGAAAAGTATTCCCAGAATCTGGCACTCTTAAAACCAAATCACCTACTGCACAGTCCATAGGGTCAAAGCTTGGTTGAATAAATCACAAGTCCAAATTTATCCAAATAACCTTATGTGCAAGAATAAAAAATACAACACACTAGCAGCAAGAAAGCCCTGGTAATTCAAAAATCTCAGGGCTCCAGTGTATGACCAGAAGATGTACAGCCTCGGCTTGGTAACTACTGTGCTCTGTTTCTCTAGGCCTTCCYTGGTGGTGATTCTTCCTGAACAAAACAAACACAGTGAGCTAAGGAAATTCTGAACCCTGGACAACAAAACAGGATTTTCCATCATAGACTTCCCTCTGCCACATTCTTCATGTGAAAAGCGGCCTATAGGACAGCTCATTACAGTGAAGCAATCMAATGGTTCCCACCAAGTCAGACTATGAAAACATTACAATCTTCTACCCCATCTGTTACAAGAGACAGGATAAAATAGAATTACTGGAATTATTATTTGTGGGCTTGCAACTCAGACACTACTAAATTGTGTGATTTCTCTATATCTTCTTTTGATTGTGATTTTCTGGGGTAGGAACGAAAAGAAAAAGAAAGTTTGTCTATTAAGGTAAGCCCTCATTTACACCACCACATGCTCCATGCATGTTACTGCCAGAGTGAGAGTCACAGGACCTCAGTTCCCCTCTTGGATGCATTGGTTCTGTACCTTTGACGTCGGCAGATCCAACAGCCACCGGCACAACAGAGGGAAGAATGAGGCCACAGTCTGCGTTTAAAGAGCTTCTCATTTTCTATCACCGCCAAGAGGAGGCAAAGGCTGCTGCTGGGTCTAATTACTTGCTTTCTTCCCAGTGTTTGACTTTAGTGGTTTGGATTAGAATTGGTTACACTTCATAAAAGGGGTCTTCTATGAGCACCTGACTTTGAAGGGTCAAACTGTATTATAAGTGTGCTGGGAAGGGCAATAAATTTCATTAACTTCTCAAATGTTTCCAATACCTTTTCCAGCAGGGTTCCCCAAAAAAAGTGAATTGGCATAAATCCGCTCCTGGCTAAAGCTTAAGATGTMGAAAGGTACCAAGTATAGAGATTAACACTGTCCACCATAACACCTTCTAGCTGCAATGCAAAGTAGAAGCAGATCTGTCAAGATCCTTGAGATCAACTGTTASATTCCCAGTGTGATTTGCTTTTATGTCACATTTGAACAGATTTATACAGATTTGAACTTGGCAGCCATCACACCACGTGCCAACTCTGGTTGGTTATCCAAACTGCACCTGGAATCAGGCGCTCATTAACATCACAGTCCAGGGCCTAACTTGTTAAGCCTATATCTTTAATAAAACATTTTTCTTTGAGGAGCAGTGGACCGAACTGATTCATCTGAAACTTGGAATACAAACCAATAATACAAGTAATCTCACATTCAACTAGATCCTGCATCTTTATGCATAGAGTGCAAGYTTTCCCAYAGAAAACTAGGACAATATAGCMGTTATTGAAGATAACAGTTAAATCYACAAAAGAACACTGAGATTACAACACCAAACGTTAGACACACTCTCTCTGCTTGGCCACACCACATTGCTTGCACAGCAAGTGCCTAATGACTGTTTAGCACCAAAACATAGCAAGCACAACAGGCAGCACACAGAGCTGCCGAAACAATATTAAACTCTAGTAAAATGGGGGGCTTTATTTTTAAAAATACACCTTTAATAATGAAGTTAAACACAGACTTAAAACATTAGAGCCATATCATCCCTGTAACTTCTCAAGTCTTTGATGAAGCACTTCCATACATTCATCAAGTGCCAATATCAAACACCCTCTGATTACCTCCAATGTGTCCTGATTGTACAAAGTTCACTACAGTTTCCACAAGACATATGAACAYTTAGACCCAGCTTCACTGTGCACTGTAACTTGACCCTAAATTCCACTGTAAATCCCAAGGACTTCAAGGTCCCAATGACCTAAATTGCTAATTGCCTATTGTAATAGTCCAGCCTCATCACCACTGTATGGAGTCAGACTTGTCCCAGGAACTCTGGCTTTTCCTCAGGTGTGCCTACCTACCTACAGGAGATGAGGAGACATTACTAGTTAAGGGTCTGTATTAAGAATTTGTGTTCTGAAAATGACAGTGGGGACCCGTGATCCTTTGGTGGGTAGTAGCTGGTTTCTGTTACAACTCGGTGAGCTTGTTCATCCTTCAAGACAGCACCCTTAATTCAAGGTATTGTAACAAAGGTGTGGCTTTAGAGTGGACCTGTAGTTAAAGGCACAATCACTCCTGGAAGCATCTGGAGTTCCCATCCATGGGAGATCACAGTCCTGCCTTGCAGTATTTCAGCGTGCTATATAGACCATTCTGTGTATGTAACCGGTCTGCTGGGCTCTCCTTAAAGCAGCAAAAGGAGGAGTCTCCTGAAGCTTCCTGCAGATTTACTGTCGAGTAAAGCTGCAGTGCTACACAACTGCTTTCCTACAAAGTGCAAAATCTGCATCAGGCAACGGGCTGGCAATGGCTGGGAAGGATTGAGCAGTACAGCCTGGGAATCTGCGCTGGGAAATGAGCCCCACAGCTCAAAAACCTAAGTCAGTAGAGAGAAACGACCAAAGTAACATTTATGTCATTGCCAGACAAGAGACTATGGTGGTTACAGATGAAATATGCTGCCTGCCCCATACCRCCCTGAGCACATGCAGCAGTGGAGCTGGGACGGAGGCAGAAACCACTTGCATCTGTGCCCTCTTTCTCCTGCCTTTGCTGAGAACATGCATTTCTGATGCATGGAAGGGCAAACGGCACGGTGACATGGCATGGAGTAATGCAACGGAGCAGGCTGAGAGGTGGCAATCATTCCCAAAAGGAACCACTGGAGTTCAGAGCTGGGGAAAAACAGCCTGACCAGCAACCACRTCACTCACCTGAGGCCAAGGGCAGGTCAGTGCTGCCCCCTCCTTCCCACTCCTCAGCATTTAGGAAGCGTCACTGTTAGGACATTAATAACTTGCACTAACAGCAAAGGGCTGATGCTTCTGGATGCCGAGGGGCAGAGCAGCAGTGTGTGTCTGTACGTGTGTGTGCACRTGTGTGTATAAAAGGGCTCAGCTTTTTCATGTTTATTCAATTCTTTGACATTTAATTTTGAGTGGGAGAATTTCCACAATGACAAGGATCATAAAGGGGCAATTTGCTGCTGTACTTTACCATTGATATTTCGGCWTGAATGGATATTGCATTGCTCGGTGATGAAAAGAGCAGCTACTTGTAATAAGGAGCACCATGGAAACTGAAATATCATTTACCAAGGAAAGCTCTTCTTCTGGAGGAATTCAAAATGAGAAAAATGGTAACTGTGGATGCCTTGAAGCATTACATTTTAAAGGCTATAAAAGGATGTAAATTAAAATAAAGGGAGATGTTTTAACACTRTTGCAGTGCTGTGAAGGGATTTGTCCAGCATGTAGATGGTTTTGTCTCTGAAAAGCAAGGAAATGAGGTGCTCATTAAGAAAGGCCTAGCAGGGTGRTTACATAMACAGGAAGATCCATATAGCACRCTGAAATACTGCAAGGAATGACTGCCGTCTCCCATGAGTGGGAACTCCAAGCATTTCCAGGTGTGAGCTGGGATGCTCATTTTTGCAATGTGCCAAATAATTTCAAATAGGAAAACATACTTAAACATATAWATATTGCCTTCACTGCCTTGAGAAAGGAAATGTCAGATAACTAAAACTGAGTGTCACTGACATTTCATTATACCATTCCTGCACTCCAATCACGTGCACAGGAGAAGAAAATCTTTTTTTTTTTTTTCTTTTTAGTGTCCAAGCTGAGAAATCCTAAATATAATCCTTAGAAAGCCATTAATGAAAGCTTTTTGCAGATCGAGTTCCTTAAATGTGCCTCCAATTGGACAGGGACAGGAAACAGTAAGAATCAGTAACCCTTTTCCAGAGATCATGGGCAATATGGTCAATGAGCCTTAGGATCTTTTCATGAGAACTCATATTTGCACTGATACGCTGTTCAGGGTACCCTCTGTCAATGATGGTAAAAACTTAAAACTAAAGTGATAATGACAATGTATGCTGGACTTGATACACTTTTATTCTGATTCCACTATATAAAGGAAAAAAATTGCAGATCACCTATTAAAACTGTCCAAGAATGCCATCAAAAGCCAAGTGGCCAAATATCCCCAAAATCCTCTGTTCTGAAATTGCATAGCACGTTCTCCTTCCCGCACTACTCTACTCTTGCCAACACTTTATGTGAAAGCAAGCCCAGAGAAACCAACAGTTATGAGGAAGRGGGTAAATGTAGGTTTTAGTTCAGCAAAATCTGTTGCAAGACTCACTCCAGTAGCCAAAATGAGCATAAAGCAGATCACAGGATTTGGGCTTTCGGTGAAAAWAGTATTTTCTTAGAAAKASAGARATCATGTTAACTCTAGGGTRGGTCCTCTAGGCCATCATCATGTCTCTGCTGATGGTTAACACTGTGCCTGGGTGCTCTGCTCTGGGATGTCCTGTATCTCAGAAAAAGACTTTCCCCATGGTCCATACAATTGCAGACTAAAGATGCTATCATGATTCTGCTTATTTTTAACATCCATATAGATATACTTTCTTTAGATCCACAGAAGCTCATCTTCTAATGATGGCTTACCCAAGAAAAATGCAGTTCCACTGTCTCCTGTGCTTCGTGTGGATAAATCTTTAGTTTTATCTGCTTTTACTTAGCAGTTTAGGGTTTGGGGTTTTTTTTTCTCCTGTACAGGTAAGTATGAAAAAATGGAAGTGACTGTCCTTCCTACACCCTATGGATGCACGTGATCCTTCTTTTYTCTAAAATAATCTCACTCAGAAGTTAAACCTCTTTTCACCCCAGAGTGTTCCTGTGCACCACCATTCTCGTGACCTACAGAGATCTCTTCTTTACTGATAAATACTTTCAAATTATGGCCTCAGAATTATTCTTCGGAGGAACACTTCATCGTACTATCATCTTACCATACCACAAATAATTATAGTCTTGTTTTTTTCTTTTGCAATGAATAAAATGTAATGACAAGGTGAGGATACAAATAACCRAAGTTGCTCAACAACAAGTGTTACAAGTGGATGAGGACTGACACAATAGACCACAGCAGTGCAACTTGTAAAACACAGATTACTCACTTCAGAGCTCCTCTGGAGCCATTATAATCCTATATAAATCCTCTTAGTTTACAGTTCATGRAAACAGGCTGCACTGTAATTCAAATGATGGAAAACCCTTATGGGATGCTAGTTAACAATACTCTTTTCCCTAAATAAAACACCACCGYCACCACGTACTTAAAATTCCTACATCCTGAGGGCCAAGTACTGAAGGGAGTTGCCCGGAAAGCACCTTCCTTGCAGAGCACCAGCACCCACACACAGAGCAGGCGCCGCGGAGGCGAGGGCCGCGCGGCACCGTCCCAGTGTGAGGAGGAGCGCGGGGCGCTGCGGCCACCCCTGCGCCACGCGKGGCGAGGGCGCCTCTCATCACACGGGAAGCCCTGCCTTGTTTCGAGACGACTGCTACATARCCTGGACGCAAGTCAGCGAGTCACCGCTGCTCAAAGCTGCACGGTAAATAAGACAATCCTGTTGAATTTCTCATCTGAAAGTGCCTGTGATAAATGCTGAATAAATTATTCCGCTGGTTGACCAAGGAGAACATATTTCTTTTCTTGTATATGTTAATATCATTACTACAGCTGGTTKTACTCTGCTGTTTCAATGGAAAATAACCAGTCTTGACAGCATGGCAGGTGGTCATAACTGGTTATACAGTTATAAAACTGCATGCATATAAACACCATTAAAGCACCTATTATCCTTGCTGTACTAGAAGTCCATCCCTTTATTTGCTTTCTTCTTACATTCTGTATCTTATACAAGCAAAGGATGCCAGCCTACTTTCCCTGCATGTAAGTTGCCAGAATCAGCCCATATGGAGGTTTTAGATTATGTTTAAATAAAAGGTTAATGGCTTACAAGATGCACTAAGGTAATACTGAACTTGTTCATTTTTTGAGGCTGAGCATTAAAGGGAAAAGGAAGGGAAACAGAAGAGGAAAAGAGACTTTTCCTTCCTGCCACCTGGAAAGGCTGCACCACAGGGCAAACCAGAACATTAAACTGAGAATTAAACTAGTGGTCTTTGCTCATGTAGAGATAGTGGAGAACTCATCGCTAAGAGCTCACTTGACCTTAGGAAACCCACAATCTCCCCCATGAAACAAACCATGTCTTACAGCTCTGGAGCTTTAAAGGCACATCGGTCTTGCAAGATGATTTTTTTCCTGACAGGAATATTCAGGTGAGAAACTCCTACAGATCACGCTGTCAGCTTTCTATACAAGTGCTACTATGCCCCTCGGTGCAAGAGAAGCAAAGGTTAAAACAGACTCGCATGTATTTCAGGTGCCAAAATGGTGAGGAAGAAGAAAAGCCCGGAGCAGCGCCCCGTAGGTTGCACGGCTTTGCTCTTACAACCCATTAGCCTGCGGTTATAGCACATTAGGGTTTTGCCAGCTACTTGGGCAGATTACTCATAAATGTTTGTTTTACTCCTCTAGCAGGGCTGATTCATAGTAACAATGATTCACATGAACAAACAAAACATAAAACAGGAAGAAAAAAGCAGAAAAGGCAAACACACCTCAGCAGGTTATCGCAGCAGCAGGCGAGCTCAGCCTCGAGGGCCGGGACGCATCGCGGGCTCCGGAGCGCTGCGGCAGGGCACGGAGCAAGCACCGCCCTGCACCCGGAGGCGAGCTGAGCTGCAGCCCCGAGGAGGCCGCCCCGGGCA
Source organism: Eudromia elegans (assembly GCA_003342815.1). Taxonomy (NCBI): domain Eukaryota; kingdom Metazoa; phylum Chordata; class Aves; order Tinamiformes; family Tinamidae; genus Eudromia; species Eudromia elegans. The sequence continues at coordinate 132,184 of PTEX01000116.1, read as the reverse complement.
CGCACACACACTGCAGCCCACGCGGCCGGCGGTGCGGGAGCCTCTGCGCGGCGCCGGCAGCACCGCGGCCACCGCCACCCCTCGCCTTGGCCCGCGTCGCGACAGCGCCATGGCCTCCACCTTCGCAACTCATCTTGCCCCTCTCTTTCCTCCCTCCATCCTCCAGGATGTTTGCTGAACATCTCTGGTTGCTCAAGCAGCTTTCCAATCTCTGCATCAAGGCCTTTCGCAGCATCTTTATGACTTTCTTAAAACGTGGAGGGCGATTAGTCCAGCCACCAACTGGGACCAGAGGCTGTGTGAGAGCAGTGGGGGAAACAACATAGGGCTAACTTGGACAGAACATCACTATTAACATCAATTCAGATAGTCCCAGCTAAAGCACAGCGCCTAGATGCTGATCTAACCCTGCACATTTGCAGCATTCATTTCTGTTCTTCCTCTGTTTATTCTCCCTTAAGCACCCATTCCAGGTACATGCTCTAAGTTAGCTCTGACCATATGAAATAATGATTCAGAATAAAAAAGTAAAATAAAAACAAGAAAAAAGATGGAAAAGACAACTGYATTTTTCCCTGTTATGCCCTCAAAGCTCAAGGATTCAAACCTTCATTTCCTGYTCCTAAGCATTTCCATTGTCATCAGCTGGACTTGTATGAGTAGGAGCATCTTATACAAGGAATATAAATGTTAAAACAGGTAATTATATAAGTGACGCTTSCTTTTTTCCATTGAGAGTGAATTATTAGTCTCCTCAACTGCATTTTTTGGAGACATTCCTATTGCCTTAACTAACAACCAAGGTACATCTTGAAAACCTTTACAGACACTKCAGGTTAGATTATTCTCTTTTCTGATATTTACACATATTGATTGGCATATGAGTTTCAACTCTGTCATGGATAGCTCCTCATTGCAGCCAGTTTCTAAAAAACTTCACACTTCTGCAAGCTTCTTCCACTAAAATATAAAGATAATAGAAGGGGCACAGAAGAGATAAAAACAARAAGTCATCTGACTGCAACATACTGTTGGATTGCCTTCTCAGGGAACCGATTAAAATGCTATATTACTGTTTACAAAGCAGCCACTGCCAAGGATGCTAGTGCCTGAAAATTGCACCCAAGCATCACTTCTGTTTCTCATGGCTGAATTCATGCCAAAAAACACAGAGTGGGGGCAGGAAGGGCAAGGAACTGCAGGGGAAATCAAAAGAGAGAGAAATAATAAAATTGGCTGCTGATTGTGCATGACCAGCTCTTCCAGCCTGTGCTGATTTTCGTTACGTCAGTCCCATCCTAAACATGCAAAGGAAATACGCAACCTCAGGGAAGCAGGATACAAATATAGGAGCTATTTGGTGCTGTTAGCCTATGTAAGAAAGAAGAATGTCGCTCAATGAAACCTACAGCCGTTGTGTGATTCCTGCTGGAAACACCTTGGCTCTCTCCTCCCCTGTTCCAGATGACAGGCAGCGTCGTGCAGCCAGTCTCTGCTGTCTCTGCATGCTTTCCTCCAYTGAATTCAAAGCACCACTCAGGCACAGAAGAGGTGCACGTGTCCAAGACCAGGCAGCAGCGTCAGTTTTGCAGGATCCATTTCTGGGTACACGGTTTGGGTCATCACACCAGACTACACCCGTATGGCAGCCCTCTAGTCAGGGCACCAGGGATGGGTTTTGAGGATTTTTGTGTGCAATGTTCAGAGCAATCAAAATTATGGGGATTTTAGTTTGTATTACCAATTTCAAATCCGTACWAAGCTTCTCCCTCAGTTATAACTCAAGCTGCTAATGTGGTTAATACCAATTTCCCGTTTTCATTCCAGCTAGTCAGAAATATTTTATTGATTCACTGACCCTCACCAAATCCTACCCCAGATAATCCTGGAGGAGTGATTGCTCAGAAGCAAGTTGCAGCTTTTTAAACATTCACATGTCTCATGTGGGGACTATTTAATCACAGCCACCCCTGATAGACCTAACAGACTACCAGAGTTATGGCATTTAAGACACTTCTCCCAACGGTGTTGGGCTGGAGAGAGGGGACATAAGTAGGCAGCTGCAGCCAGGCTCGCTGAACCTACCAGAGCATCTGCTCGGCTGCTCCAGCAGCTACCTTTGCTCAAGACCCTTTTATTTGTCATCCTAAAATTTCTCTTCACTGACATGCAGGATGGTGCAGTAGCGGAACTGATGCACCCCGATGGACATAGAGTTGCTTACTAAAGGAGCTGGTTATTCCTTATTGATTTAGTGTACTCACAGAACTAGGAAGCACCCATAAAAACAGCTTTCTGGCCACAGATCTACTGTGTCTACACTGCAGCTGCAGGTGACCAGTGAGGATCCTCAAGTCACCTACTTTGAAATCAGTTTTGAACTCAAGCTGCCTCCAAACTTTCAGTCAAAGTCAGATTAACTCTAAATCAAATAATAAAATCAGCTCCTCCCTACCAGCAAACTCTATTTATGACGCCTGTCATGTCACAGMCAATGACACTGCCAACGACATTTTRTCAGTCAAGTYTCTCATGGGAACCGTGACTCCGGAACAAACTTTTGCTGCTGACTTCCAAAACTAAGAACATTTGCCCATATACTAAGGCTAAGCAAACAAGTACGGTATCACAGTCGCTAGTACTGTGGGAGCTCATGTTTTAGCTGGTGAGCCAAAACTTCCAGGACTTCCAGAAGCAGAAGCCTCCAAACACCAAAGGTGATACTCTTGCATCCAAGAGTGGAAGACCAAAGACTGGATGCTCTGTTGGATAACTGCAAGAACATGGTATATGTAGTCAAGTGTACAAGAATTATATATTTTTAAAAGCTCCCTAACTACAGCTCCATCAACATCTTCCAAATGAGTTGTTTTGGCRCTCTATGCAAATAGTAAGCAGTTGCAGAGCTTAGTAAAAGAGCAAAGAATATGGTAGAGTTCATTTTATCAGGAACAGTTTCATGCAGGCAAACGAGCTCCTCTATGAGTTTCTAATTGTGTCTTTCTCCCACTCCCTTTACAATACACACAAAAACTACTGAGTATGATTCTTATAGAAGGGTTTTTTGGAAAATTTTCAACAAGAAAGTTTGATGCTTGCTTTTAATTCAGTAGATATTTTATCTACTACATCGTTTTTCCATATTTGACAGAGTCAGCTCCTCATTAAAGGATTACACAAGTCTGAAGGAGTAACTGTGCACCTATCTGGTGCACATCTAAACTCTGGGAAGTGATGACAGATTCATCAGTGTTTGGACACCTACAGTCAGATCTCCTCCAGTGCTGAGCAGATGATTGTTGAAATTTAAGTGATTTGTCACATTTCTGCATACAGTGAAATTTAGACTGAGGAAGACTTCAAGAAAAATGAAATAGATGTTTTATAAAAATAGACTATCATCCTTCCATGATGGAGGATAAGTATACAAATAGAAAACCAAGCCATGATACAAATAAAATATGGAATTACAAACCCTAGTGCTCACTTAATGGACCAAACTTTCACTTTAAGGTAATCTGATCAGTTCACATGAGCAAAGGTGCTTTGCAAAAATATTTGAAAGGTTAGCATTTGTCTCTTTTKATTATCTCCAGATAAAATATTACAATGTAATCCTATAATTTCTGCACTGAATATTTGGAACTATGTCCTGCCATGAGCAAAACGACTCTGAGTCAAACATACTTTTTATGAGCAAGTGGAAGTGAATAACGCAGGGAAGATTTCAGATGAAAAGGTGAAATAACCCACCCACTGCCTCCACAGCACGTTTTTGCCTGAGCCAGATCTCCTCWCTCCCAACTCACAGCCTTMCCTACTCTTTCCTGAACAAAACACAGGGACAAACGGCATTTCAAGTGACAGACACATTAYACATTAAGGATGTAAGCKTYGTRTGCTTTCTGGGCCCTAAGATAATCRATATCAATATTAACAYCCCTTTAGAGAGCAGACCTTGTCTTCAAATTATAAAATAATAAAAATGAACAAAGCAGCAGAGAGCAATGACTTGCATCCTAATTTATTAACATAAAAAATACTTTCCTCTGTCGTGATTACTGCAAGTGCAGTCAGTGCCTGGATTGGCAGTGACAGCACAATTCAATTTCATGATTTATTTCAGGAAGGAGTTGTGTCCCAATGTGAAGTGCCAAAAATCAGATGGCTACAAATAAGTAGGGACTGGAGTAGCTTGGGTATCTTGCACGACTTTCTCCTCCCACCCATCTGCAGCTCTGCAATGCTCAGGCACTGAAAAAACCTTGAGTACCAAGTTTCTCTCACTCAGAGACATGAATGTGACTTATAGCTTTAATTAATACAAATGGGTGGCACACATGAGATTAATAAGATATGACACTCAGATTGCTTAAGCCCTATATAAAAAYAGATTATGCCGAACATTTTGATATCCTGATTTTACAAAATGTCTGATGACATCAAGCTTTGTTGACAYGCTATACATTCACTGCTTCTCGGTTCCTTAAAAAGAAGGAACAAATGAAGTGAGAAGAACACTGGAAAAATCTAATAGACAAACTGACTAATCTCAGACCCCAAGGTCACAGCAAAGCAATTCATTTCTTGGCTTTTCAACAGCACAAGACATGATTTATCAATCTGAGGCCAGGCTTATAAACACTATACATCTCAATAATATGTTCTTTGCACTGTGTAACTTTTTAAACAATGATAGATTGCCTGGGCTGGACCAAAGTTTTTTTTACAAACAGAAACAGAATATTTGCAAATGAAATGCCCTATTAGGGAAAAAAATTATGCCAGAGAGCAGCTACAGTTAATTGCAACAGCTAAGGCTAAGGAATCTAAACTTTTGATATTAAATATATCCTCTAAAAATCTCCTCTTCATCATTTTACACAATTAATTTTGAAGACTATTACAACAAAAATATTTCTTATGTGTAACAACAGCTCTATCAAAATCTTATATCCCCAAAGAAAAATATAWTTTGAGCTGAAGGAGGACTGCGAATCAATAACTCTAGCTGCCCACTTGATCACAGACTTCCTTGAAGTCATTAAGGAGCTTGAATCTTTGCTTTTCTCCTTGCAAACTGAAATAATATTTTCTTTCTCTTCCACCAAAGCCCTAATCTTTACAACACGAAGCCTTCAGGCTAATCATCTGCTCATACTGAGGATTTAGATCATAAAATTTTTAAAACAAGATTCTCTTTGGCCAGCATCTAACACAATCTGGCCTTGACTTTGATTAGGCTCTCCAGACACATATTATCTCCCCTGTAATTATTTTCTCGTCTGCAGTTCCTAAAACCCCTTCTGAAGGGGAGTGCTGATCCCATACTCTGCCCCAATGGAGAGGGGATAAAGGAAGGCCCACATGGGCTGGAGCTGCTCTTGGGGTCTTGACTGAAGGAGCTCAGTCGGGTTCTTGAAAGTACAAAAGAGATGCTGAAGGAAACAGACGAGCTCAAAGACAATGCATAAGAAATGAGYTGGCAAGTTCAACATGCCTGATTTCCAGACCTCTGAATTTACCACTCCAGGCAACACAGCCCCTGTCAATTTTCAGGTAACAAATTCTTTTTCAGAGACCTGCTTGTTCCTTCATTCACTTATCATTTAGGCAATACAATGCAACCTCAGTTTGGGTAAGGTGGATTCTTATAATGTAAGAAAGCCCCAACGATCAAAGCTGCCCTGGACATGGCAGTATTCAGGTGTTTCATCTCAAATAGCAATCACTGCATGCAAAACATAACCTCAAAAAAAAAAGGGAAAATGGAGAGAGATTTGTTATTATATTTCAATGCTGTTCCACATGCTCCTGAAAATGTAATTATTTCAGGCTACTTTAAAAAACACTRTGCATGAAAGAAGTTGAACATTGCAAATACAACTCTGTGTGAAACTAACCCCAACTTTGTGTTGCCTCAGGCCCTGCTAATACTGTACGGGGACAACTGATGAGCAATGAGAAATAAAGAAATKAATCCAGAGTCAGAACAGAGACAGCAAAACAGGTCTTAGCAGGAAACAGACACAGCTACTTTCACATGGTAGGGTAAGTGAGGTTATATTCATGTCCTCTGGAGTGTGCAAAAGAGGGTCTGTACCACCTCCAAAATGAAAATCAGCGCTACTTCCAAAAAGTCTGCTCAGAAAGTAGCAGTACTCAGTTTTAATTTTCTTCCCTCCCTTTCTCATTTTCTCTTCTAGAATCTGAAGGGTGCTTCTCTCCGTGCAGCTCATTTCCACCGCCTGTGTCAGCTCCCTGCATCTAGGGTTTCACGTGGCCGAGGCAGCTCGGCGCCTCAGGCCCCTAGTATTTATAGACCTCACTCCGCAGTTTCGAGTGCCTGGGCTCGCTGCCCTGCTCAGGCTCGCTTGCCACAGGCGGGGGCAGCTCTCGCCAGGCCAGTCCTGAGCCCCGTTCACAGCCTCTGGTGCTTTCTCGGGGGCATCTATGTGCCAGACACTTTTTTAGGTGCTGCATACGCCAGCAAACCAAGCAACACAAGTCCTGAAAACTTTGAGGCCTTGCAGATGTCTGTGCTTCTTTTTGTTGGTGTTTGGGGRTTGGTTTTGTTTTTTGAGATGCTTTAGGGCTCTGCCCTGGGTCCAAGCCAGGTCTGTGCAAAGGTGGGTGCTTGGCAGCTSCCTTGCAACTTTTCTGTCTTGCAGAGTATTTCTGTGCTGCCACTAGCTCCCCACGTGCAGCACAGCGCAGGGCTGCAGAGGGCTGGTTAACCCCAAGACATCGCTGCTCACCCGACCAAGCRCCGGCTGCCAGTCACTTCAGAAGGTACCACACACCTGGAAACACGCAGCTCTGACCCCTTCCCAAGCAAACATTTACCCTGGTAATGTTTCACCTGCCCRCAGACGGCGTCACGTTCACCTTTGCTCCTACAGGTAATTTGTATCCCTAACCATTGACAAATAGCACAAATTGCACACCTGGAGCTCTTACACACTCCAAGTGATTCCGAGAAGCCCTGTTTGAAAAAAGAAAAAAACAATCCTATTCTGCAGACCTCTGTATGTTCTTTAACACAAGGTATATGGCAAGAATGAGAGCAAAGAACAGCACTTTGGCTGAAAGAGTTTATAAAGTGGCTGCTTCTGATGGAGGCCTGGGACCCCACTCCTTGCTCAGCAGCATCCTTGCTGCCTGGCTACTGMTGCACACTGGTCACCATCCACCAGCTGCTCGATGATGCCCGAGGGCTGCAGAGACGGAGCCATACCAAGCCACATAGAGTGGGAGGCAGGTGGCAAAACATCATACGGCCCCGATGGTCACCACTTGGAAACTTAGAAATGCCAGAAAATTACTTTCAACACTACAACAAGTGCTTTTWAAAAAATATCTGCTTCCCCTGATGTTTTTAGAAAACACACAGATCATTATTGGTTAAGCCTAGGTTTATTACTAGATCTTCCAGCCTGATTTCCTGCATGTCACAGGACTGCCGTGCACTAGCCAGCTACTCGCACACCAAGCCAAACGATTTGTGTTTTATTAATGCACAGTCTCCAGGAAGGTATAATCTGTCCCAAACTGAAGACTGAGAATAAAGAATCCAACAGTGACACTTGCACTTTTTCCCAGTGGTTAGTCCACCTCCTTGTTAAATATTAACGCTTTATTTTCTCCCTGCATTTGTCTGGTTTCACCTTCCAGACCTAAATCCCATTGTTCACATTGCATCAAAGAGCCCATTAACATCYAGGACCCTGCAGAGACACGGAGACATTTCAATTTGCCAGTCTGCTCAGACTGAAGAAAGCACCTAAAAACTTTGAATCTGCTCCCCCGCTGATGACCATGTTTTTAAATATGTCYCAATTATGCAACTTGTAATTCATTGCACACAATCCTGTGGGCCTATGTAAACAGTAATTAATACAGGTATACTTCGGTCTCAAACTAAATGTTAAAAAAAAGTAATTCATATCAATCCAATATTTTTTGTCGCATAAGTGATTTCCTCAAAGAAACAAGTATGATTCAAGAAGACATATTTGCTATAATTTTTAGACAAGACTAACATTGCTTTACTGATGGTTGCACATGCCAAAATATATCTGCTGAAATAGCTCTGCCAGATCAAACTCCCCACAACAGCCCAGCTTTCCTTTCCACATTTTACAGACAGGCAACCTGAGACTGCTCCACACTGGTTTGGGACAGGCTCCCACCAATATTCCCGGTTAGGCTTAATTAGATTGGATGCTATGCTATGTGTACGGAAGATCTTGTGACCCTGAGACATCTAAAACAAGCAGAACTAAGTATTTGATTAATATTTAAACACAGCAAAACTGTCAAATATTGCACCAGATAAGTTTCTTGGGCAAGATTTCCCTGACAGGATACCAGTAACTTCCACTGAAAGGAGCCACTGATAGTTACTCGTATCCTGAGGGGGAGAATCAGAGCCCTGGAGATCTACTTAAGTTTTCTGCTTTCTGTGCACATAAAAGCAGAATACATAACAAGGTCATGACAGGCCAAAAATAGCAAATCTTCAAGCGATTGCAATTCAAATAGCTATCAGATCTGCTGGAAAGCAAGCAACTTGACCAGCATGCAGAATTTCTCAAGATCACTACTTCTCTTAGAGCATTTTAAGTTTTATAACCATTTCTCAGAAGTCAAGAAAAACACAAGGTACATACTTTTCAGGGTTTTCCACTTCTTCTGTAACAAAATTGAGGTAAAACCTAGAAAGAAAAAAAAAACCCAAAGAGTTATAAAACACATGATAAGGGGCAGGGAAATGTCAATTCTGAATTAATTTCCCAACAAATCGCCAAGGTGCTTTTAGTTAAGCTGCACTGTTAATCATAGCAGGCTCTCTGAGGCCCCACCTTTGGCTTAAGAAAAGCATGGGATTTAATGTTCCCTCATGCTCACACTTGGGAAGGGAAGCTCGCTTCTTAGCTCTTGGAAAGGACAGCAAGGCAAACAAAAAGACAAGGGCTAGGCAAGCTCTGTGGGCAACGGCACCGCGCTCTTCCCCAACACGTTGCACACGTTAGGGCTAACCTAAGCCTGCACACAGACCACACAAACAGCTTAAAGGCTGTTTAAAAGCTTTTTACATTTTTGGTTATATCAGCAAAAAAGCCTTATCAGGATACTCAGCAAGATCTTTTCAGCAACAAGAAAAAAAGGAAGCTTCAGAAAAGTCTCTTAAAACCRGGATGTTAGTGTGGTGGGTATGTAATTGCAAATGCAGGATACTAGCCCTGCATGCCCTTGCACAGGCTCCCGAGCAGGCTGCGCTGCAGCTGCACCCAACAGTGTGCAAGGCACAGACACACGAGTGCATTTGGAGGACTCTTTGTGGGGCACAACAGCAGTCTGTAAATAAATATTTACTGTGAATTTACAAGTGAATTACCCTTCTTTAATTTGGTGTTCCAGCCTCACACCTATGATTAATACAAGACTTATTTCCTTGCAGCCTCTCTACTCATCCTTTTCCACCCACCATTTTATATACCCTGTAAGGGATACTTGSTTTTTGCAGGATGAGCTGACATACAGAGGCGCCACTACCTTTGTTGTGTATTTTAAAGCCGCRACATTAAATGTTAGCAGTGCCATAGGCTATGCATATAGCCCTGCCAGCATGCTGGGTTGCAACAGCAACGCCTCCAACGCTCCTTCACGTTCGGCTTACTGGATTGATTTAGCCCCCTGCAACTGATAGTGCAAGGGTATTGACACTCCACTTAATGGTCTGCTCCTCTGTGCTCCCAGGCAATCAATTCGGGCTGGTGACAAAGACAAATAGGCAGCTTGGAAGAATCGCTAGCCAAATTAGATCTTTTCCTGCTAATTTCTCTTATAAGTGGCAAATAAAGACCTTCGGAAAAAAGAAAGAAGTCAGAGGGTACAAAGGAAAAATAGTGACAATTTTTATTTTAGGGCTTTAGAATGTTAGGTGACAAGGGGAAAGAAATGGGAAAGAAAGAACAGAAAAACAGCAATATTTAATGTTAGGTGGCAAGGGGAAAGAAATGGAAAAAGAAGAACAGATAACCAGCAATATTTTTGATGTAATATTTTGGAGTATGCAAATTCTACCTCAGTATTGAATAATATTAATGGGCCTTTAAAATCTTCCTCTTAAAAAAAAGTACAGTAAGAGCAATATTTTAAAAGCAAGAATCCTAACACGCATGGATGCAAGAGAAGTGGTTGCGCAGGGAAAAGGGAGGGCACGAGAAGAAACTGTCCATGTAATGTCCCATTTCTTCGAGGCTTCCAAATGCTAGGCTCTTTTATTGTATACATATCTGTGCCAGACAAAGGCCTCGGACTCTCCTGGGCTTCCCCACCACTGTTTAATATGAAGGCTCTGCTCAGTACTCCAGTGCGCGTGTTTAGAGCGCTCCCACCATGGAGGAGCTGCCCACCAGCACAGAATCCAAATGYTCATCTGACTGTGCCCCCCAAAATTACCCAAATAAAGCCCTTATCGCCYAGCCCTCGCCTTTTGTGCGAGGTGAAGGGCTTTGCTGCCCACAAAGGCAAGGAGAGACAGGCAGGGAAAGCTATCACAAAATAACTGCAGCCTGTGCACCGTGGTCTTTCTCCATCCTTGTGCTGCAAAGCCCGTGGGCACTGTGCAAGGCGCAGCCCTTGCAGAGCAGGAATAAATCATAAGGGAGACTGGAGGAGAGGGCAGGGGATGGAAAGCAAGCTCTGAGCAGGTTCCTTGAAGGTGGCTTCTCCTCATGCCCTGCTCACAGTGWATAGGAGCTAACACCCATTGAAGCTGCTTGCGTTTCTCGTTCAGTGAGGCCCTATCTGTCATCAAAAAAGTCATCACAATCCCAGTTTTATTCCTGTTTTGTGGTCTAGCTAGAGTTATCACAGGTCCCCTGTTGCTCTTTAAATACCGCTTCCATAGAGAAGAGGCTGAAGTCCACCCAAAGCCATGGAGCTATATAATTCTTTTGCAGCTCGTAGATTTGTTTTCCATGTAATTACTGACTTGTTCAACAAAAGCAAAGTGTTATTACCACATTTATTCTTTTATTTAAAAAAAAACAAGCTAATGAGAATTCAAGACCATTCCTTTCTTTCTAATCTTGAAAACAGAAATATGCCTTTTCTTTTTTTTTTTTTTTACAGGACAGGGAGGGTTTTCATATTGTTTATTGTAAAAGATTTCTCTTTCCTCATCAGAGCTGCTCACTGAATAACTGCCCAGCATATGGAAAAGTGGCAAGATTTCCTCTCACCACATTGCATGATGTGGTTTGTCATAGGATGTAGAATATGCTACTTATGCTACTCCGTTTGTTTTTTTTTTTTTTACAAAAATAAATGCCTCTGCTAGAGCATCATTACTGTTTGTTTTTTTCCGAAGAAGCACTTATAGGTTTGAGCAACTTACCAGCCTGAGTAAGCATACATTCCTGAATAGAAAGCAAGTGGCAACCCCATAACACTGGCATCGTTCCCCGCAAAGGCGTTTTTAAAGTGCTGTGTTTCTCCTGCAACATAACAGAAACAATATCGGAAAATGAGCTCTTTGGTCAAACAAATATATCACACCATAGAACATTTAATCGCCCAAGCAGGTCACTGACCAAGTACTACCCTTGACCTTAATTTTCAACYCAACCCTTGTAGCCAGATCCTGTCAGCAGTTGTAAAAAGCTGCTTTTCATGGTGCTCCTAGTCACGCAAAAGCAGCATTTGACTGATTACATTTTTTGAAAGTGTCCTGGGCTTGRTGACACTGTTACTGCACTGTTGTCTCCTTCACTTGTCTGCTCACATTCCAACCAGAAGCAATATTGCTAGCATTTCACTTATGGGCAACATTTTTCAAGTAAGCAAAAACAGTTTCTAAAACCTTTCTATCAGTGATTTTCTTAGCATTTACCAATTCCCTCCCACATGATATTCATCAGTATCTCTTACGGTATACTAAAAAAGAGCTATTTATCTTAGAAATGCAATCATTTGAGATTAACATTTTGGAAATAACTGGAAGACACAAGGAAAGATGCAAGTAACTCTTCCCAAATAGGTGACTCTTCCCAAAATGTAATAGTCACCCCAAGTCCTAATATTCAAAATAGCTTTGAACGGTCTTCTAGTAATGGGTTAAGATATGGACAAAACAAGTTATCCGTCCACTGGTACACACACACTCTGGCTAAAAAAACACCAAGTTTTCCTCCTTGCTAGCACATGAATTTTCAGACCAAAACAAAGCAACAGAGAGTTTCTATAAAGCCTGGTTAAGAATATAGTTCACATAATACTGTAACAGACTCCACTGAGGAGGAATTTGCTGGGCACCACAAATTCAGGTTACAAATTTTAACTGTGTGCCTTTGCAACAACCTTTGAGTCACGTTACTCCCTTATTCTTCTACCAGGTGGTCTATGGTTCTACAGGCAGCAGGACCCATGCAAACCCAGGTCTGGCCTGCTCCAAAGGCCCAGAGACATGAGGGACAGATGAGAAAGCAGAGAAACCCTGAATGTGAAAGGAAGTGAGGGAATAGGCATTGCAAAAGCCAGAAAAAGTTCTTTTAAAAAAACAAACATGAAAACAGAAAGAGTGAATCAGCAGAGCTCTATATGGAGAAACTTTTATTCCAGAGACTATTGCCAACTGCAGGGAGCTGCCTGTGTCCCCAGGCAGCTCTGAGCTCAGTGCAGAGCGCAAGCGCTGTGCTGCGGACGCCGGTCAGAGGCTTTGAGAAGCACAAGAAAAGCATCTCCCCAGGGACTGCATGGCAATTGTGTAAGTTTTGTTAGATAAAATCTGCCACCAATTCATTAAAACCTGTTCCGCTTCCTGACCCGCTGTGCTGAAAGGCTCCCTCTGCTCTGTGCAGTTATTATCTGCCATCGCTGTGAGGCGGATGAGTTGGGGCTCGTCTCCATCTCACAACCTCTGCTGCTTCAGAAGAGCTTCTCCAYRTAGCTGAGGATACACYAGCAAAAGGCGCTCTCCTGCCAGCCTTGCTCCAGCCARGTGACCCCCAAAGAGCCAAGGAGAKGCCTTCATAGTCCCCATCCATGTGGAGCACAGCTTGGGAGGACACAGAGGTCTGCYCACAGGGCTTGCTCGTGTGGCAACACTGGCAAGGTTTGTAGGACAGCCCTGGCCTCCTGAACTCTTCTGTTTTCCTGGCCTTGGGGAGCTCCAAACTTCTGCCTTTAGCAACACGTTCTAGTCTTTCACTTGGAAAAAGTGAAGCACACATGAGTATCCCATAGAGTTTCATCCAGGAAGGCTGTAAAAGCAGTACCTGGAAAACCACAGCGCCTCCCCACTAGACACCATTTCAAACAACTCCCGATCCTGATCCGCCCGCACCACAGATGGGGAGCAGGACTTGGTGGTGGTGTCGCCAAAGGAGCTGCCTTCTGGCTGGACAACTCATTCCAGCTGGACCACTGCTGCAAAACCCCTCGGTCACCACAGCTGAGTCCACCCCTTGCACAGAGGTCCCACCAAACCCCTGCAGAGGAGCGATCCCGTAGCTGATTTGAGAACGCAGCCTGACGWGCGGTCTCACCGGCGTGCTCGAGGGAAGCACCAGCTCATCCCAGCACAGTTCCACTGCTAATCGGTTACATGACAGCGCCRAGCTTCGGCTAAACAAGCAGAGACTAATTAAGAGATTCTGCTGCTATAAGCAGTATTTGGCAGAGGCAGGCGGGGAAAGACTGGGGAGGGTGAAGATAAAAGCACTTTAAAAGCATTTACTTTTCATTTCATACCTTTAATTAGCTGGATAACTCCAGGGACTATAATTATCAGAATTGCTACAAGCTTGCAAAAGGTAAGGAAAATCTGAATGCGGGCGCTCCAGCTGACACTTGTGCTATTCAGGACCATCACTGTTGCTGCAAGGGAAAAAAGAAAAGTCAGAGTAAAAACATTCATGCCACTGAGACCACCACAAAACCATTTGCCAAGATATAGGCTGCACAAACAGTGGGTTCTGATGCATTAGAGGAAATACCCCAAAAATCTCCTCTATCTGCCACTCTCCTCCTTTCTCATGTTGCCCTTCCAGCCTCCCTGCGAAACACATGAGCTGAGCCCCTTTCTGACCCACTGCTCTGCTCATCCATCTCCTCATTCTCAACATGGCTCCTTCCACATCACATCAAAGGTTCATTTACTGAACTTTTCTAACTCTTGGTTGGTGATGGCTTGACAGAACCCTGCTTTGGATGGGGAAAAAAAACTGCACAACCTTTGTCACACCAGATTTCTCTCTTGGTGCTGGTTTGATGAGAGATTTGCATTTTCACGAAACAATAACAATTAATAATCCCATTAAACTTTCTCACCCCCATTTAGGTCCTGCATAAATTTGTCACTCACAATCTTATTTACACCTGCTCCTCCMTTGGCTCCTTCTCCTCCGCTAAGTCCACTCCAAAGAAGACACAGGAGACCCCCATATCCCCATGAATGTTCCCATTCACACTGGACATTGTTATAGAGGGAGAGACCTCTTATTGCTGGAAACCAAGGCTGAGTCTGTGCCTCAACAGCATGAAGTGACATAAACACTCTTCTTTACATCCTGCTRCCTCCACTCATGCATCCTTCTGGGCCACAGAAGGCAGTTTCTGGCCTTTACTAGAGCATTGACTGACAGGAAAACAACAGGTCTTATAATTTCAGTGCCACTTACTCTCGCTTATTTAAGTGACCACATTAGCAAAATAGAATAAATAAGTTTGGCTATTTACTTAATGAATGGAAAATGTGAGCCATTTCATTAGATTAAAAACAAGGCATTTTCCCTCTTTGCTAGAGAGGAAGGTGGATGTGGCCATACAAGCCTGTTCATTGAGCTTTCCTTTCCTACCACAGCACAGAACTAATGAATTAGCTTTTCATCAGAATCCCTCCTTACTTCAAACCTCTCCCAGGAGCATTCGTTTATCTGTATAATCGGCCATCTCACACATCACGGGACRCATAAAATCACACGTCAGTGTGTCCCGCCAGAGCCTGGGTGCTACTTTGCATTAGCTAGCTTTGCAAGCACTGCAACCAAATTAGCTTTGGCTTAAAAGAAAATGAGAAAAATTGCAAGAAAATGAGAAAAAAATCCAATGTATTCCCAGGCATTTTACTTAAAGTTAAAATCACTGAAAAAAAGGATACAGCCAGTATTTCGCGGAATTTTTTTTTTTTTTCGGGAGAGAAGGGTTCCCACACTTTAAAAAACAAAATCTACACAAGCATGCAACATCACTGAATTTGATTTTTTTTCTCCAAAATAGATTTTAAAGATCAAAAGGTTTCCCTGTTTCTGTACTTTACCATGTTTCATAACTCAGAAGTCTTTTCTGAGTGTAAAAAAAAAAAAAATAAAAAAGATAAGGGCTTCTGTAAAGTATCATTCACGATCCAAATACTTATTTTTTGCTTCGTTACTTCCTTGTGTGTGTATATATATACTTGGCAGGGAACAGAACATCCCAGGGGCCTGATTCACTACTGTATTGTCCCAACATTACATAAATGCAGTTATGTCAGAATAAGTGTTGAAAGCTTCCTCCTGAAAATTAGTGCTGACCGAGGCTTTCCCTCTTTACTAGGGCTTGATTATAGGGCAAAAAGGTAGGAAATGTGCACACATGCTTTACAATTGCTTAAGCAAAATATATCTAAAAGAGCTATTTCAGCAACACTTCTGCAGTTATGAAGGGAATTCAGTGCAAGCACTGGCTTATTTCAGATTTTCTGGAAAGCTTATTGTACAGTAATTTTCCTTTTCCACAAGACAAAGCTCATGCCACATGAAAATGTCGAAGAAGAGTTTTATGTGTAGGAAGATATCTGCAGTCTGACACGCAGCTCCTTCAGGGGACAAGCTCACTGCAKCACTCGTCCTGTTAGCTTGCCCAGGTCAGGACAGGTAACGCAAGCAGCCTCACCTCCAAGAGAGCCCTCCGCCAGCTTTTGAAATGCTCCAGCTACCCACCTGGTGCCGCCTTGAGACAAGGAGCAAGAGGTTCAGCACCAGCTTCAGCTCTCGCAGAAACYCATGGCCTTCCTTACAGGCCAGGCACACACAAACCCACATATGAGCCACATTCACTTTAAAGAAAGAAATTCAGGTGGTATCTGCATGAATTAAACATTCTCCACCCCTGACTGTGAGTCCAAGTCAGAAAAATGGTGCCATTGACACTTTCTGATGGGAAATGGGCAGTGAGTGGAAGAATCCTGATTTCATCCAGAAGATGGAGGACCAAGTACTTGGTGTCATTGGGTTCAATGGTGCTCTACAAGAGCTCTTGCAGAGCTACGTGCTCCAGTTAGTGCAGGTTGCAAAGCTGAGAAGTTCTCAAAAGATCTGAGATTTTGAGTCTGAATTTACTTTCTAAGAATTTCACTTGATTGGATTGAGCTTAACTGAACCTAAGTATTTACAATTTTACAACATTTTGTCACACATTTAAAGTTGCATGTGCACAAGGGACATAAGTGAGGTTTATAATTACAGTGGTTGTGTTAGTAACACAAGGAAATGGCTAAAAAGTCATAGAGAAAGTTGAGAAAGGGAGGGAAAATGATAAAGCAATTGTGCCAGCATTCAAGACGGAAATTGCATCCTGGGCTGAGAGTCGTTATCCAACAACACTTCTATGAATAGTTTCTTATGGAGATACGTCAAGAAACTCATTGCAGAACTTCGATATGGGATCACAGTGAAGATAAGCAGAAAGCAGCAACTCCCCAGACAAAAGAACAGTAAAAGCGGGACTCATCTTCTCTAAATTTGCCAACTAAAAGTCAGGCATCTGGTCTCCTTCCTCCCTCGGTGAAGAGATATGTGCCTCCAGAGGATGACTAATAGCACCTCTTTCAGCAGCCTATCTGGGATGAAATGAGTTGCCTTCAGGAACTCTCTTTTTGCTTTCTCCACTGACTTTATAGGGAGCGTAGATAATTAGCACARACTACACATCCACCTAGAACCACTAATACAGGAAAGCATGGAGGGAGAACAAAGCTGTGGTCATGAAGCATCAAACCCAACAGTAGCACTGATCACGTTGCTTTCCCCAATCTCCTTTCCCTCCCCCTAGCCACAGCCATGAAAGGGTAATGAAATCTAATGGGGGAAGCAGCAGCAGCATTACACCCTGCCCTACTTTCAGGCACATGCACCATTGCCACAGCAGGGAGCTGCAAAAGGAGCTACCCTCCACTAACTCGTCAGAGTTTTATGGCCATGGCACTCATAAGAAGGAAGAGCTCACACTAAGCAAAAATATCTCAATTTGGAGATTTTAATGCATCAATTAAAATGAAGTCGCTAGAGGCACAAAACCACCCATCAGAGCAGCTTCTGCTCTTCCCACAGCCAAGGGATGTCTTAATTTAACTGCTTGCCTGAAACCTGCCAGTAGGAGAGTTCAACATCCACAGCACCTGCCGTGCTGGGGGGGAAAAAAAAAAAAAAGAGAGAGAACTAACTATAGACTCACACATACACACCCAATTAGTGCCAGCAAAACTTTCCAGAATATTTGCCAGCAAATATTGATAAATCTGCAGAGTTGATCTCACTTTTCAAGCACACCATTGGCTCGGTATAACTGTGACAGTTTGAGGTATTTGTTTTTGTAGCAGAGCTCCAAAACAATGGAAAATTTATATTATTGTGGTGACAAGTGCCCCAAATATACATGCATAGCTTAAAACCTTTAAAACAAGTGTGAATTGGTAACTTGCTCCAAGCCTCTCCAGTTTGGATACCTGAAACCTGTTCTCCTAGTATGGAGAGCAAGTGAAAAGACTAGAACTGGCTCAGTTAAGATTGCATATCTATTCAGGTTATATAGCAATAATACATTCAGTATCTTTACATGGTATAATTTATCCTTCACTGCTAGTAATTTATTTAAGCTTATCTTTAGGAGTAGGGTTAGAGGATAGAAATAAAGCAATAAATGAATATAGATACCTTTTGCACAGTATATCACCCTTCTTTGTGAAGCTCTTCTTTATTTGAAGAAATTATAAATATGGARGAGTCTATCAGATTTTATTTTAAAAAAATAAATGAACCTCCAAGTGTTCCTGCTAAAAGAGAGTGCCTTCGGCAGCAGGACGGAGAAAGCCACGCACCCCCTGCTTTGCTCCACAGGGCCAGCGTGTCCAAGGAGACAAACCCCCAGGTGAAGCAATTCCCACAGTCGGCTGTGTAGAAGGTCTGTTCTCTACATGCATTTTGCTTGGGAGTTCTTCCCAGGGCACAGGTTCCTCTCCTCTATCTGGCCACTTGTTTCCACAGACATTATAATAAAGGAGTATCTTTGAGACATCTACTCTGAGATTTTGTTAAATTGACTGAGTTTAGAAAAACTTTACGGCAGACTGAGTGTAGACTGAGACAAACATAGGCACTATTTGCCTACCTTTTTTCCCTTGCAGAAATGACTTGAAAAACAGAGAGGAAATTTAGGTGATTTCTAAGTTTGACAAAAGCAGAATCCCACTGCAGTGCGGAGACTAGGAAGGCAGGGAATCTCCAGAGACAAGGCCACAGGCACCTTCTCCACCACGTCCTCCTGGGGGTATCGACACCTTTGAACTTCTTGTTTCCGAAAAACAACCAATCACCTGTGTCATCCATAGGAAAGAATCACAGTACCCCCGGACAGGAAATTTAATTGCTCAAAATTGCTCAGGGCAGGTATGAACAGGAGAACTTCATCCACAGCACATGCTTTGCTCCTAATAAAGCAATAAATCAATAACGAGACTTCTTTACAGGTCCCCTGCCCCAACGTTCCCTGTTTTAGCTCTCTGATGGACGTCCCCTTTGCAGCACTGCTAGGCCATGGGGGCACTGAGGTGCCACATGGGCTGCAGTTGGTAGCAGAGCATCCGTACCTGCCACTTCCCATCATCATGCTGGTCACAAGCATCTCGGGCAACTCACTGCAACCCTTGGCAAGGCAGGGCCATCCTCGCAGGATCATTAATGCCATCCTTGGCTGAACACAGAGTTGTGGTGCACTATTCCACCTGGCTCAGCCTTGCTGCCCTTTGTAAACCTTGCTTGCTGAGGGGACTGTAAAGAGGAAAGGAAGGATTGTTCTCCGCAGTCATTGTGCTTAAGACCTAATGCAAAAGGCTTACATTACAGAAAAAGAGGTTTAGGAGAAAAAGAAAAACAGAGGAAAGAAAAAAAAAATGGGAGAAAAGCATTCTTGAGATGAGGAGAGAGAAAAAAAAATAGGATATGATACTCAGAGATTCAGAAATTCCCTTACTGGGGGCTTAGACCAGTTTAGACAAACATCTGCCAGAAATTGTTTAGATAAGCTGATGGTGTTTGGGGGCAGGGGATAGCCTGGAGACGTTTCAGGATCCATTCCAGCCCTTTCTTGTATGATCAGAAATGACAAGGTAAAACTGCAGAACAAAGTCTCAATCAAGGACAGCGCTTAACGGCGCTTCTCGCCGCCTTCCTCCCCACGCAATAAAGATAAGAGATAAGCAGCRAGCACGCTGTCATCAGGCACGGGCACAGACCAAGGGATGAGGAATGGAAAAGACAAAAGGCGTGTCAGCTGACTTCATGATTAGCTTAACAAAATTTTTTCAATGAAAGCAAACACTGCCTGGGGCACCATTAAATTGGATTATAAGATCTGTAGGGTTCCAATATGCCTGTTCAGCGCCCCCAGACCTTATTCTTGCATATCAATCTGCTCATATTCACAATACATAAACTCATCATAATTACTTGCTAGCATCATAAGTCATTCTGCCAAGACAGGAATAACAGTCACACACTCTCCAATCCCTGAGCCTAAGTGCAGTATATGATCAAAAACTACATCAAATTAAACTCTGCACACTGCAAAGAATAAAAGCAAACCCTCATCTCATACCTCATTGTTTTCCTCAGCCCTATCCCATCCAAGATTACAAACTTTCTATGGGAATCGCTGGTGTCAGTGAAGCCGAGGCTCATCCTACCCGCCCTAGGCAAGCCCATGGTCACCATAGGAACAGCCTGCTGTGAAATCCTGCCTCCCTTTAGGGTGCAATTACTTCAGCATAACTCCACCCCCCGCAATTGTTTAATTACTGCACAAAATCCAGGCTAGCTCAGAGATTTTCCAATTAAATCAAAAGCAGTAAAAGCCTATTTTAAAACATTCACGTATTGTGCTTGAATCGCAAGGTCTTAACAAAAGCCTCTAATAGAGTCCTCCCTTCACATTCCTTCTGTCCCAGTGCCCTTGAAACTACCCAACATCTGTTTCGCCTCTATCTTTCGCTAAAATATTTTAGACAGATGTAACTATAAAATAGTCATTGACCTCAAAACTCAAGCCCTTAATTCAATTATTCCTGTGAAACCTATAGTTTGTGCATAATTAAGTCAGAAAGAAATGTGGTCACACGCTGKTTTTTTTTTCACACTCCTGGTAGAAATTAATTCCCATCATCCCAGAACTTCATCAGAATTACATTCTAAAAGGGCCCATTCACACTCACTTCAAGAAAGGAATAAAAATAGGAAAAAAAAAAAAAAAGAAAAAAAAAGAAAAACACAGGGCAAACTCCTGGTAGCACATGTGCACTTTCCCTGAACTGTGCAGCCTGTTCCGCAGCCAGCTGGGTTTCTGCACCCCACACACCCATAAGCTCGCGTTGCTCCRCGGGCCAGGGTGGCACCCGGGAAGATGATTTCACGTTGCCTGTGGGCCAGCCGAGGGAGCGACATCACTGCCCAGCACTGCRCTTGGCACGCAGCTCCCTCTTGCAACAGAAACACCGCAAAGCCCTTCGAGTAATCGCTCCCCGTATCTCTGGCACTGGCCCGCTGTCTCTTTAGGGACTGAAATTGCTTCCACCAAACTAATGAGAGTCCTGCCATTAATTCAAGTGGCAACAGAACGAGGCTTGGCAGCAGCTTTTCCTGCCATTAAGGAGCTCTGTTATTTTTTCACAACCGTGTGTGTTCCCAAACACACCTATCGAGGCGAAGCATCGTGCTGATGCCCTTGGCACTGGAGCCACAGTCCTTCCGTAATGATTCACGTCAAATGACTACCTGCTCAGCATGTCATTATGTACTCTTTAGTTTACATCATCTTTACTCTTCCCCAAAACCTAAAAATTGGATACTTACTGATACCAACAGCTGTAATGAGCTTAATTGCAAGCTCTGGGATCTCACATTGCATAAAGAAAGGCTCCAAAATATAGCGTCCAAATGCCAACGATATCACTGCTGTGGCAGCAGGGCTAGGGTAAAAAGCAAAAGCAAACAAGTAAACAAAAAAAAATCACAAAATTAATCCACAATAGTAGGCAAGAAATATTTATATTGGATCATAATGTAACTTTATCATCACAGAACTGCAAGCTGTAGTTAATTTTAGTGCATGTTTGTAATTGTTCTACCATATATCATGATTTCCGAGTGCAATAGAGATCATTAAGAAATCATAAACAGTTTAGATTTGCTTAGTGGCTATGATCTTGACAACAACTCTTCTTATCAGGATGGAGTCATTCCTGCAACTCCCATGTTGTGAAGCAGCCATAAACAGAAGGGAAATGTAGCAATACAAACCTTCGTTCACTCGCCTGAAGTAAGCACAACTAGAWAACATGAGCAAAGACCTCTGTAAAAGTTGAAGAGGACTGGGTTTTAGTGGTGGGCATATCTTACTCCTCACAGATAAAAGCAAATCAACTTCTACGAGGTTGAGATTTCTGCTTTACTGAAATTAGCATCCAAAAAAGACCACATTTTTAAAATGAAAATGGGACTTGTTAAAATGGCAACAGACTTCTAAAAACATTTGTTCCTTTTACGACTAACAACTTCCTAGCACAGCATGTGAGAGCAAAAAATCACCCAGGTGCAGGAAACACCTCCCATGCATCAAAGAAATGTGAAGGAAGGTATGTGGTACTTGCATTTGCAAGTTGGAAACACTCATAGCACTTATAAAGCCTTGCTCTTTCAGACARGCTAATTGTTTGTCAGAAGCCTTAGAATTAACATATGTGTTGAGGGCAATCTACCCTGTGCCTCAGATCAGACCGTGCCTGCATATCTAGCACTTCGGCTTGCATTAGSTCTGGGAGGACACTTGTACTCTCCCTAGGTTGAGCTGGTGGGACCTGTGCTTCCATCACAGCTACAAGCGATAATGGGAAAAGGGCACATGAATCTGCCACTCGTGATTTTTGAGATAAACAAGAGCCACCGCAAATTTGTTATAAAACAATTTCCAGGCTTTAGTAAAACAATGCCCAGCTGCAGAGCATCCCACTCATCCAGCAGAACTTCAACAGAAATACAGCTGCTGTGAAACTGCAGGGAGGGCTTAAAAAGCCTACAAAGCTGTCTTGTTCTTCACAGAACCATCAAGGAACTTTCCACAAGAGACTTTTGCCTCCGAAACAAAAGTACTTTTGTAGCATGATGACTCAACCAAAATGTCACACGTTGTGTTGGGTCAAACCGCAGAGCGGCGAGGAACAGAGGCGTCTTCCCAAGAGCCCCCCTGCCCCACGAGCGAACGCTGCYGCTTGCTCATCCCGCACGCACAGCAACTGCTCCTCGTGCTGAGCAGCCAGGGGCCTCCCGGCCGCTGACCGACTGCCCAGGGACYGAACGTCCTCTCGTTTCAGTTGCAYACACGTATTCACTGAACCGACCTCTGCAGATTACTTTTAATTTGTACACGAAGATCGCCACGCTCCCGGCCTTTAAATAGAGCAGTCTGCCAAAAATAGCTTGGGCTGCCCTAGATCAGATGAAAGATCGGATCTTTGGTGCTGGCTCAGGCAACTTTCTTTCTCGGTTCCARCTCCTTCTTCTAGAACTTGATTTCTCCCTCTTGCCTTGAGAAAAAACTTTTATAGGAGGCAGTGGCCACTAGCACCACAACATTCRCATTAAAGGCAGTTCTTGATTTACATCCCTAGTGACTGCCCATGCCTCTTCCATTCCCACACTTTGGGGAAGTTGATGCTGGCAGTGAGGTCCACAAGCGGAAGTGGTTGTTGAAAGAATGGGACTTTTTGCTTTTTATTGCAATCATACAGCAAGACTGGCAGGCCCCTACCATGSAGCAGGGCAAAAGAGATTTGGCAGCTTTCATTTAAGGACAGGTAGCACAAAGTGCCAAGGGGAGAGGAGCAGGGACTTYACCACCAGCACATCCCACAGACAAGCGAGTCATCTGTTTGCCAGCACACTCTCACCTGGTCTATGCTTAGCAATCACCACATTCAGCACAGATGATATGTTCACGTAGGCTTGTTTGTAAACTGGTAATTTTTTAAACAAATAAACCTATGATATAGCTGGTATGTATGTCATTTGGGGAGAAAGAAATAGTCTGAGTTGTCCTGAAGGATGACCTACATAGGGAAAGACACTTCTGCATTTGGTGATGCTAGCACAAGTTAATCAGTATGTGCACAGTATTTAAATGTGCCCCAGACAGTAAAACAGTGACTGAAAAGATATACGAGAGCAGGTAATGTTTATTTTTGGTTGTGCCTMCTCCGCCAGCCTGCACGGGTTGATAATCCCACAATCTTCCAGGGGAAAGAAAGGCTTAACCCAGAAGCGTACGAGCAACTTCTCCCCCTAAGAAAACACAGATACATATTTGGTCTCGAGCTCTTTGATAACAGCAGTCAGTTGGTTTAGCGACGTAGGAGTCAGATACAAAACCCCAGGCAGGGTTTCGGCAGCGCTGCACTGATCATCACAAGTTATAACAAGTCTGCCGCACGGAGAGGATGATTAAAGACTGCGCGGATGCTTCTTCCCATGCAGGACGGGTATTTACTGGGCGTGGGGCATGCTGTGATGACTAACAACATTTTCGCAGCTCTCCTAGGACATTGACACATGTGAATAAAGGAAAATTTGTTGAGAAAAAGGGCTTTAGCAAGCCCGTTTTCTTGTGGATCTCCCTGTCTAGGTACATCAGGTCCTTGTCTAACAMGAGCGGGTTTCCAAGGGAGGGTTATCCTGTTGCTCCTTTGTGGATTCTCTCACTTGCAATAACATAGTTATGTTCCCACCACTGTACTGGAAATGGAAAACTAAGGTCTTTTCCCTCCACCCAGTCTCTTTGGCAAGAGGGTGGAGAATCCACTCTGCTATCGCATTGGATTGAAAACCTGCAATTAATTGGGAGGTTACGCACGGGTGGGGAGGATGCGAGTGACCCTCCGACTGACACAACCATTTCCTCCAGAAGCAAGATAAGAACTTATAGATTCATAATGACTCAGCAATGCTGGTGCTTTTCACCCCCGGCCGGTGCTGGGGCTTGTCGACCGCACGCGAAGGTGGCGGCAGCRCAGAGGGCGGCCCGGCTGCCGTGCCAAGCTCGCCGGTCCCACGGGAGAGGCCAGGAGCCCGCGGCAGGCATGCRGAGTTCCTGGAATTTGCTTTGTAGAACCAAATCGTCCTGTTCTGCATGTGAAAAGCTCTCTGGTCTCAGCAATACAGYAAAGCGGAGGCTTGTGCAGCACGTCAATGATCGGCAGATGGTGAAAATGCAAAAGAAACCTCCCTGTTTGACTACAGCATATACCAGCTAGCTACATATAGGCACAGGCATTGTTAGTGGCATTAATGGATGTGGTAAGCCTAGGAAAATTAAAGCAAATAGCTGAATATGTGTGAAAGCTAGCTTACTCTCAATCTTTTTTTTTCCGCAAAATGTTCTCGAATGTTTCAATACTGCCAAGCAGAATAAAATTGTTGAATTATCCAAAGCAACCTTATTAAAAGTGCAAGCTCATGCCTCAAGTGTTGATTTCTTCGCATATCACATATTTGAGACTGTTCTTCAGGACTGAGAGCACATCAATATGAGATCAGAGAAACACACGGGGCACTTACCGAATGATGAGCAATTCCACCCAGACTCTCACAAAAGCAGGCAATGGACCAAAGGCCTCCAGGATGTAGGTGTAGTGCCCACCAGATTTCTTAATGCACGTCCCCAGCTCAGCATAGCAGAGGGCACCTGCGGGAATTGAAGGGTGGCGTCAACAAAGACGTAAAAGAAACACATTTCAAAACATTTATGCCCCGTGAACAATAAATAAGGTGCTGCAGTGGCGTCGCGGTTACTTTTGATACATTTTTGTCTTTTTTTTTTTTCCTTTACAAGCATCTTTCTGATATTTCCCCCTCTCGGTGAGCGTGGCCTTTAGCCACCCTCGGCACACGGACGCGGTCACACCCACGGTAAGTCAGCAGGGAACAAGCCCTGCACGCCGAGGCGCTCCGTGACTCAGCAGCTCCCGGGACGGCAGCGCAGAGTGCTGCGTCATGCCAGCTAGACAATTCCCAGCCGGCCGGCCGCCAGCGATGACGGAGAATCCCGGACACATCCACACGCAGCTGCAGGAGCATCACCCACCTCCCACGCTGCCCATGGGGGTGGGAGGCATGGAAGAGCTCCATATGCCGCGGATGCAGGCAGCTCCATCGAGAGCGCCTGGGGAGCCACAGGGTACCACCAGCAAAGTCTGCACAGTTAAAACCAACACAACGCTGCGATGCCGTTTAGGCTCTGTTCCCAATGTGCTTTCACACGKCGAGATGAAAACTACAGCGGCCAAATCACCTCGCACCTACAGGCCCCTTGGAGCCCAAGGACTTCACGACAAATTCCACCCATGCTCACGTGTCGTGTGAGTGGCTTGGCAAAACACAGCAGCTTTCCTCTCCTGTCCTTCGGCTAACCTGAAAACGTGCTTATGGGGATGCTACAGCCACGTGTAAAAGACATGTTGATGGTTTTGRTCTTTTTTCTTGCCAACTTCTGGAGAGATTCAAGATGAAATCTAATTATGTTTCACTGAGATCCYCTCCAAGACCTCAGATGAACCTCGTGTGAAATCTTACTTTGCAGAGAATTAAAAACATTCCTGATATACAAAAATGTGAAAATCTGACTGTAATGACTGAACTTGGAGAAAGGGGTAGTGTCTTTTGCTGGGCAGAACCGCATAGCTCAAACAGCTCAGGAGGTGGAAGATGACCTAGAAAACCCCTCTGATAAAAAAGGGCCTATTAAAGTTAAATCTCAACACAGCCTCTAAGCACGTTCATGTTTAACCAGACCTCAAGACCAAAGCTTGTGATGGGGTCACATCCGAGGTCCTCTGGCACAGGGGCGCTTGGCTATAATGGGACTCCCATGCTCGTGCGACACGTTACGCTGCACGTGGCATCGGCAGCGCATCTAGCGCGGGGGCAGCACGCTAGGGGGGTCCCCACTCCCCTTCACCACCGGCTCGCCTTGGCTGCCATGGCCTTAACACAGCCAGCGCCTCCTTTCAGCCCGGGGCTGATTCTCACGGGGCGGCACGTGCGCGTCTCACCGCCTGACACGGCGCGGGCGGACACGTGTTGSCCGGGGCCTGCCCTCGCTGCCGCCCACCAGGAAACAAGCCGCCTGTGTGCTCCAGAAAGCCAGCACTCSTGTCCGCTGCTCGGGGCCTCAGATTAGCTCGTTAAGGAGGTCAATGGCCCCTCTGTTCCTCGGCGGGGGCTGACATGCCGCGTGGGGGCTCCGCGCGCCCGGCACACACCGCAGCATTCCCCAGCACTTGCTGCCCCTGAACGCCCCCGAAACGGCAGCAGCGGCCACCGCAGGCGGCTCACAGCCGACCCTTCCCCAGCAGCCCCACAAGCAGGGYGCAATCGCCAACAAGGACGTTTTGCAACAACATGGTAACGCTTCGCTCCCTCCCGTGCCGGCGAGGGTGAGGTCCAGTGGGACGTGCTCCTTGCAGTGCCACTGTGGAGCCGAGCCCCAGGGTGCTCGCGACAAGCGGCCTGCACCCCCAGYACCTCGCAAGCAAAGCCAGGACTCGCCTGCACTGGGGACTCCCCCTCCAGGCTCGCAAGCCCTGGGAAAGCCGCTCTGAGCTCGTGCCCCTTGCCAAAGGCTCCCAGGGAGGCAGGAGGGACCCACCGCACAYTCCGTGCCCGCACGGAGCCTATCTGGCGTCAGACTAAGAAGAGGCTCCTGCAAATCCTTTGGTACTGGTGCATATGCAAGTGTGCAAACGCCGGTGTGCGCTCGGGGCAACTTACCGAAGAGCGAAAGGAGGCCGCAGGCTGCCCACAGGCACAGGGACATGCCCACACTGCCCGTGTTCTGCAGGATGCCCTTGGGCGAGATGAAGATGCCGGCGCCGATGATGGTGCCAGTGATGATGGAGATGCCCCTCAGCAGCGTCACCTTCTGCTTCAGCGCCACTTTGCCCTCTGGGGCCACCTGCCCACTCTCCAGCGAGGGCGAGCGGCCCTTGGAGCGCCCCGGCGAGTACTTCCCATTGGAGCCTGCAGGCACGGCCGCCTTCCTCACCATGCTCCTGCGGCCCCAGCACAGCGCGGCGAGCGCAGGCAGAAAGTTCCCAGCGCGAGCTCAGCCTTGCCTGCGCTTTGTTTGTTTTCCCTCCTCTTTTTTTTTCTTTTTTTTTTTTTTT
>PTEX01000116.1:22500-104628 GCA_003342815.1 Eudromia elegans | reverse complement strand
TGAAGACGCTTCTTTAATTTTTTTTTTTTTTTTTAGTTCTCTTCCCCTTTTCCACCCTGCTGGTGTAACCAGCTGCTGCCCCCGCGGCCGCCCAGGTGAGAGGCTGTGCGGGCTGCAAGCCCTGCTCGGCAACACCTGCGCTCGCGCGCTGCTCGCTGGCCCTGCCTCGCGTTGGAAACCGCCTCGGCTTCCGCGTGGACTTGTATTTAAGCTCTTGTCATACCAAGTTACTCCGGCTGAATGATGATGCAAATTCTCCAGGTTTGCATCAGCCATTTGAGAAACCTCTGGCATTACTCAGCACTTCTTTTTTTTTTTCTCTCTCTCTCTTCCTTCTTGTTTTTGGTTTTTTTTTTTCCCCCTTTTGAAGCGGTCGGGGCATGTTGCACAACCGACCTGCGCCCGGAGGTGGGAAGAACAAAGCGCTCGCCGGGAGGAGCGAGCGGCGTCCGGAGCGGCGCGCGCCGCCGGCGACACCCACGGCCGCGCTCCCAAAGTTCGGCGCCTCGCCTTTGCTTCTTTCTCTTTTTTCTTTACAGTAACTTGCAGGGAGAAACTAGCGCCTGCCCTAGCGCAGAGCTGCTGCGAGCGCAAGGGGAGAAGCAGCCAAAGCGGCTACGTCAGCGCTGGGGCTCGTCCAAGCGCTCTCTCTGAAAACTTCCCCTTCGCGAAAATTAAACCTTGCGGGGCTTAACTTTTTGCGCTCTGCRGCCAGCAGCACGCCTGACCCGCCCGTGAAACCCCTCGGTTATTCCCGCGGGACGGCAGCTCACGCGGTGCCTCCGGGATGTCTGCACGCCCCTCGGCAGCCACGCTTCCCCTTCAGGGACGCTCTCAGGGTTCACAGCAGTGCCCCGTCCTTGGAGTCCCACAGCACAAGGATGGCACAGTGGAATCCAGGACCCCCAGTGCCTCAGAAATCAGTGATTTTCGAGTTGTCCCAGAGCTCCTCTGGCTGGACAYGCAGGTAAATCAGATGCATAAATACTTTGCTTTCACTCCCCAGTAATTCAAATGCAAACAGGAGGAATTAAGCTGCTGGAAAGAGAACGCACTCATAAAATGGAGCGAAAAATCAATAGCCTTCCAGCACTTGCAAGCTAATCAAAGGACAGCCTGGGCAGGATGTGCCAAAGGGGAAAAATCCTGCCTAGCRAAACTGCTGCAGCTGCTCAGGGCTTCAGATTAGATCAGTGCAGAGAGCAATGATTGCTGCACTTACTGCGCTTACAGTTACTGCTTAATTAGGAGTGAGGATTTAAAAAAAGAAAAAAAAAATAAAGAAAGAAGGTAAGAAAGTTGGGCGTTCTGTGGCTTTGTGAGGAGGTGCCGAGCYCGGAGCGCAGCGCCGCTCTCCAGCTCCCTTGGGGAACAGCAGAGCAGGAGCCCAGCAGCGCGCGCGGCGCCTGCAGAGCCTCCGCGGTGCCTCCACAGGCCCACGCTCTCCATGGCCACTCACGCAGGGCCCCACGAGGCGCTCAGCAGCCCGCCCGGCTTCTTGCCACCCATGCATGGCCGCTCAGCCTGCGCCTCGCACCCACCCACTGCCCGGCCCCGCAGCGTCCCGGGCACCGGGGCCAGCACCGCCTCTGCTCGMCCCACAACAGCCCTGCGTCACCCGCCACGTGCCTGGCTGGGTGGGTGTAAACGACTAGATGGGATTGAAGCAGGCAAAAAACGCATCGCCCACAGAGCTGGGCCTCCCTCGTAACCTCTKATGTAGTTTTCCAAGGCTGCTGACTGAACAGACACATGACCTCTGAAAACATCTGATAATTTAAGGTAATCGTTCCTAGCTAATGCTTATCCTGTATTTAAATGGCGAGACGGCCCTGAGGCTGGAGCAGCCCCCAGCAATGCAGGCGTCTTCATCAGCTATTAAGTAAAATCACTGGACGTGATAATGGCTTTTCAATTTTGTCTGACCACTGGCCAGAAGCGTGTTAAAATGGGCTGAACCCGTGTTTGCCTGTCGGATAGAGCTATGAAACGCTTTCCCACGCAGGCAAATGGGCACTTGCTTTTGCTTCCTCCATGGGGCAGGGATATCGCACATGCAAAGCTAAGAGTTTTGTTAGAAATCCTCACTGTATTTCCCAAGGAAGGCGCAACACAGCAACATTTTTTTTCCTAAATACTGGCAGCTTGCTAGGGATCATGCTGGCTGCAGCTTTCCCTGTTGCACAGACCACTTCTCACTGCCAGCTGCTAAAAATCAACAAAAGTTCTCAATTTTTAAAAAAGGCACTTTCAGTCCTCTGAGTTCAAACCCTACTTCAGACTATCAGCTCCAGCCTTAGCAGGGAATATGGATGTGGTGTTGGGCCATTCCTCACTGCTTTCCAGACATTTCATGAGAATTACCTGGATCCTTATTCCTATTACCTGGATCTGTTGGATCTCTATCCCACAGAGGGCAAAATCCATGCGGATATACCCGGTRCACTCTCGGACAGCTCCTTCCATCACCCTTACTGCAGGCCAAGGACTGCAGCATCACTGTACAAACACAATGCAGGGAAAAGACACGACCTGTCTTTTCACAGGCAGCTCTTTAAAGAGCAGGGCTTAACCTGCCCGGCACTCAGATCACTCATGTTCCTCCTCAGAAACCTGCTATGAAAACCAAAGATACACGGTGGAAATTTTGTTAGACTGGTGAGCAACTGGACACTCTGAAAGTAAAATTTCAGGCTCCTGAGGACACCACGCACATGTTTCTCTCTGCTTTTTCCCGATTCCATAGTAAATGTAAATGCTTTAGAGCATCCCTAGATGACCACGGCACAATGTCTCCTCCGGCATCCTCCCACCGGCACCGAGTGCCACCCGCGCCAGCCTTCCCACACCTCCCATCTGCAAAGAGCTGGGACAAAACTCCACTTCCCACTGCAAATACCTTGACTCCACTGACACTGGAGGAGGAAGAATCCCGATATTACCCCAGGGAAACCGTGACAGGAATGCTGCGGCACACATGCGGCACAGTGAGTGACCTCCAAATCAAGCCTGGACTTGAGCTTCCACCTCTTAAGCCCACAAAAGCTGCTTAATTCCTGGGTGCAGCAAGCACACCTTGACAGCCCTTCCAGGCATTTGTATATCAGCTCATGACATCGAGCACACCAAGCCAAGCCCACGGGCCACACATTGCAGGAGCGCCGGGGGACACGGGAATCAAAATGGAAGTATGGCGAGACCAAAGAGGTGAGGAAAGCCCCAGACTCTCCCATGTGGGTGGCACAGCACGAAGGGCTTTCCAAACCACTCTGCTTGCTTCTGAGACACTGGCAAGCCCACAAAACTGGCCCCGTAGGAAAGTCCTCCCGTGGCTTCACATGTCAAAGAAGGGCAAAACACCTACAAGAATCCATTTCATAGGGATAATCTAGCACTGAAAGATTTCCACCAGGGATTTTCTGCTGCTTTTGTAATGTGGAGGAATGGCTTGAGTAGTGCTGGCGGGAGAGGGGGGAGAAGTCAGTAAGAGAATTGAAAACTGAAGTGTCAGTGGGGATTAAGTTGGAATAGCCATCATGGAGTACACCAAGGTGTCTCAGCGGATAAGAGCCTTTTTTGTGTGCGTTTCAATGAAAACGGCAAGAAAACTAAAGCAATCTGTCATTCTCTACTACAGGTCAAAGTTTTAGTTAAAAAATAAGTTATTGGCTATGTTATTCGGGGTGCTTCTTTATTTTCTATTCAGAGACTAAAAAATTACTCATTTAGGTGTTCTAGACTTCGTGTTGGATACCAAGAAGTTATTTAGAAGAAAAACAAAAATATAAGAAGGATTGAAATATGTTTCCAATTCAGAGGCTTTAAAAATAAAACTAAACCCTATAAGGAATCCAAAAGCAATTCAAATACCATTTCATGTATTTTCAGTAAAATGCTTCCAACAAAATGCCTATACAGGCAGCAAATAGAAATCCACTTCCAAGAAGACTGCAGACAATGATAGCAGATTAGAAGGAAAACGCTTCTGAAAGTTTCCCTGTCTCCAATTCTCTGAGAGCTGCCTATCAGCTTTGAGCTGCGGAGGAAGAAAAAGGGAACTTCAGAAATCCTACTTACTTTTCTCACTATTAGAAACTTATTTCCAAGGGCAACCATGATGATTTCAGCTGAACCGTTGGACATTTTAATGAATTTTTTAAGAAGTGGACAAGAATCAGTAGYGTCTGGTGCCAAGCAAAGAAGTTTCCAGCTGAGAGGCAGCCAGTTCTTATCGAAGCCCTAAGTACGTGAAAACGGGATTGTGTTTTATGGATCTTGTTATTCACACTCAAGACAGATGCAATTGTGGACTAAGTAATGTTGTACATAAATATTATTCCTAATTTCTCTGTGTTTGCATTTCTCATCGGCAGAGAGAAACAACAGGTTTCACAGTCCCTGTGTTAWTGTTGCTTGGTTTTTAGGACACACTCACTAAGGTACCCCCATGGCTTTCAAGAAATCAGGGCTGCAGGGTAAGTTTCTGTCACAAGTGTATTTTTCATACAAATTATTATCATTTAAGAAGACAAGTAGGCTCCTGGGGCATCTACCTCGCCCCGCTATTTGGCGAGGTCCTGTTCTTTATAAGAACCACGTTTTTATGCTGTGAATCGAATCCTTCCATAAAATCATTTAACAGAGTCAATAATACTGATCCCTATTCATAGGTGTGACAGCGAGATTTGTCACCTACTAAAATAACCTACCCCAAGTCCTGGAGAGGAGAACTGCCAGAAGTTACGCAACGCTGCAGTTTACTCACCCCTCCGAGGGAAATCTTGCAGAGCACTTGCTGTCATCTCAACTCCAGCTCTTTATTACCACCATTAACTCGTGCAGGCCATGAGGACCATGAGGTGAAGCTCCAGGCAATGAGCTACTCGGGGCTTCCTCGGCAGCCACGGCACGGGCATGTGCAAGGAGAGCGACGGCCACGCGCCCATAATGTGGGCATGGAGCTCCACGAGCTTACCACAAGGAGGGAGTGAAAGGCAGAAAGGCTAAAGCGCTCCCGTGTGTGYGTGCAGAAATGCTCCCTTGGCAACTGGTGGTCAATCATTTGCACCGTAATTTCACCATAACTTAACACTGAAATGTGGCCTATGGATCCTACAGGGAATCATTTTATTGGCATCTAAACGTGCATGCTATGTCTTCTTGAAGTATTAAAAACTCCATCAGACAGAGCACGCGTTTGGAGCACCGCCAAGGTGCTTCAGCACTTTATACCAGTGCAGCTCTATATATTATTTCTACATTTCAATAGAGAAGAGCATTTTAGCGCTGAGGTCAGCCTCTGCCTCTTCATTGAAAGTAAAGTTCCACTTTTCCACTTTCAAAATATATGCTTCAATAATATCATCTATTAAAGCATGGTTAATTTTATCATGTTTGCCAATATTTACTAGTAAGATTATGAAGCTAATGCAGAATGGACACAGCGTGTGGATAGGACAATGGAGTTACTCCTGTCTTGTCTACCTCAGACTTTGAAATTCTGTGCAAGTCATCTACAACATCAGAAATCTGCCTTCTTCGCCCTCATTTTTCTGTGCAGACATTAGCACCACATCCGCAGAGAGCTACAAGCTACCCAGAGCCCTGGACATCAGGTCTCCAGGAGAAGGAAAAGCAGCACCACAGATTTCTAAGTCCATCATCTCTAATTCATACTTTCATACAAGTGCAGCAATACATGTTTCTTACAAACAGCCAGCAGATCAAGCCTCTCTGTGTATGAGTCTYGGCTCTTGCCAAAATTTAGCATCTCCCCTAAATTTAGCACGATCCAAAGATAACAAGAGGAAGCTCTTTATCAAATGACTCAGCTTTTAATATAAGTTCTTTTACAACCAAATGGACACTGATTTGGGCATTATTTTTTTCTTCTTTTTTAACAAAACTAAATTCTTTGCTAATAATATTTTAATTTCATTTGCAGCTTAAGGAGAGAACCTAGAGATGATGTAAGACTCACTTTGACAACTCCTGACATAAATAAACAAATAACAAGGTGAAATAACCTGCACGGTTCATACCTTTCCAGAGGGTGCAGACCCATCATCACAGGGAAGGCACCATATGCACTGSGATTTGGGTCTCCCACTCCTACGTCACGCTGAAATTTGAAGCCAATACTTAGAGCAAAATATGCATCCAGGTGGCAGGCCCCAAAGCTGCGCAACGCAGGGACCTTCCCTGCACCTCACTGCCCTCGGATACACGATGTGTGTCTCTTGCCACAGAGCCCACCATGAGGTAAGCGGCAGCAGGTAAGCGGCAGGAGCTGTACCGTGTTACTTGAAAATGTCCATAGTAAACTTGATGTGCTGGCATGTGCTGCTACGCACCGGGCACTAGAAGAAGAAGAGAAACATGTAGAATGAGTATGAATAGAACGGGTCAAAGTACCACAGAAATTTAAGCCAGGGACAATCCRGACCTCATCTCAACTGCTCTTCAGGTTATGCAATACAGACTTTTATTTATTTTTAATAAAGAATTTGAAATAAAGTTTTGCTTGAATAGGAGTACAGTCTGAGCAGTGAGATTATGCTTATTATTTGATTTTTTTTATTAATAACTAATAAAGCTCAGTTAGTAAACCCTGAGAAGCTAGGCCAAGCACTGTGGTTTGGTTTTCTGAAAAGCATGTAGCTTACAAGGCATCTCCTCACATGTGACAGCAACAAGTTTGGTACCACATGTTGGGGACCTGTGTGGGGCACAGCAAGGCTAAGATTTCCCTTAGTTTTTTATACACTCTGTTTTACCTGGTGAGCTTACCTCGTTCCAGTGTCGCATACAAAATCCATCTCTATAAACTTCAGGATTTCCTAATAAGTGAATTCATCCATTTTTGCAACCTGCAACCTGATTTAACCTTTCCACTCTATYCAGTCCAATGCACCAGCAGCTCAGGCAGAGTATTTCTCTTGATTTAAACAAACACCACCAATGCAATCTGAAGCCGCTTCAGATGAAGATCGAGGCGAAACCTGCCAGCCCCACATGCTTCAGGAGCAGGACTTCTCCACCCTCTCCACTGCTGTGCTGAGCACAATAAAMTCAAACAATCCAAAACGCCCCATCTCGGCATGTGGTGCCTGAATCTGCACCTCTATAGGGCAGAAGAGCCCTATGTCTGTATTTCCTCTCTCACAGCCTTGCAGGTACTTCCCATCCCTCTTTGCCATTCCTTGCAACAGGACTTGGAGAGCTGGCAGGGAAAGCAGGCAGGAGAGCCAGGAGTGGTACCAAGCCCCGTCACTTTTGCTGTTTTGTTCCCTGTTTTGACAGTAAAGATTTGCGCTAGTTTTCTTGCATTCCACAGCTGCATATCACTGACTTAGTTTACATGGGAAAGTTGTCAAGGGCATGCAAAAGTAATTCCAAAGGTAAAAAGCAGGAACGCCTCTGTATTCTGAATTTTCGCATGACTSTTGGCAGTTCCTATAATTGAAGCAGCAGATTCAAAACTCAGCACCACAAAAATATGTAAGAGGAGTAATAGTACATAGGTTTACCAGGTTAAAAGGAAACCTACAACTAATTTATTCAGCAAATAAAGCCTGGAAATTGAAAAACATTTTGCAGATTTTAAAAAAAAAAAAAAAGTATGCATTTTTTCTTACTTCGAAAATAAATCCCCAGGTGAGTGCACAAGGGAGCATCCCAGGCTGGATGAAGAGGCTTTTGGGTTCCTTCTGCTGCAACCAGGTGGCTCTCAGTGGAGTTTAATGGAGCCCTGGGATTATGTGGGCATGTTCCTGTTCAGCTACGAAAAACAACCACCAAAACTAAGGTCCTGCTGCAAGGATGGAGCGACAGGAGAAGCCACCCAAATGGCCAGATCATAGGAGAATCACCCAGGCCAAGCATTTTTATGTTGAACAAACTGGATGGCACTTATCAGCCATACCCATCAGGCTGGAGAGGGACGCTTCCCTCCTCTGCACAAAACAAGATGCAGGTTAARCCTCTCAGTTACCAGAATCTCCTTCCTAGCCAGCTGCCCAGCGCCCTGGGCAGCCCCACAGGGTGTCATGATAACACAGAGAGCAGTGCAGCCATGCTAGTATTTAGAATTAAAATTGCTGCTCAGAGTCATGCCCAGCACATAGCCAAGCTCCACTTTATCTGCGTGCATTTCTGCTTCTGCTTTCCTTTTCTGCTTGGAAACTCCAGAAATTTCACTGCATTTGGGGCCCTTCAGTAATTTCTCTGCTATCAGAAGGTTAYTTTTGCTCCTTGGAGTCTGCAACTATCCTGGAGAGCAAAACATTACAAACAGATTAGGGGCAGTGTGCGTCCAAATGAACTAAACATYTAAATGCATCAGTTAAACGAGCGTGCTCAATTAGACACCTAATTGTGYTGAAAATGCAGTTGTGTGCAGGAAGGGGCGGCCGCTCTCCCAGCCCGCYCAGCTGCTCCCATCCAACGTCGTGGCCCCTTCACACGCGTCCTCCACCAAGAAACAGCTGGAGGGAGGTTTGCCCAAGTGCAGTCGTATGATCCTTTACTGCCCCTTCATTTAGCAAGAATAACAAAAATTCGGTTTCAGASGCAATTCGACACGCGCCCTGGGTTGCGCTAACTGCTGTCATGATCGGAGGGTCTCGCTTCTTCCATGATAAAAGGGCACCTCCATATAAGTTCATCAGTGTCAAAGTGTTAAAATTTCAGGCAAAAGAAMGAGAACATGATGCAACCAAAGGGAAAACGAATAAACTCCATTAGAGTTCAACAACATCCTTGGTTCATTCCAGGCAGCTGTTCATCCCAGGATAGTGTTTAGATGTTATAGAAAAATAAATGGTAGAGGGATGGTAGGGGTCAGCTCTCCTGACTGGTTGATCTTTCGAATTGTCAAATATACAAGTTTATTTTAAGGTCTAATACCATTTTTTTGTGGTTCTGTTTATCCATATCACCAGGAAGTAAACACCATAATTATTTGTAAAAGTGTTCTCAGTCAGAGAACATATTTTCCTCATAAACCATTTAAGAAACCTACCATAAAAAAAAAAAAAAGGGCAGAAATAACCCAGGTCAATAGCTGTGAACATTTATGATAGGAAAAKCCTTGATGTTCCTTGAGAAATCTAAAATTAATCTGGATAATACTGCAAACAACAGTATATGAACCTGTGTGGACTTTGATAAGGGAGCAGGCAAAATGATCTGTTCTTCTCTGCCTATTTTATTTGTTGCCTCCGTGGCCGTTCGGGGGGAAAGCGGTCAGCATTAAGCKCTGCTCAGTCCTTCCAGAATTTGCAGTTCTTGCGCTGTGCTATCTTGACAGCCTAAATCCGGGAATTCCTCGGTGTGTTTTTGTGGCACGCGCTACATATTACTGAATTCCACCTTGAAAAATAAAAATCCTCTTCCATCTCTGCTCAAAAATTGCATTTAAATCCACCCGTGCCAGCTCCTGACATGTCACTTCGAACCACCAGGCCAGGCCAGGTACAGGAGACCAATTGAAATGCAGARCAGCGGGGAGAGCATTTATCCCTTGGCCCCGGTGCCTGAACGGAGCCAGCCTCCTAAGTCCCCGAGTGACATGAGAGGGGCTAGAAGCTGCTTAGGGATTTTAAAAGGTTCTTACGCCCGCCGCTAAGCCTGCCGCGCCACAGCGGATTGGAAACCGCGAGAGGTTTCCCAGCCAGTCACGTGCGTGCTAAAGAGGATTAACATGAACAGCCAACTAGCAAGTGCCAATTTCTTTCTTTCCTTCCTTTTTATCCTCTTTTCTTTCCATCCTGCAACAAAACCTTTTTTTTTTTTTTCTCCTGTCTCCTATTCTATTTCCCCCTTCTGCAAYATCGCATAAAGGGAGCTCAAAGTCTTTTAATAGGTGCATCTAGTGCAATGAAATTCCCTGCTCTGGGCCAYGAGGATGCCAACAGTGTAGCGAGCTCACGCATAGTGAGGAGCGTCACAGCACAGGGCTGCTGTAACCCCCTCAGGTCCCATCCACGGCCCCSTTTTCACCTTCATAGACACCTTCAAGCCATTAATGAGCTCACGGTTTGGCCCCTGCTCCACAGATGCCGTTCAAACATAGCACATCCCAGCATGTTGGCTCCAGGATACCATAAAGCCCAAGAAACAAACACTGTTACTAACAGATCTCACCATTTTTTCCAGGCTTGGATAGTTTAGCCAATTAATTTTATAGTTCATCATCCCCAAGCTTTTCCATGATAATATGATGCACTCCCTTGGTGCAGTCTCATCTCAAAGTTACTCAAAGTTAAACATACCTCTTTTTTTTTTTCCTTTTTCTCCTCCCTGTAGTAGAAAATGGTGGTGCCAGAGATCACCAGTTAAAACACAGCTGATACCCACACCTCTCTGCTGGGAACATTTCCTTGCATGGCACCGCTGTCCTTGCTGGTTCCTTGCATTAGCTACTGAATACCACCTCAACATCAGCCCATCACAGCAGCACCACAGCAGCACCACAGCAGCCCCTCCGGTCGCTTGGGTCCCCCCATGCATCGCCCTCCAGCAGGTCACAAGGCCAGCCTATAACTGCACTTCCAGCATTTCTTGCCATAAAACTTGCACCTAAATTATCACCGTGTGATCACTGTATTTAATAGCGAGGGCACACATGTGCCATGAATTTGCATGAGATCTTTTCTGACATAATTCACCCCTGGAGGGGGGAAAAAAAAAAACAAACTATGCATATATTCTATATTTTTGCTTTTAGTTTTTCTTTTGTTTGAGATCACCCATTCCAAAACAAAAAGCTGTAACTTCAAAATTCTTGGTATGCCATTTACAGTGAAGTTTTCCAAATGGTATTTTTCCACAACCTTAAGGAAAWATAAAAAGAAAACAAATCTCAATCTTTACTGATTATATTTCCTACTAAAGTTTTATAATACACAAGAGCAATTTGACATCTGTACACGCTATGAACATCTTAACAACTATAAACATCTCAACATTTCCCTTTTAAATCCTTTGTAAAGTAGTCAAATTTAAATGCCAAGGATGAGGAAGATAAATTTCTGAATGAGACGTCTGAGAGACAGACTGCAGCCCACTGTAGCTATTACATTAAGTTTTCTCCAGGTGAGAAGAAAGTCAAAGGCAAAGGGAACCCCTGGGTTGTTCATTTAGGGCAGACACTTTTGTAAAGTTTAAACACTTTAAATTTAATTYTCCCTGGGGGGGAAAAAAAAAGTCACTCAGACAAACTGTGTTTGCCCTTTTTAGTGAGAGTCTCTTGAGTACAAACGCAGCCCAGCCAACGTGAGCTGTAAAAGCGGAAAAGGCCACAAACCTGGAATGGTGGCAGAGGCCAATTATAAATTAAAGCAGGGATGCCCCATCTTTAGCTCATGTTTATTCAGCTAGTGGGCTTTAGACATATAAAGCACAACTTTGGCATATCGCTGGCCATAAACTTTTCCAATATATATTTAATTAGGAAACAAAACATCTGTCTTCAGACAGGTTTCATCACTGTAAAGGAGCAAGTTTGGCTGACTCTCATTTTGAAGGACGTTAACAGCTGTAAACTGAAATGGGTGTACTTACTCTTAGCCCGAGTGTATATTTATGTGAAAAAAAAAAAGAGAAAGCAAATTAATAGTCCAGGAAAAGTCAGGCGCATGTTCTCTTTGGGCATAAAGGGAAGGATGCCCATAATCAGCTTGTTGCATTCAGGTGTTCAAAGCAATGCGCACTGGCTGCAGAGCATCCTCCGTCACGAGCTGTCAGCAAATGTCTAATACACGTCACCACCATGGCAAAAGTAGCTCTACTGGCTGGCAGCAGCAGCTGGGAACAGAGCAAGTGTATTAATCATGCTACACAAGCTGCAGGAAAGACAGAGAGAAACCGCTGTATAGATTTACCGAGGGGAACTGCTGGCAGCACAGAAAGAAATGCATGGCCAATTCTGCACGATTTAACTACATTTATTCCAGAATCTGGTCCAATCAAATAATCACTGGCTCATCTCACTATGTAACTCTAGAGACAGACACAGTAGTCATTATTTTATTTTTACATGGYTATCAAACAATTAGCTTTGGTGTCAATAGAAAGCGGCCCCTCCCTGCTTTGTCTGCTGTGCTCAGTATAGCCCATTATTAATAGATAAT
Source organism: Eudromia elegans (assembly GCA_003342815.1). NCBI lineage: Eukaryota > Metazoa > Chordata > Aves > Tinamiformes > Tinamidae > Eudromia > Eudromia elegans. Next base: position 92,494 of record PTEX01000116.1, on the reverse strand, counting down.
TTCTTTCTATTGCTTTTTTCATACCCCTTCATCATAATCTTGTGTTTGTGGCATCTGTGCTGTGAAAATCATTACAAATCAGTGAATTATAAACAGCAAATCGAGTTTCTGCTTATTTTAGAGTGCACGGTAGGTTTGATAATGTAAAACTTTGATAATTTTCACATAACTTCCTCCCAAATGAGCAATAAGAAAGGCATCATTTTTTTCATCCTGCTTTCAAAATGAGCTAAAAAACAATTTATAGCCTCCACATCAGTGCAGAGAACAAGAAGGTCCCAGGATTTCTGTTTCTAGCACCTGCCTGGACTCTCACTTCCCTTTTCCTGTATTCAAAGCAGACTTCTCAGGTCTCACTGCCTACCCAGGGATGCTTTAAACTGCTAAATAGCCCCGTGCATTCCAGCCAGACCTGAACTGCAAACCCTTCAAGGACTGCACATCAGCATCATGACATATGCTAGCATGCACTGCCAAAAACACTCCAGCACTGGCAAACACAGCATGGATGCTCAGCAATCCCAGCATTGTGGTTTTTGCATCGCTCCCACCAGGAATAGACCCTCTGCCTGGAGAAAGTGGCTTCRTTAGGGTACTTGGCTTTTCTTTTTCCAGGTGTGGGTCATGAGAGATGGCCAGGGGTCAGACCAGCTCGTGGAGAGGCACAGAGCACAAGCAGCACACGGCAGGAGCTGCCTTGTATTCCTCTCTCGTCCCCTTCTTGGTTAATATGGAAACTATGCATGATTAATTTTTTAAAAATTGGAAAAGATGATGCCTAAGGCATCTCTCATCTACACGCTGGCAAGTTGCATAGAGTTCTGCTGTAGTCCTGCATGGCAAATAAGCTGCACAGAATTTTAATATAGCAATTACCACCTGCCACTTCAAGATAATGATTACCTACCAAGCCATTTAGGACGTGTGTGTATGTGCATCAGCAAGACAGAGAAATTACAGGCTCATTCGGAAGAGGRGGAGGCAACACATTTGCATTCTTCACCAGGTAATCTATCCTAGGCCACCCCACAGGGTAAAAAGAAGTCTTCTAGGAGAATTAAATTTGTATCAGGGTATATCCACTGCAAAACCCCATTACCCTGTGCAGACAATGTTAGAGCAATACAGAATGGGAACAGGCCCACCCAACAGCAAGCACTRAAATAAAGCCAGTAGTTTGCTCAAGCCTAGTAGCACAGCAGAGACTGACTGCTGTATGCSCCTTCCCCATTTGGGCAAGGGAGCATCTACCTTTGAAAAACAGCTCAATTTTCTAATGATTCAATTTCAATTCCATTTCAATGGCATGTAGATTGGTTTTAAAAAACCACATATACATAGGGAGAAGAATTGTAATGTATCATAAAACTGCAGGGTTTTTACCACCCTGGATAGATGTCAAGATAATAAGAAYAAATTTGCTGCAGTTAGTCTCCTCTGGATTTTGCTTTTGGAGCATGAACATAACATGTGCATAAAAGAAGCACACCCTGCCAAAATATGTGATTCCTTGTGTTGAAGGTAAGATATATATACTACAAGCCTACACTACTTAACATTAGTAGGATAATAGATAGTAGGATACAGCCATTGTATTTACCACTGTAATTACCATTGTATTATTGCTACAGATAAGCATGAAAAATCCTATATGAGWATTTCACTACAGATCAAAGCACTGAATTTGTCCTCCTCCTCTAGACAATAGCAACAAAAGCTTAAAAMAGAACCAAAAAATAGGTTTATTTAGAACGAGCATTTCAAAAATATTGTGAGAGAAGTTCCTCGCTCAATGCAATAGAGTAACCCTAGTAACCACAAGAAAAAAAAAGTAGAAAAGTTCTACTATAGATTAAAAACTGATGAAAAGGGCACTTTTCAGGTAGAAGTGAGTCACATTATGCAGTATACTCAATGGAAATGTATTAATACTAATGGTGTTTGTTATGTTATATTCGTTATGTTTATTAATATGGGGTAAAGCAGAGAATGGACAAAATTTGCTGATGGCACAAAAGTAGTAAGAATCACAAGAAAAACTCCAAGGATGCAATAATACTGAACTCTGGGCCAATATGGTGCCAGAAAAAAAAAAAAAAAAAAAAAAAAGTTTAAGCACAGGGCATCTGCAAACAGACACGGCTCACACGTTGCTATAGTTGAAAGCTTCTGCTCTCCTCAAAAACAAAGAGCTAAGTAGTTCTAGACAAAGAGCAACAGCAGGGATGTGCACTCAGTGCAGAGAAGAGGCCTTAGGAATGAGACTCAGTGTCATGCCTTAGAAGACCCTTCCTGAGCATCTCCCCAAATACACCATTTACTACCATTTGCAGCTCCRTGAAGACCTAGAACTCCGTTTCTCCTCCACATCGAGTGCTTTGCTCTCGTGTACACAGCCCCAGCTTGCCTAGCTCCCAACTAGGCAAACAGTCCTTGACTCTGTTCTCGCAGSTTTCCCAAGCCGCGTGGCCTGGGAGCGCGCCATCAGTCACACCTGCAGTCGACGYGAACAGCACCAGCCTCAGACGAGCTGCACGAACACGCCCCAGGCCAGAGTGGGCAGCGGCGTGCGGACAGCAGGCAGTTAATGACAGTTAATGAACAATCCCATGGACCCTTTTGGCTGTGCAACGGCACAGCCCATCTCCCCGAGCCGTGCCACTCCTGCAGCACTTTATTCGAGGAAAAATGAAGTTCCGTTGCGTTTCCCTCTGAAGGCAGCACATCCGGCCTGAACACTTAACAGCACCTGAGACAACCGAGGAATAAAAAGCTAGACTTTCTTTTTTSCACTTTGCAGAGTATATTTTCTTTTTAAAACTTGGTTCTCTCCCTGTTTAACCTCTACTTCAAGGAGAGCACATAATACAGGCAGTAGACAGTATTTACCACTTAAAGTCCACAATGCTGTATCATTCACTKCTGAAAGCTCACTCTATATAAATTAATGTTGGAGATGGTCATTTTATAAGGCTGAGCCACAAGATGGTAAATGCCTGCATTCCTCATTCTCCATTGACAGCTGTCTCATACTTGGGTCTTCTTTCTGGAAATTGCATGTCATGCCATAATATTTTATGTATTCTAGGTCAAAAAGTTTGAAATCTATGCAGAGGTATTTCTGCCTGCACTGACTTTACTGTTAGTATTTCAGTGTCCATCACATGCTCAAGCATCATACGTATCTGCATGAAATTATATTGATCGTGGATTTTTTGTGTTTTTGGGTTTTGTTTGTTTGTTGTTGTTTTTTGGTTTGCCACTCAGGATCTTTAAGGTTAATATTTCCTTTTGCATGGAAACCTCCTCACTAATTTRTAGCACAGCAAGAGGTCACCTTAAGTACATTGGATTGTCAGGGTCACATCCCAGCTTTTGGTCTTCTAGCACCTAGGCATCTCCCCACATGCAGCAGGGTGTCAAAAGAAAAGAACATCAGAGCARGATGCAAAGGAAGAGCATCAGTTCAGGTTACAACTGAGCCTGAAACGTTCAGTAAATCTAAAACAACTGCAGCAAGGGAAGATACAGAAACMCGAGTCTCATAAATCCATGTGTGAATGATCACGGCAGAGGGCTGAGCTGTGYGCTCACCTGTGCTGCTACAGCAGCCACCGCTGACAAACGTCTTTTGCTGAATAGGGAGCTGCTAAGGCACAGGCTTGGAGCACAGTACACAGCTGTAAGTTCTTCTCTGTCCTACTCAAACCACTTGGCATTTTTAATCMTTATTCTTCACTGTAACAGGCAGTGATTTCAGTATTAATCTTGATACCATGCAATGCTGGCACCAGGAGTCCTAGCTGTAGGGCTATGCAAGACAGCAGAGCTACCTGCATTCTGCTTTACTGCAAGACCTGAGAGCAGTGTTAGACAGATGTTGCCAGCAGCAGCTTCATCACAGCCCAACAGCTGCACATTTAGCTTTGTYTTCAAATGCATTTCACAGTTTATACAACATGTGAATTAATTTCTGCAATGTGGAAGTCACACTGGACAAAATGGGTTTGGTCTCACCTTAACCCCACAGATAATTTTCAAAATTGATGTTATAGTTCAATTACGTTCTTCTTCCAAAAATGTAAACAACAGATGAGGGTGAGTATTAAGTCATTACTCAAGTTTGCAGTTGGACGTGAGTTATAACATGCTTTTTCAGGGGTGATGCAAGGGAAAAATGGTATCATTTTTTAAATCCAACAGAAAAAGAAGAGAAAATTCCAAGTATTCGCAAATGAACAAAAAYAGATGAGGCTACACAGGTCTGATGTTTCATTAACAGAATTATCACAGAAGATAAGAAATTAAGAAGAAAAGCATAGCTCTAGGAGAGTAGAAGCTACCGTATAAGCATAACAAATTCCCCATAGAGAACGACAGAAATATGGATTTCTTAAAGTTTCTTCACTGGACTAAATGAATGTGCTAGTTTGATGCTTGCAGGGGAGAAAAAAAAAGAAATGCAACCCCTGTGTGCATCTGCTGAAGTGTGGCTGTACCAAGTGAATCCCCCAAGTTTTCATGGAGCCCTATGACCATAACTTAGGCCTGGCAAGACGTCAGCTCTTAGGGCAAAAGCAAAAGCCAGCTGCAGATGAACAAGGACGAGGGTCTTCTTTCTTTTTGCGTGGTCCTGAACAGGCCGATTACAGCCCAGGAGCAATCTGGGCAGTGATATTATTGCCTGTCTGCCTCAGCGATGTGGTGAGTCAGAGGATGATCTCTCTCCCAACCTCCATGGAGCCACCAACATCACGTCACTGCTGCAGAGGCAGGAGGGTTTTCTAACCATGGAACTAAGAAAATGGATAGTRCCCTACTAAGAGGGAAAACCTAAGCTGTGTTTGAGGTAATAAGATCAATGCTACACAAATGGTCCAAATTTATCAGCTTTAGCACCATTTCTCCATTCCCAAGCCACCACCTTTGATCGCAGAAAGCACCTCCCAAGTATTATCCTGGGTAGCTTGCCTTTCTGGTGAGCCATAAATCCAGAGGACTGCCCAGCTATGATCAATGAAGATCCCATCACAACTTTATGAGACCAAATGTGTCATTAACAGGATCCTAATCAAGCTTCTGCTCAGATAATTGCTGTTGAGGAACAAGCAGCCCTGCAGGACCACCTGCTCCTCACCTTCCTGGCTTGTCCGTTTCCTMCGTGAAACCCAACAACCGAGTCATGCAGACTTAAATCACTCCTACATTGCAAGAACTTATATTAATAAATTAACCCAACAGCCCAATCTTTCCAAATACTGCGAGACTCAGTAAGTTATTCGAATAAGCATAGGAATATGAGATTTTTCTCTCAGAAAGCCCTGAATAATAGGAGATAAAATCATTCCTTCAATTGTATAATCTTAGACTTTCTGGTGGAGGAACTTTTCTCTTTCTAAATTTAAATCTTATCAACAAGAGAAGTAAAATTCTCTACAGGATAACCTGTGTCAAGTTTTCCTGTATGCCTGCWAAGGCATATTGCCTCTCTTGCTCTGCAAAAGGCCTTTCTTAGGCTCTAGGCAGAAGCGCTTATGAGCCCCTGGCAAATCCCGGTTCCAGGGGGCTTCAGGGACCCTTCAAGTCTAAGCGCTTCATCCTCTGCAACCACTAAACACCTCTGCAGAAGCCTTAAAGAAAGGTTCGTGAAGCAGCACAGCTTTACTGGCTTAACTGTAGCATCTGGCATCGAGGCTCACTGATGCCCCATGATTCTGCAGTTCAYTTAAACGGCTGCTTTCCTTGCGCTGTATTTGCTTTGGTCTACGCAAGGGGCAAAAGTCCTTTCTATCCTGGAGTTATCCCAAAGTGGATCAGTCAAACCTGCAGGCACCTGTATGGACACAACAGCTCCTGATACAAAACCAGAATTAAGCCTAAAGTCAGAATTTATAAAGGTTGTAAAATGTACAACTGGCACCAATTAAAAATGATACATTTAATTAAAAAGAGAAACTTTAAGGTTTATGCTTTTGTGACCAAACTGTTGCAGCAATTGAGGAGTCATTATTATAATCTTCATCATAATTATTCTTCTCTGTGRAATGTTTAAACAAAGTTTTGTTTCCATCTTTCATTTCATTTTATAGATTTTGATCTTACTAGCAGCCTGGAGAGCCTTGTTTAATCCTCCTACATGTTAAGGCCAAAGAAGAGAACTAATTAAAAAGAAATACTGGGAAGAACAAAGAAAGTTCCAGGAAAACAAAAAATCAGAACAACAATTGCCAATAAATACCCACTTAATCAGCAAGCAAAATTATTCAGGTAATATTCCAAACAGTATTCTCCTTTCCTGAGGAGTTTTCCCTTTCCTTGCTGGGTCTGGCAGCAAATTTCTAATCATATTTTCAACGGAACCTCACACATCTATTTCTGTGTTCAGTTTCTGGCCTAGAGACTTTAGTCCTCATGATTAGAGCTTCCCAAAAATAGGAATAATTTATGTCACAAATTCCCCTCTTTCCTCTATWTTTCATCTTTACAATGCATGTTACAAGATAAAATCCTTAGCATTTAAGGCACTGCCAGAAATGAATTGATGCATCAGCAGCTMACATCTCCCATTCACTTCTGTACATTTATCTTCTTCTAAAAGGGAGAAAAAATGATTTTATATCTAAGGAAGGAATGTGCTTGCTATTATTATTCCCATATAAAATAATTTATTTGACAATAAGTATAAGTTTAAGCATATTTTTTTCCCTTGAAAATAAAATGGAACAATTTGTTTTGACCATATAAAGTAATTAAATACTGTGTTAGCTGTGTACTTAAAAAATACAACCCAGCTGCAACACTCAGTAGTTTGTGGCCAGTAAAGTACTGTATAGATAATAAGGTTACATCTGACTTTTTTTTTTTCCCTCTACCATGGCTTTTACATTTTTAGCAGCTGTAGCAGCTGCCATTTTATAAGGCACTTGCTTTTTGGACCCAGAGCCATCTTTTTTTTTTTTTTTTTTTTTTGATAACTCATGGAAACCTAACTGTGATGCTTTCCTTTTTATTCACTTATCCTCATATAAAGGAAAAATATAGAAAACACAGAATTGAAAAAGCACATAACACCTCCTCGTGAACTAAAAACGGAACATGCACAATTTCTATTTACTACAGAAGTTATGAATTCTGAGCTCTGTAACAGTTAAGCTCTTCAACCCAACTAACCTTCCCCTACAACGCTGACGAAACTCCACAGCAGTAAGGCCCCTGCTATTGCTACTGCTTTGTCCACCACCACCTGCTGTCACTCAATATTTAATTTTAGAAAAATATCTACGATTAAATGCATGGAGGCCAGAATGTCCCGGAGGGGAAGTGTATTTATTGTGTATTTGGGTGCTGAAGGGCCCAGGCTGCGAGACCCCCCCCTCCCAAGGTGCTCCAGAGCAAGGGAGAGGATAATTAAACGGCCGCTCCAAGGCCCACACGTGCGGCCCAGCTCCACCAAAAGGAAAGCAGGTCCTGGAACAGCCGGGGGCTGAGGCAGGTCCCCAGCACCCCGAAAGGGACTTGCGACCCCAGGGTGCACCACAGAGCAGGTGCCACCTCTTAGGGCTTCCAAGTCACGTTCCCTTTCTAAGATTCACCCATACGGAAGCAGTAAAAGATTAGGATTTTGAAACCAGAGAATTAAGCTTCCTAACTGGTGGCGTTTCAGGAGACTCTCTGCAAGAAATCACCAGCAAAGACACTTGCTTTGAATTACAAAGAGCGRCAGAGAAACAGGCTTGTTAAGCTTTCCCAATTGCTTTCATTCCATTCACACTACAGAAATCACACTGTGCTCAACACTTCTAATTTTCAATCRCAGCTAGCCAACCTTGATCCCATGGTCTCTTATTAATTTTTCCTTCTCACAGTCCCAAGCAGTGATATTAGTTCACCGTTTCAACACGCTTTCATCCTGCGTAATTTAAATTCCAATGGCCAAACYGAGCACTTCTTAAATTGGATGRAAGGCTTCAGACTGCTTCTGTTAARAGAACAGCTGATCGTTTATTTCTGATATGCTTTCTGTACCTGAGATGCTGCTGCTGTTTTACATATAACAGGCTATCCAGTATTTTTAGCAGTCAGGAGCCAAAAGGACAATAAACAAGAGCTGCAGTGTAATGCAAATGACATCCTATGGATGCAAATCTCATTCCACAGGGATGTGCTGAAACAGCTCCCACGTAGTCCTCTTTTTTTTTTTTTCTCTCTCTGTAGGTAGAGCTGTTCAGTGTCAATTCATTACAGTTCCTAAGCAAGCAAAAGCAAGAAAATATTCTGGTTACAGAATAAGGGTGTTCATACACATATTCAGAAATCCCTAYTGCAGAAACTCGTATCCTGTCATGTAGGTACAAACAGTAACACACACAAATATGAGGACTACAACATTAGCTTTTGGGTCAAGTTGTCCTCAAAGGGCAGCCCATTCTCCAGTAAAGCCAAAGCAAACAGTTTAAGACCTGCCATACTTTTGTTGTCTACTGCTTATATGTCTGTGGCTGTAGCCCTGTTTTACCTTAAGGAAAATACAAAACCTTTCTGGTTTTTTTTTTGTTAATACTTCACGGACTGGTAAACTGAGGAAGGACAAGACCTTATGAATAGACCTCGAGCAGATGAACGTTCATATTCACAGCTCTTTGCTCCTCACCCCACTCCCTCTCCTGGGTTTATGATCATCCTGCATTTGCCAGAAACATACACTTAACTGCCAACATTTAGGTTGAGATGACTATGCCTCCACAGATCACATAAGACAGRGTTTGTGTCTGCAGCTTTCACCATGGGCTCTGTCACTACACAGCAGAGAAAAACAGGCATTTCAATGGCATGGGTCATATGTCATGCTTCACATATCTACCTTAAAGTGAGATCACTCATGCACCCTTGATATTCTTCATCTTCTCCACCGACCATAAGGTTTAGCACTGACCATTCGAGTTTAGCACCTCCGTGTGAGGCACAGGGATACTCCTGTATCTCAGGAAATAGCATCTTATTCCTATTTGTTTGCTTAAGTGAGGACCRCTAATGCATCATTTATAACGATTTCTTGCTGTCAGAAGGCTTCCAGGCTCAATTATATGTTATATGGCAGGGAAAAAAGTTATTATTTATAATGCTAAGAAAATGCAATAATAAAATGAAAACAAATGCCATGCACTGCAGAATCTGACTTTTTAAAAAACTGTCACAAAAAAATGTATTTGAATGTATCTGGATAATTAAGGAAAAACAATATTTTTAATGTTCATTTTTAGGTCTGTTTTTTTTAAATGCCTAGTGGWGGATAGCTTTTACTCACAGCTACAGGTCATGATTCTTGCCTTCTTAGCCAGGTCTGCAATCACAAACAAATCCTAGGTATCACTTTAAGAACATATGGTTCAGTTGACAAGACCTCTCATTTAAAGACTTCTGGAAGTGAATAAACACAGGAAAAATAACTAAGAACATTCCCGCAGTAGAAGGGCCTATAAACAAATGCTGGAGAACAGTGAATAACCTTGTAACAATACCCAGTTAAATAAACCCTTYCAAAGCRGCAAAGGGTACAGAACCTAGCGAGGAAGGGCTGGCGTTATGCTTGGACGTGCATAAAAAGGGAAAGGTCCCAAGACCGGCGCCTTCAGCTGAAAAGGCTCCGCTCCCCTCCAGGCTCGGGGCCCTTGGCGGCTGCATTTCCAACCGCTTTAGCAACTAATGGGGGAAGGAACAAGAACGAGCCRCTGCAGCAAGGCCTACTTGAACATCACTGCAGCAGCGCAGAGTTTTGGCTTTGAAATGAGTACTTGAATTTCGAAGGAAAAGTTGATGATAACAGGCARACAAAAGGTTCATTCAATGTATTTGTTTTCTCTGGTGGGAATGTGTCCATTTGGGGCGAAAATGTGTTTTGAATGTGACCTCATGTACAGATGAGGTCTGTACCTCAGAAACAGATGTCTCCAAACTGTAATGAATTCATTCTAAGTTAAAACGTGTTGGGGAGTTATTTTATGGCTCCAGCAGTTACACTGAGACTTTACTTGAAAATTTTCCTTCAGAAACTGTTGAGCTCCAGATCCATGTCAACAGTTTGCAAGAGCAAGGGAATCATTTCACAAGCAACACTCTTAACAACTGCCAATCCTAAAAACTTAGCCTCAGGCACTAGATGTCCAACATRAAACTTATGTATTTTGTTTCTAGCACCACAAAAAGGGATTGCAAGTACTTGGCTTCCTAGGAAGGAGAAAATCATATTTTTCATCAACTGCTCTCAGGGTCTCCATCACCAACACCTCCAGTTGTCACACGATGCTTCACACTTCCATTAGGATTATTGCCCCATATTTGCAAGGATTAAACCCCAAGAAGCAATAAGGGAGAATGAGAGGAAACGGAGAAGAGGAAAATGCTCATTAAACTCCCTGACAGTGGCTCAGAGGGAGCTGGTTACATGGTAATTCATTCGCCTGCACCACCTCTGCTTCCCGCAGAGGAGCGGGGCTGACCACGGATGCGGAGCCACGTGCTCCTCGGGAAGTTCAAACCCTTGGGATATTAAACGCCATAACAAAACGTAACATCCATCCTGGAACACAATCCTGACCTGCCAGGGGGAGTGCCTACATTGTTTCATACACTGCTTACACCTCTAATTACTAGGATTACAGAAAACTAACACGTGCTCTACAAAGCAAGCTGCCCAACATGTCAATGCTTAGCAAAACACCTTGGGCCAGGAACATTATAAACTGTACTAATAAAGACAGAGCCTTATAGCAGCTTCACCTCAGCTACCTCATATTAATCAGACCATTAGTCATTTGTTTTGCTGACTTTTCGGTCCTGGACTGCCCTGGACAGRATAATTCTGCTGAGCCTACATTGCTAAGAGCACGAAAGTGAAAAGAAGTGGAAGAAAACCTTTTACAGAAAAATCTAGTTCATTTAAAACCTGAGGTGAAAGAATTTCCGTGTTATAGGTGTTTCCAGTTTAGGGAATAGGAGAGGGGGGCAGTTCTAACATTAATAAAATATGATCATCTCTATAGATATGTCTATAAATAATATCTGCTGCTGTCAATTTCCTGAATTGAGCCTAGGAGATTTGTACACGTAGAAGTCAGAGGAATAGCTGGATTATATAGCAGGTGACAACTGGAATTTTTCATGGTTGTAATAGGAAGCATGCCATAGCCAGCCAAGCATTAGGCACTTTCTGGATTTTCTTTCTCTTTGGGGAATGCCTTGCCSTGTAGAACAGAAAGGATTTTGTTTACTTAAAAAGAAGAATTCTGCTGTTTGGATCACACATAAAATATTAGTGTTTTTGACCATTTAGGCAATATTTCTGAATCTGTGGTTTGCCCATACAGATAGAGGCTGAATTTCACTTTTTACCTTAATAGACAGGCGAGAGAGGATAAATCAAAAAAATGAAATAAAAAGGAGGACACGGATGCAGTATCTCTGTTAAAAATTTGCTAGGCTTCCAAAAAAAAGTGTTAGTTTAGTTTGAACATACCTTTCCTTTTACCAGTAGGACCATAATAAGGTATATATCGAGACTGCCACCTGAATGACACATTTCCGAGCTGGGCACAGTATCTGCATGCAGGAAAGGCTATCAGTCACTGAGTGACAGCAGCTATTGCAGCCACTCATCCTTAAAGAAAACACATTTTCTGCTAATACCTGCTAGTGCTCTGCTAACAGGAATTTCCAGAATCTGGATTATAATGGTTTCAACATGCTATATTGACCTATTTTATTTCTTTATTGGAGTATGGYTGGAAGCAAAATGATCTGTTTTCTRTGATGTTCTGACCTTCTCCTTGCTTGGCAAAATCTGAGGCATTGCTGTGAGCATGAGTGTCATGTAAAAGACAGATTTTGAGAAAGCTTTTGAAAAATCATTCTCCAGTGAAAGGTCACTGAACAGTAGTTARATTATGTAAGGGGACTGGGAATTAAGATTATGCACCTTTGGCTGTTTTCCTGCTTCACAGAATGTGAGAACAATTAATAAAGCAGAGAGCTTACAATATTTAATGATGCAAAGCACTCAGCCATACYCCCCCATTTCCAAGATACCACAACAAAGACCCAGCCACTAAAGAAGGAATGCTCTGCTGCCTCCACTAGGTTTCATCCCGATCCTTCGTGGTTATTAAAAGCTCTACTCGACCTCCAGCTTCATTCCTGGAGAAGAAAAGACCAGTAAGAGTCAGAATCCCTCTTGCTTAATTAACTCTCTATGTAAAGAAGCTAAAGGTTTACTTTCTGCCCACCCAACTGCACCCCAACTTCTAGTTAATTTCAAAAAAAAAAATCCTCAAAAAAGCAAAAAACAACAAAGCAGCAGGAGAAAAGAAAAGATCCTTTCCTTTGGATTCACCAAAGATAAGACAAGACAAGACCAAACTTTGCACCAGGAGGATGCTACTGATGGGCACCGTGTTCCATCCTCTGCTGTCCAACTTGTGTGCAGATACATAACCCAGGGTTGCAGATACTGTAGCAGGTGGCCACGTCCATCAGGGACACAGAACCACTCTGGTGAGTTGAACCTCAGCCGGTTGTAACGAGCTGCAGAGAACTGCAGAGACAAGGCAGTGTTATATGAAGTTCGGTGCTGGGGAACAGCTCCCCATAAACATCAGAAAAAACCCTAGCTAGACAAGTRCAGTGCTGACCCTGCACTAGGCAACACCACTAGGTCATCCTGGTGCCACTGCAGAGAACATTGTCTTAGCCTTGGTCRCAAGGTAAAGGAGATGCCACTATTATGAAAACAGGAATCACCAGGAAGGGAAGGGAGAATAAAACAGAAAGCATTGCRGTGACTCTGCTGGCCAACGTGGAGCACAGGAAGAGGCACCTGGACAAGGACTTGGTACGGCACTGCCCCTGTCCTGGGGAGCAGACAAGGGGGAGCCTGAGAGCAGAATGATCTAAACACACAATATTGAACATGAGCAAAGGGAATACCTCACAGCCACTGAGGAGAACAAACAGCAGGTGAATACACRGTAACTTCTCAGCTTCTGTGCTTGTTTGCTGGAGAAAGGAAGCACACAGGAATTGCAAAAGTTAATTTGTTGCTTAGTTTACAGCTTCTCTGAGGAATGCATTCAAAATAACAAATTGGAATGAAAAAAAAAAAATGACAGCATAACAAACAGCAAAGCTGCAATGGTAATCGTGGAAGCCTTGGGTTGATGACTACACTTGTAATCTCTCAACAGCAAATTCTTACATTAAAGGCTCAAAACCATAAAGCTGAATGTGTGAGAACAAGGCCCAGGGACAACTGGCTGAGAGGAGAGGGGTGACAGGCTCCGGGCACTCAGGGACTGTGCCTGGCAGCACCTCTGCCTTTCCTCCCCAGAGCTGCAGGCCGAGGCAGAGASGTGCTGGGACAGGCTCCTTGGCCAYGGCCACGCGGAGGGGAGCCTGGGGGTCYGCTGGGCCCCAGCCCACCGCTGCGYTCCYKGGGGCTGAGCCTCTCCACRCCGCGCTGCACGCAGGGCCCCAGCAGAGATCGTTTGCTCTAGTTAGCGCTGACATTAGACACAGAAGAGGAGGGAGGCCCTGGGCAGAACGAAGGCACCAAGGAAAGGAATAAAAGGAGCGTGCACACACCTAACCCTGCTTATGACTAATGCCCCACCAGCGCTCCGTTCAGACTGGAACGGATTAAGGAACTGATGRCCTTTATCCACATCTTGCCTGTTCTGCCATTAATCAAAACTATCTAAAATAAACTTTGGCACAAACCCATGCCAACTCCTACATTAAACTGAAGCTTTCCCAAGCTATACTTAAGCTGTGTTTACTTGATCAAATCTTTCTTTCTTTCTTACTCACTCTAGAGTAGAGCCATCCAGTTAAGCTCGGGATAATGAAATAACCTAGTTCAGAGCTTTAATTAACTCAAGCGCTCTCTCTTCGGTAGTCTGCACAAGGGTGAAGAGAGAGGGAGCAGATGGAAACTAAGGGAATGTTTTGTATTGGAGGACTAGCAACTTCATTTGTGATTTTGAACAGATTTTTCCTAATTACTGCTCAACTGTGTTTGACTTMTAGCTATTCTGAATTCAACTCTTTACTCCTACAAATAGCTATTTTCCTTGTCAGGTCACACTTGCCTCAATCTTGGTAGACTAGAAGTGAGAGGGGAGATGCATCAGGCCTCAGATTTTCCTATTCAAAGGTATATATCCATCTTAGCAAGTAATTACCTGCTAACTGCAAAATAAGTCCTGGAGACTGTGACCAACCATGTCACCAGGCAAGTTTCAGGTGATGAATCAACCTCTTCCCTCTGGCTTAAGTTTGGGAGGTTGGTTAAGAAGAGACAAGCATAACTGACAAATTTCAGTAATTGCCAAATTTCTAATAAAAATATTGACAACAAGGGAAATTTCTCAGAGGTTGGCAAAAGTTTCAGTGTGACAAATATACCTCAGTCTGGGGGTTATGTGACAGTTAACATGGCTAATAAAACCACAGAGAGATTCCTACAGATAAAAGCAAGCCAACAAACTAAAGAAAATATAAGCAAATTTTCGAAGTTAACCACTTCACCTAAAATGTCTAGGACTGTCTTTACCTTTTTTGTTTTTTCTTTTTCTTTTTTTTATTCTTTTTTCTCCTTCTAATGATATGTGGCTGTTAAATTAAAAACAAATGTGGTAATATGATATAGACTATACTGTTGACCAGGCTAACTCCATGGACAGATAGATAATTGTTACCTTCAACTGAACAAATACTGTACTTAATATCTGAATGGGAAAAATAATTCCTGAGTCACATTAGCAAAACATAGTGCAACACAAACAGAGCAAGTGACTGAGTTTTGTAAAAATAAGTATATCTATTCACCAATCCAGTAGGATGGAGAAGAGAGAGAAGAAACCAAGAAAGCAGGAGCACAAGTAACTGCTAAGCTGCAGGCTACAACCCTCCATCCTCCCAGGCTGTCCATGCAGTGTCCTGGAGAAAGCAAAACGGCCCACACTCGTGTTGCAGGAAGAGTTTGCTCTTGCAATAGGTCTGTAGTCAGCATGCCGAGCAAAGCCAAACCCTTTGGTCCTGTAAAACCTCCATCCCACTGAGCACCACGAGAAACAACTCTCATGCTGGGAAGGACCCTTTAGTCATGGGGAACCTGCGACTGCGGCGCTCTGATAGACATGCAGCAGCAGATGATAATGGACAGGCTGGGACTGCCACTCCCAGCCTTCCTCCCAGCTTACTGAAGAGATGCTGCTGCTGCCCCTGAGGGCAGGGACATGTGATCCAGTCACAAATCAGCTCTTAACCCATCCCAGGCTTCAGCCCARCATTTCAAGATGAACTGACACCTAAGCTAGTTTGTCATCAGCGAGACAGAGCAGAATATCTGATGCTCCTTCACTGCCACGTTTCTGAGCGTCCTCAGCCTCACCAATTGTCAGGCTGTTCCCAAGGTGGCCGTCCCTCCTGAACATCCCCAAAGAGGGAGATGATGCTCCTCTCTCTGGTGWAGGATTTACTTCTTCCTTATCTGCAAATCTACTCTATGCTTTGAAAGGGATTGTAATTTGGGGAMGAGTTCACAGGGTAGGGAGAGTTAAGCCTTGTGCAGATACTTGCTTTTAGCACACACTCAACCTTAAAAACGTGTCCTTTTATCCTGTAACTCAGTGCTTCAGTGGGTTTCTAAGACTAACCAGAACTAACAAATTGATTGCTTATTGATCTGTATCTACTGATCAGTCAAGGAACAATAGGTATCTTTTAGAGAAGTGTAATTTTAGTATAACTTTTCTCTTATAATTCCACCGATAATTTTAAAAAAATTATTATTATGCTCCTTAAAATGACTCCTTCAGTAGACTTGTTTTTAATTCAAACATTTTATGTCTTTGAACTAACACTGCCCAGATAAAACCCAAAKAGAGCTTTTCATCAGCATGAAGACACCCAACAGATGAGAAAGACTATAGAAAATAGCTAACAAGAAGTTGCACTTTGGCTTTGGACRGGTTATTTGGACAGTTTCCATGCTTTTTTTCCTGAACCTTTTCACATTGATAGCTCTTGGGAGACCACCCAGGGCTAGGTTCACCACTGCCTGGTGCAATATTTCAATGCCTCCAAGAGGGTTTGTCTGGGAACAAGCAGAAACTTCACTTCTCTCCTGTTTGAGTTAAATATATATAGATATTGCATATGGATAAAATTACTACAATTCATATACTTTTTTTTCYCAAAACTACTAAAAATTTACAACTTTGTAGATACCTCAGGTGATGTATTGCTAACTGTCTTTAAAAGGTATTCTGAAGGCAGTATTTTGTTCTTTAATTATATCTATCTGAACCAGAGTTAAAGAAGTAACCCTCAACGGGCAGTCCTCTTAGAAAGAGGGATAAACATTTTAGGTTAAGAAAAAAATAAGTATATTTTATAAAGTTAACTTGGGCACAGGCTGCAAAAATCTGAGCACACTGAACTCTGAAATTCTGCTCCTTAAAGAGTTCCTGATCTGTTTGCCTGAGGACACACTACTGAAGGACAGTATTATTTATAACATACAATAAAAGCACAACTTTAGGTCCTTTTAAAAAGTTACTGATATTGATCTTGGGTTCTTTATACAAGATAATATCTGTTACTTTCCAAAACATTTACTGGATTCCAGCTAAATTTATTTTTTCATATAAAATAAAAGTGTGTCTGACACGATTTACTTATTTTTTTTATAATGCCATATTAAATCAATTCAGAGACATCGACAACAGGGTGGTAAATATTTAAGATTACATCTTCTTTCCTGCAACATTATTCTTATCCTTCTCTATCAGATCTACTGTCAAATAACTCAGCCCTTCTTTTTATTCTCACTCTTCTGACACTGTCAGCAACTCAGCTACATTAAAAACATAAGTTTTTGCAAGAAAGATGAACAGACATCAAATATCTGAGAGAGTTTAGGGCATGATCTAAAATTTTTGGAGGCAATGGTAAAAATCCTACTGTTTTCGGTTCAACTGGTTTAGCTCTAAGCTACAGTTTATTATTGTCATTTCTGGTCATCATATCCCAGAGCCTTCAGTAATATTCATCACAATTAAGCATTTATTGGAAAATGACAATAGTAAATGACAGAAACCATGGCCAAGTAAAAATCCTTAATCTTCATAGTGCTACACTTATTTAGGGATTGTCAGAAGAGCAAAGCAGGTATTTCTTCTCATTTCCCTAAGAAAAGTTCACAAAAGATTTCAAACAAAACTCAGGGGARGTATTAGAAAAATAACTTCATTCAGCAGAACAAGGATAACCCTCCAATTATTGCTGTGATCTGGAATTCCCAGGGGGTTGCCAGCTACCTTATAAGAAACACTACTGAGCATCAGGCAATCATTACACATTTCCTTTGGAAGAAAGMAAACTTTAATCATTCAAGTTGTGCCCAGGTAAGATTTTACAAAACAAATGCCATCTACAATCCACAAACATTTCTCTGGAAAAAGCTTTGTGTGTTTGCATTCYTCTGTGTGTTGTGTCAGGCATGGGCTTGCTTTGGTTGGTTAGTTGGTTATTAGGTTTTCTTGCTGTTGTTTTGCTTCTCCTATAGCACGAGTTTGCCTCAAATGAAATTCTGATGCAAATCACTGCACTAGGACAAAGCTCAACATTTCAGAGATCTGCCTTTAGCCATAATTATAGACTCACCTTTGTGCTCTGCACTTCCAARGTTGGTGGTTTCTATAAATTACCATAACAAAAAAATWAAAAAATARTAACAATAAAATTCTTGAAGGGACACCAAACAAGCTACAAGTTTGTCCATATACATTTTCCTCCTGGATAACTCAGGCCAGGAGGTCAAAACAACACCTACAACAAGACAACATGCAGGGAAATGGTTACMATTAATAATGCCACACCACGCAAGAGCACAATGCAGCCAAGTAACAWAGGAAAAAACATACCAAGATGACCRAAAAGACACAARGATCATGTAAGATAKGACWARARARTACTCAGAGAAGCAMTTTTCTGAAAAGGCTGCACTATTGTTCGCTAAATGTCCTTCCAGCTGTTCAATGACTTCCACTCTTTCCTTCMGAGATGAGAAATGTACCTCTATTAACCTCTATGAATGTTTCTACTTTACTATTAACATAAGTGAATGCTTTGATGGTCTTGCTAGATGACTACCCCTTAAGAATACCAAATTTGCTCACCAGAAACAGACAACTCAAGAACACAGAAAGAGGGAAAGGAAGGGGACTTTGCAAATGGTGCCGCCCAGGTAGCTCTAGAGAAGATTGGCTCCCCACCACAAACACAGCACAAGCAGCAGCTCATCTGTCAGAAAACACCACCCATCCCATAGTCATCCTTGACACACTTCCCCAATTACAGGCTGAATGCAGCCTTTGGTCTAACAGTAATATACTGATGTTACCAAAGCAGCTCATAAAGCGTTTCCTATGTAAGCTACTGTCCTCTAACTAAGTCAGCCTCAGAGGCAGCTGAGAAAGGACACAACTTCTAGATCTCTGAAGAGCTACRTCCTTCACAAAACATGTAGAGTTTCCGCAACACCCTCATAACCAAAATCAGCATCCAACAACTTGGTACCCAGCTTTGACACAGCCTCCAGGCTTAGGTGTTCTTTCCATGAACCCTGGAGTGCATCTGTGGCACTGGAAATTCAAAAGCTCCAAGAGGAAGCAGTGTCGCTGTAGTGAGGCTGAAACAACAGATCCCTTGCACAAATAAGATAAACACACACTCCACTTTTCTCCAGACATCACTCAGTTTCAAATCTAACATGGCAGTGACTTGAAGCCTACACTTCGAATGGYGTAGATGGATTCTTGATCTCCAAAACAAATACCATTAGCAGTTTTGACAAAGAATAGGCCTTCCTTCAAGACATAGGTAATTTTAATATCCCAGGACTGTATAATGATAGGTATTTGTAAACTGCAAGACTTTTTTTTTTTTTTTTTTTTTTTTTTTTTTTATAAAACTTTTTTTTTTCCTCCTTGAACAGTTAACTTTAAGGGGAAATAATCATAAAAGGGCTACATGTTTACTTTTAAACACAGCATTTTTTCCACTCTGTCCCAAGTCTGACATTTTAATGACCTGCTTTGCCTTGTTTTTTACTGGCAGCCTATATTGAAGGGGTATTTTATGTACAGTTTTAACATTTGAACAACACAGCTCCAGGTTCTGTCACTTTTTATATTGTGGAAAATATCTTTTAAGTTGTTATTTCTTTTAATTGCTTACTAATTTGAAAGCATTTTTTTGTAAATGTCTTCAAAAGCTTTCAGATTTATCATTGAAAAGGGTTATTAATTTAAGAAGAGCAAGCGAAGCAAAGGCCACATATATTTAAACTCAAATTACTATCCTAAATGACTCCAAGGGGGGTTTCTTATAGGGGTCACTGAAAGGCAGAAAGGAATGTTTTTACTTCTTTGCTTTGTCACAAAAATTAGGTTACAAGGGCTATAAATGCAGGTAATGCTTTTTATTACTAGATTTTCCTCTGTAAGGAATATAACATTTCTTCTTTTTGTATAATGGTACTAACTGAACGTCTTAGTACTTAGCCTGTTTACTCTGAGCTTTAACAAGGGTCTAAAGTAATTTCTCTTTAAAAGGCTTGCAAGCAAGCTGAAGTCTCGAGAGCAACCGTGTATGGCAGCATCACTGCTGGAAGGGGAAGATCAAGGGCGAGCACTATCCTGCCCTGTGCCAACAGGCTCGGCAGGAGCACTGTGCCTGAGCAGGTGATGTAGTGAGGGGTAAAAAGTAACATTGAAAAGCTACAAGTCTGAAGCAGAAGTCAGAAAATTTTGCAATGCAAAGTTGGTCGCGTGTTTTCTTGCTATAAAACCCACTGCTCTGTGCTAGCCTGCCGGAATCCACATTTAGGTAATTCTCTATTTGCAAAAAGTTTGGTCTCCCTGTTGCTGGTTGCTAGTCCAGGAGAAGCAAATCCACCGCCCTGCGGCCTCATCTCCAGCAGCTGATGTGTGGTGCAGCAGCCCTTGTTGCGTGGTGTGATGCTCCCAGGGCTCACTGCAGAGGATTACACCTCCTTCCCTACCTCGCTCTTGGAGAGGACATTAATATTCTCCGAGAGGTAGCCACTCATCTGCAGCTCTGCAAGGCCAATCTGCTTTGATCTTAGCCTCAGAAATGGAATGATGAGGGATAAGAGTTCAAAGTATAGGAAGAAACTCAATATGCAAAGACTGTACCACATCTTAATAGGTAATGAGAATTTCCTCCATTTGTTGCCGGTGTAAGGAAAAAATAGTTTAGTATCTTTATGTGATTAGGACTCCATAGTATTTTGCTAATGAGCGACCAGAGCTGTGAAGATTTTTCTTATGCCTCCAGATAGGCTGGCAAACAACCATCAATAAACARTTGCAAGACTAAGATTGGTTGTTAAGATTGTCATCTGGAGAGTATTTTATTAATGTGGCTAACAGGTTGAGTTATTTTGATCGTMGACCCAATAATGCAAATAAATAACACAGAATTTCCATCTCTTCCTTACAAGCAACTCGAGGATTAGTGAAATTGCTAGTAATGAATGGCTGCTTTTTAACTAACTTTATCACAAATGGCCCCGYGCTGTAAGCGTGTGTGATTTGAGGTGCCATGGGGGGACAGGAGAATCAGAAAATTTACAGTGAGGACAAAATTCTTTGTTTCTTTTTGTTTTGTCCTGTATCAAGGAAATATCATTCACATAAACACTTGGCCTTTGTAGCAATGACAAATACCAGCAAATGTAGCTTTCATGAGTGTGTTTGAGAAAGATGAGTGCACACTGCTCAGCTCAAGTTTTAGTTTTTAGGTTGKCTGCCTTTCATATTAATCTGCTTTATTTTTTTCCTCTAATGCTGCTTTTTCTGTGCAAGAGAATGGGTGAATGCCGTGTTTAATAACTCCTTACGTCTACTAATGCCTTTTTCCAACAGTCTTGTGGTTTCTCCACCCTCTTACCCTTCTCCCTCCCAAAAAAAGGCAAATTAAATTTGTATAATTGGAAGAAGAAATGTAAAAATGAATGTTGTTTGTCCTTAAAGTGCTAGAAAAGCTTATGTTTCAGGGAGTTGCATAGCAGTTTCAGGACCATTTACTGTTCTTTAAATTCCTTTTCTTTTTATTTTTCAAAGTCCTGTAAGTGGAGTAGGATTTARAGTCAGTACAAGGCACTTTTTCACTCAGTCAGTTTGAAGACTGATTGCCATAATGAAAAATACAGACTGAGATATTTCATATGGACCTGTAGGTCCTGATTCTTTTCTGAGTTGTGATGACTGGAATTACTAAAAACAATTCTAATTTCCAGACCTTGTTTCCTTTTTTGCTGCTCATCGCTGTTAGGCAGCTGGTCCATCTCTCTGCACATCAACCCAACTATCTAAGAACAGGGTACAAATTTCTCTGCTTTTCTCATGGACATTCAGYTTCATTTCACTTTCAGAAAGTGCTTGGGAAGTATTGGGGACTTCTGTACAGTAGAAAGCAAGTGTGGACAAGTTTATCATTCAAAAGAAAGTCACCCCATAAACATACCTATCAGCTCCTTAGTCTTCTCTGATTGGAAAGAAGAGTAGCTTAATTTATTGGTCAGCATCTCTTTGACGTCCATATGTGTGATGGATTTCTGAACACACTGGATCTGTTTTTTCAATGTAAACTCCACAGAGATTTTTATCTTATTTTTAGCTTTAACCTTATAAAAATGTAACAGCACAAAGAATTCTTACAGTGAGTAAACTTTTTTTTTTAATTTAAATCCCAGTTTCAAAGGAATTTAGCTATGACCTGGATTTTAATTTTCTTGGGGATTTTACTAATGCTGGAGGGGGAAAATCTGGTACATTTTCAGCATATTAAATACCAGTTTGTGTYAAAGTAGTCATTAGATTTCTAATTCATTTGGTTACAATACAGTGATACAGCAAGAGTGTTTCTGGATATTTATTATCTTTAGCTATGCTATTATGATTTCTTTACAATATGATTTCTTTATTTTCATTAGTAGAGCATGCTACTGTAAAAGGACCTAAATATTGTTGTATTTCAAAACCACCTAACTATCCTGTCACTGGTACAACATTATTCAATTTTACATTAAAATTGTTTTTTTGGAGRCCTAAGCTGGATTCAAATAAACTGTTCATTTTTGGCAACCAGGAAGAAATGGAGTCCTTGTAAAAATCAGACTTTGGAGTGAGGAAGTTGGCGATTTTTTTCATTAGTTTCATTGGGCTCATTGTTCCTATTCTGGAAACTTTATAGCTGCAATCACCTACGGCTAGAATCTGATTTTTCCTGAGGTGCTATAATAATTATACTAAGTACTTTCTGTTTGTCACTGACAAACAGCAACCCTTGAATGTCACTTAAGGAAAATAGCAACTTTTATACTGTGGGTTAGTGTCCAAGACTTCATGGTTTGATTTCTCAGGAATAAGTACAAGCTTTTCATTAAATAAAAACAAGCAAATAAAACCCCACTCTGGATTTTGCATATAACCAAGAGATCTCTCAAAACTTTGGTCTTACTCCATAGAGATGCTCAGGGCAATGGGGAGTCATATGTGGAAAAGAACAAGAACTTGCGCTAAGTTTGAGTTCCTTAAATAAAATATTTTGCTAAAAACCTTAAATATGAGTTATGAGAACCAAAGGCTGACCAGTTTAAATACTGTAATAGCAAAACAAACAAACAAAMACCTTTCAGTTCACTGGGGGATTAGCAGTTAATGCTCAGAAATCCACCAGCCATGGCTATCTGTGCTGTTATAATCTGAAAGAAGAACTCTACACTGTGTGTTTTTCAAAGGAAGATCTTAATCACCTCCGTGCAACTACCAAGGCCCTTATTAAAAGTGGGGCCCAATCCTCCCTTGAAAGAGCGGCCCCAGCAAACTCCTTCTTTGATCCCGGGCTGGGAGCAGCTCGTACTGGAGGTAATGGCGTGTGATGTAGCACTGGCGATAGCGACTGTTGCTCATATGGACCAGCCACAGTTCCAACAGGTTACGGACTGCTGTTGTGCTCTGTATCTCTAGTGGCTGTTCTCCAGCCTCGCCTTTTATTGAGTTTGTGAAAGGTGAGCAGTATTACCTTGTTGTCTGTATTGGTGTTAATCAAGTGGAAGCTAGTGGAAATTAATATAATGTATTGTAAAACTACTTGTAAGAGGATTATTAGAGTTACTCTCTGGTGTCAGTTACTTATTCCAGCAATGTGATCATCCAAATTGTGGAGTGTGGCTTTCTGTTAAAGTCAACTGGATATCTCACACATACAGGCTGCTTTTCTATTGTGTTGTGTATGTCCTAGTAATGGTATTCAAAAAGGGGCAGTGCAGACTTTCCAAAGTCCTGGTATGGGATGCAGCACCCTGGAGTTGGAAGGGAAGAGTATAATAAAACCCCGCTGTTTATTTGCAAACAAGGACAAATATAATATAGCATCAACAACTGTGTTGTTGTTTTGACTTTTGCAATTTAAGTAGGTTAAATAACTAAAGCGATGCCTCCCAAATGTTCCAGCATATATATATTATTATTATTCAATTACTTGTGGTTCAAGAGCTAAACTCACTCAATTTCTTTATGTAATAGAACTGATGAAATTCTTTCTTACAGATATCTAAGAAAGCTTTAACAGCACTGACTTTAAGATTTTAATGTAACATTTGACTTAAAGAATTACAAAGCTTTCCTTAAACATGTTTAACTAATCTGATTTTGTGTCTTCTATCCGAGCTTAAATCAGCTTGCACCCTAGGCCAACTGAGTCAGATTCCTAATATGCCAGTTTAAGTAAATAGGTGTAGCACTGGATGACTAGTGGTGAAATTTTGCTTTTAACTTTSTTTTCATGCTCAGTTGAATTTTTATATCAATCCATGTAAACTAGGTCCCAATGTTATTGCTAAAAGTGTCCCAGGTAAGTATTCATATAAAACACAAATAAATAGACCACCGTGGTACTGAGAATATACCAACCTCTTACCTGCTTTTATTCTGATCCCGTCTTTCTAGCCCTCCTTTCTCCCATCTCCAAGACCTTCCTCTACACAGACTTTATTAGTCCTGTCACCAGCCTCCAGGACCTTCCAAAGAGCAGATGGGCAAGTTGGCAAGACATAAACCACAGCCAGCTCCCAGTGTCTTTGAGAAAGCTCTGTATTTTTCCAATTAAAATGAATAAAGAATGTGAAGGCCAGAAAACAAAAGATGCTGGGGCAGCATAATGCACGCTACACAAGCTGCGTCTTGCCTGAGCTAAAAGAGGCCCACGGTGGATATTCATTATTGAATTTATGAAAAGGGCAAAAATAACTTGCAATTGCATAGCATTCACCATAAAAATAGATCTGGAATAAACAGCTAGAGTGTCTGGAATTCTTCCCTGTGAGAAAAGCAGGGCAGTCTTTGAGGATGGCATTATAAACCGTAATACCAGGCTTTGTGATGCTGAGGTACCAGAAATGTCTTAAAAATGCTTGTGTGTGTGTGTTTGTATGTTGGGTTTTTTTGCCTTTTTTTTTCTCCTTTTTTTAATGGATAAGATATTTTACGTGTTTTGRAGAGACCGAGTTAAGCAGGGGCACATCACTGATTTCAGATCTTTGTATTTTGTCACAAATAGGAAATGTTGAAAGAAYCTGGAGCTTAACAGCTTAGCTGTTTCCTTTGAAAGGAAATAGAATTAGAACCTGCATGTGCTTGGCTTATACTTTATAATACATTTTATTACCAGAATTATAAATTAGGCCTCTGGGCAGCAAAATGGAACATAACTAAATGAGCTAAATTGATGCCTGGCCTAATATGTTTTACCGTGGTGGATTGCCAGAGGACTACCCCTCCCACCGGACTCCCTGCTCTGAAGTGGGTCTGTTGGCACTAGTGTAACTAGTAACTAGCTGAGTGCTTGAATCTGAGCTGTGCTCTTGGTTTCCATCCCTTCATCGTGCCGGGAGAGACATAGGGGCTCTTGGCTGCCCTTTGCCTTATACAGGTGGTGGAAGACCAGCTGTGACTGTGTTGGTTCTCATTAAAGGTATAATGAGCCCTTGGCTTTTCAGGGTGAGTGATGGAAAAGGGGGATAGAGATGGTCGTTTACGTTGTGTATTGTTGCAGTGTTTTTTCATGTTGCCTTTTAGCAGTGTCAAGATTCAGGGGTTGGTCTTGCTTAGTGTTTTCCAGAGCAGTAGCAGTCAGGAAAGCTGATGCTGTAAACGTGATGCATTCCAACCTTCTTGATGTTATGTAGACATGCAAATCTGTAAAAATGGGGGTAGAGACACTACCCCTCTGATTTGTGCCTGATGACTGTAGTCATGAATGTTTCTGAGGAGAGACAGTGATTTGAATCAAATTGGTTGCCTTTGTAACTTCAGTTTGTCTTGTGAAAATACTGTCAGAATAATATATGCTTCCTTTATAAGCAAGAAGTTTCACTCTTGATCAATAGGACTTACATTTCATCTGTCAGGCTAATGAATTATTAGGTTTCTTTAGTCTTTCAGGGTTTTTTTAGTACATTTCAGGCTTTTTTTTTTTTTTTTAATACAACCGACAGCGGTGACAATGCTGAGGTGGAAAAGGAGCCTACGCCCTGGGGCCAGATGTGGCCAGGCGCTCTTGGACACTGCTGGGTGCTACTTGCCCGGCTGTGGTGGGAGCCCTGAGGCTAACACTGACACCCACAGCTGGGAGAGGTGCTGGAAGAGCACCCTGGTGCTTGGGGCTGGTCCCGACCGTGGCGAGTCCTGGATGCTCCCTATAGTCCTGGCAGCTCCAAAGCTGGGCAGTGTGTCCGCTGACAGCTGAAACCTTCCAGGTACATAGCAAAGAGTCTCCTGGGCTCTTTTTCTCAGAAAGTCACCTAAACCCTTGTCCCTGGATGTCGGGATTGCTTTTATCCCACTGAGGGAGCTGTCTCCCTGATGTCGGGTTTGCTTCCACAGGTGAAGCCGTGCAGCTCTCCAGCTCCAGGAGAAACCAGGCTCAGGGTCTGCTTGATGTCAGGCTGCTRTTCTACCTGTGTTCAGCAAATAGTTGCATGCAACTTGAGAACAAAACTATCAGAAAATGCAGCTACGAGTATTGATGGCATTATGATGGCATTAAGGAAAGTGCTTTGTGTTTTCCCCTCAGGGCTGGATCAGACGAGTGATTTTTGTGTGTGTGCGCGTGTGTATTTGCTTTGCGTGCCTGTGAGGGAAGTCAAGATTTCCCGTTCAGTAAGTAAGGCTTGTTCCATAAACACTAACTATGCATGTCCAAGCTGTCCTAGGGCGTTCCTGATGTGCACACAGTAGTGTTTTCATCTTTTCTCTAAATATTTGTAGTTGATCATGCATTACAGTAGGGCATCCTCTCCTTTGACTTTGCCCTGTATTTTCTGGTTTTGTTTTTGTTCATCTGATTTTTGCAGAAGGGGAAAGAAGAGTTTATGGAAAAGATAAAYTGCAGACTCAATTCTTTGCATTGGTATGTGTGCGTAGGTTCTGCTTGTTAATAAAATCTGCTGAAAAGCTCTTCATGAATTTTTAGGAAGAATCCAATGGCTCCATTTCTAAGGAGCCAATGAAATACTAACTTTATTTAGATGTAAAACTTCCTGGAGAGAAATCTAAGTAGGAATGATAGGTAGTGATCAGAAGAAAAAGGTTGTTTTAGTCATTGGAATACTTTTATTGCTGACTTTTATATATCATATTCATCTTCTTTCATTTCCTCTGCAAACGCTTCCCCCTTTTTTGAATACTACTTTTTACAAAGCTTTTGATGAATAAATGGAAGTCTTCTGATGTGAGTCATGCTTTAAATACTTTGCTAGTTCAAAATCTTAGTATCCAAACTACCATCAGGCCTAGGAGTGTGTTTCTGAGTGTCACAGACTTTGGAATAGTATGAACAATTTTTAATCATAGAGGAACAATTGCTGTTTGAGGATTCATATTTGCAAATGCCTTCTAGATTATTAATTCAATATTACTTCAGATTTTGAACAAGTATTAGATAATGTTAGCAAGTGGAGCACACTAAAATGTTGCAAATCTGGGCTTGTCTTTTAGCAACAAGATGTCACTAGATCCTAAGTAGAATCCTCACATTTGCTGACTAGCAAAACAACAAAAATTCTTTAGTGATAGTAACCCAAAACTGCAATTATCTTTTGATTTGTAGCAAATTGCAAATTTGCATAGGTCCTTTGCATGGATTTCGTGGCGTGCTGTGCCAAATCACTTAAATATGACATACARAATACAAGAAAATCCCCCCTCTGTGTAAATCTGTAACAACTTTCTATCTGGAGTCAGATCTAAACACCTGAGTTGAGCTAAGCCCTGGAAAGCTGAGCTTTCTATATGTCTGAAGTACATACTGTTGGCTTTGTTATGTGAAATGTCTATACATTTCATTATATAATTATTTTWAAAAAAAAAGCTTTAATAATGTATGGAGGATGTGCTGCTCTAGCTTACTTTTTTTAAAGAAGTAATTGAACATTGCTGCTCAATACTGTCATTTTCTCATTTGTCTTTCATTACTTTGCCTTTCAATACCATTCATCTATGGACTAACGCAATGCCCACTGAAGTCAGTAGAAGTCGTTCAGTTGGCATCGATGAACAATGATTCAGGCCTTTAAAAGAAGAAGAAACTGGAGTTTACAAGGATCAAACCGAATGCCAAAAAGAAAACACTGAGACAGGAGCGGTGGTGGCTTCTGTGTCCGTACAGCACCTAGCGCTCTGCTGCCGTGAAGAGTGAAAAACCTGCTACTCAGTCACTCAGTCTCCACTGGTAGCTCTGATAAGGGAACGTCTGAATTGGTTTTCTGTGCAGAGCTTTGGTGGGTATCAATAATTGYAATACACAGCTAAAATCAGTGAAGATAGCTGTTATTGATGCAGATGTTGAAAATCCGTTATTTTACTTGCTTCTGCCTGGTCTTCTCAAAGAACTCCTACTTTGGTATCAGTCCTTCTTTGTTCTGATTAACTTGTAATCGCTCAAAAGCAGGTTCAGAAGCTCCCCCCTCCTTCCTTCACAGAGACTGAGTTTGTTTTATACCCAAATGTGACATTGTACATTGCCGCGATTGAAAAAGRCTGCAATGATCAATTGAGGGCCCAATCAAAGCTTAACAGATAGGCAGCCTTTCGCCGCTGTTTGATATAAAAGGTGTTTTATTTCTCATCACTTTTTTTGTCACTGAAAGAATGCTTCCTACGTGCAGATTAATTAAAGTGTAAACATTAAATATTGATTGATGCATTATCAGCATGGAGCAGTTGCCTCCKCTCAGATTGATTCCTGCAGTGATTTATTGTCATATTTGTAGAGTCATTTCACTTGATAACGAAGAGAAATAGCCTGCTCCTCTGCCTCGCGCTCTGCTCTGCACCTCCTCATCCTCGCTGACTCCCAGTCTTTGGCTGCTCCGGCTAATACTTATTTTCAGGGGAAAACTTTAGTGCTTTCCATTTTGACACTCTCCTAGCAAGGTGACAGGTCAGTGCAGAGCTCGGACCTGCTCTATCAGTGGCACATCTGCAGTTAACGCCCGCGCCRGTGTCCCACGGAACGGGTGCCTGTGATCCTGGTTGCAGCAGAACTTTGCAAATGCAGCTTCAAATTATTTTAGTTACCTGACTGCCAACTGGGCAGAAAGCTGCACTTTCAATGATGTGACACTTTTTAGGCCACTTTTATGGCTAAATTGTTCAATTAGGTACCCAAGTAGGAGCATGGGCTCAGAATAGCAGAGCAATTGAAAGGGTGTAGGAGTTTGCTTTGTGTTTTTGRACAAGTGTGCAAAAGACCTTCAAAAATGACTTTGTGCCTTGGATCTTATGCAGATTTTAAAGGAAAGCACAGCKTTGTGAGACATTAGCAAGCATCACAGTTAGAAAACCCTCCAAAAAGATCGCACTGAATTACTCCAGCTTTTGGGTGTAGATTTGAAACAGCCTTTCCCCATTCCCTGGATGTCGTGCGCTCCTTTTCTGTGCTCGGCTGCCTGGGGAGCTGGCTCTTCCCCAGCAGGGCCGCTCCTCGGAGCCGGGGCGGGCAGCGCCCTTGCCAAAGGGGCTGCAGCCCCGCTGTCACTTACTCGTCCAGCGCAGCGAGCCCGACGCGTCCCTCCCGCTCCGCGTTTTCCCATGAGGGCTGCGAGGTCCCCAGAAAGCCCCTCTCCTGGCTTTCTTCCTGGAAGAAAGTTGTTCCTGGAATTGCTTTGTTCGACACTAACAAAACTTGCTCTGGTTTGTGTAGCTCTCTGTTAGCATTAGATTGCTCGAATCCTGCTGAAATTAACTGAATTAACACCAGAAAAACGTGCAAGGGGGACACAGGAGTCGTGATTGAATCCACCGGTTAAACTTCTATTCACAGTAACAACAAATATGAAGCTTTTGAATTTCCTGCAGCAGGTAGTTTTGTTCCCGGACCTGCAGGGAGTTGGAGGACGGGCTGTGTGCACAAGCAGCAGCTATGCCAGAAGGGCTTTCGAAGAACTCTGTGCTGTGATTGCTCTAAAAGGCTGCTGCAAAAATTGCAGGCAGCTTCCTGAGGGCAGGGATTTGCTGGTGCAAGTCCTGGCAGTCCCTGTCACTCTGCATGACGGGCTCCAAGATATTCAGGACTTTCTGATGTTTTACAGGCACATCCAAACCGGGGAGAAATTGCTGCTGTTTTAGGTCCTTCCTCTTTGTGTATTTTTCTCTTCTTAGCCTCTCCGTGTGCTGATGTTCCCTTTTCCAAGCCAAATTCTTCCATTTTACATCTATTGAATTCCATGTAATCAAACCTCCTAAAATCATAATAATTAAAAAAAAAAAAAAAATTAAACCCCAAGCAATTGCAATAGTGGAGATCATCTGGATTCTTTCTAAATGATGCTGTCTCAAGATGGCTTTTCTTTTCTCCCTGCTTGCTATTGCACTTCCTACCCTCTGGCCAACACTATTGTCACTGTTGGTTACACTGTCAGCCTTATTTAAATCACTGGCTTCTCCGGTCAGAGACCCTGTTTTCCTGCTTGTCATTAAACCGCCATGCAAAGCAGTGAGGCTGCATGGTTGCTGCTGCTATAGACACAGTGGTTTGAGCCCACGTACTTCTAAGAGTGCTGAAAACAGAAATCTCTTGTCCCTGTAGTTATTGCAGAGTACATTTACATTTTTTTTATAAAGCCTTTTATTGAAAAGTTTAATGCATTTTGTRTAGAAATATACAAATGTTCTCCTTACATATCTTTAGTTATTTTTAGATAAAACATATTTCATCTATTAAAGATAAATTTTCTTTTAACTCTTTTCATATGACAGATAAAGGCTTTCTAGCACACAGCATTCGGTCTGAGTTGTGTTTTTACTGTTCGGATAGGACCACACAAGACCAAATTAAGAGAAATTTCAGCTGCAGAGAGTGTGCATTCTGCAGATCAAATTTGGGTCTTAGAAGCAGACACAGAACTCCCTCTGGATGAAATTAGGGCTTCTTTCAAATCAAGTGGAAAACTTCTGTTGATTTTAATGGGCCCAGGTTTTCTTCCTAGTATCCAGAGGAAAACGTACATAGATGCCTATGCAGAGTTGTGATGTGTATAATTGTGGACTTACTGCCTAACGAGAGTTCGGAGAAGGAAGCGGTCCTAGGGAAGACATCTGCTTTCAAAGAAGTAAGTTTTGTGCCCATGTTGTGATTTGTACTGGTGTAAGTCGGCCAGCAACCTTCCTAAATCTGAGTAGCTTTTCACTTGCTTGTCTTGGCGCTTCATTTGTGTATTTATTGACTGATTTTGAGCAAGATAGCTGCCAGAGTATGGCATCAGCGCAGAGACCTATGATAGCTAAAGTCCCTGGTTGCAGTTCTGCTGGAGCAAGTGTGGTTGTTGGGCAGCAACTCCATGTGCTGAGTTTGCTGTTCTCTCCACTGCCACAAATGAGAACTGGCTGGAGCGAGCGGATGACGGGATAGTATTACTGGATACTAGGAAGGTGTGAGGAAGTTATGGAAACTGACAGTGGGAAATTAACCTCTTTTTGATAGATTTTGAAATTGTTCTGTAAAAGTGTTATGTGACTTAATGTTTGCCTGAAACATCACCTTTACTTCTTTAGGGCTTCTAAAAGGAATGAAGTATTGGGGAACCAAGGTTTCACCTCAGCGTGCCTTGTTATACCTCACTGCCCTGCAACAGCAGTAAAACAAGTAGTAAAACAATGAGATAGTCAAGAACAAAAATGCTCATTATTTAATTTGGGTTTCGGTTTCAAAAGGAAAACTTGTAGGATTTTTTCCCCCCTTATTCAGCAATATATATGTTCATTACATTCAGCAAAATAAAAGCAATGTATGTTTTTATAGGCTTGTAGAACAGTTCAGTTTGGTTCCAGGTTTTTCAGGAAAAAGAAGATGCATCTTTTAGGATACTTCTCTTGAAACCTGATTAGGGTTCCCTTCTACCATGGAGAATTGAGTCTGACACATAATGATACCAAAAGATGTGTGTTAAAGATTTAGAAAGTTCAGCACTGACACAGGAGTTTGAATTTCAGAAGTGAGAATTTTAGAATCCTTTAGAAGTGAATTTTAGAATCCTTCTATGAATACATAAGGATTGTCTGTGTTATCAAAGGCACAAGAAGCTCTTTTTTCTTTTTTCCCCCCAAACACAAGAAAGTAGCAGCTGTGCTAGGGAACGCTAGCTGGGTAGGACTGCAGCCCTCCCTGCTTTGTGAAGAGCTCGTCTGGTCTGCGCTGGGAGCTGCGTATTAATTCAGAGCACTCTGCCGGTTTGATATTAGAAAGTTAGAGTTGTATCTTTTTTTATATAACTGAGTAGATTCCAAATATAAGCCTAGATTAGTGTCCATGCAAATCACCTTACTGCTTTCATGTATCACTGTAAGACCTGCCAAATGCATATTGTTCCCTTAAACTGTGGTACTTCTTTTCCACAAATGAGTTTACTGTTTTTCAGCAGCAATTACAGGTTGTGTAAAAATGGTAAGTGTGTTATTTCCTGAATTGRCATATAATTTATTTTTTAAAGATTGAAATGTTTTTGAAGTTAAATGCAGATGATCTTTATAACTGCTTGGATCCTGAAAATTACAGTTTCTGAAAATATAAAAGCAAATTAGGGGAAAATAAATGACAATTGTGAAGTGACCAATGTCTCGTTACATGTAATATATATAWAATTATGTACATATAATGAACTCCATCCTTCAGAAGTTTATCATACTAATTATCTAGTGTACATCAAAATGATTTAAAAAAATTGGACTCTCTTCGTTTCAGGTGGAGGATATTTGTTTCTATACTATTTTATATTAATTTCTAGGTAATTAAGACTGAAAAATTTTTAAATGTTTTGTACAAATTAAAAAATAGACGTAGCATTACTTTTAAACAACTATAACTGCTATTGTTCAAAACAACCTTTTATGGTCATCTCTAGTTTTTTATTACCTTCWCTATTTTGTCTTGCCAACCATGGATTATTTTATTATTATTTGGATTCGARTAGTATATTTGGGAGCATAACAAGACACATTTATCTCTTCTTTGCCTATTCTCTAGTCTACTACTAACATGAGATTTGATCTCAAATTAACAGARATTCTCTTAGAATAAACCGTTTCAGTCCCAAAATAAGCTTTCTTTTTTGTTCTTGAACTGTAACTCTTGTTATGACAGAAATTAACATTTTTGTGACCTGTAATTAACTGTGTCTCGCTGTGCTATAAATAAGATTTGGCAACTATAGCTGGAGTCAACTGTATCTTGAGGTCTTGTTATCTGTAGCTGCTTTTTTTATTTATGGCTTTTTGTATCTGCAAATGACACTGCAGAGTTCAGGGATGCAGACAGTAAAGAACAGACATAAAATGCGTGGCTGGTTTCTGCAGCCTTGTTCCGTTTGTTTCCTACAGTGGTATCCGAATCCCGTCAGCTTCTTCCTATGCTTGGAAATCTCTAGGGTTAGTGTTTAAGGCTTTGATGCTGCTAGTAATTCCAGCCCTCACYATTAAAGCTGCATTTTCTACCCGTCCCTTGGTAATTGTTGCAAGGACTTAGACAAGTAAGACTATCCAAAGGCATCACTAAGGTCAAACTGTGGTAGAAAGTGCTCTGATTTTATCCTGGAGATTGATGCTTGTATCACCTTTTTTTCGATTCAGCAGCTGGGGTTATAAAATGTACTTGCAATCACTGATAACATGTTAGATCAGGCTACAAGTGGAGTAACACAGTATTTTATACACTGTGTGTAGTTTTACCTAATACAACAATAAATCAGCGGAGGCAGAGGTCTTTTGTAAATTTTAATGAAAATTCAAGTGCTAAAAATATAGTTACTTGTGGATTAAGTTGTAGAAGCATGAATAGTTTTCAGTTATTTTAAAGCTGTAAGATTTGTTTGAACTCTAAACTTTTCAGGAAGCAGGAAAGGAAGAAGCAATAAAAAAGTGACAGTGCATTCAATATATGATAATTATTTTGTCACTGGTATTCATCATAGTTATAAGACAATTGAGTGAAGGGGAAGATGCAAATGTCCCTTGAGTTAACTGTATATAAGTTCCATTACTGAGCACAGCCTAAAACCAGTCTCTACGCTAGAATGAGACAAAAGGTGTGCAAAAAGGCCCTTTGTAGTTTGTAAGGGAGATTAGGAGGAAATGCGTGTAATGGCAGAATTTAAAATTGTTTAAACATTGTCGCTAAGTGATGTTTTTGTGAAAATCCAGAAGATTTAGAGCATTTTTTCACAAATTATTTTAACTGTTTAAAAAACAATATGCTTTTTTTGCCTAGCACTGCGTTCTTTTCCCACAAAATATCAGATAAAAAAAAACATATATAAAGTAAATCAAGTGCATATATACTAAACAAGTGGCGTAATAGGGAGCTGTGGTATGGAAATAATGAATATTGAGGAATGTACCATTACACTGTTGAGCTTCTGCAGCATCTTTGTTTAAAGTTTCAAGCCAAGAACCCTGTGAAATTAGCCTTATTCTTTCCTGAAATGTGCACAGAAACAGACCTAAAGCCAGTCCCAGTGATCGTGCCTGTTAGATAGCTGAGGGTTCAAACAGCATTAAGCAGAATTTAAATTTGGCTTTAGTCTGGGAGGCAGATAGAACCAYGGGCTCCCTCCTTTGCTTCCCGAGGCTGAACATTTGGGTGAGTTTTGTTTATTTGTTTTATTCAGTATATGTTCATACAGATTCAAAAATAAAATTTGAATAAGAGACTGCAGTCGTTATTTTGTAGTTTACTTGTTTTTCTGCTGTTTTAGATTTTTTTCTTAAATGTCTTCCACTCCAGAGTGAATTATGAAAATCTAGTTAATGGAGAGTTGGTTGAATTCTGATTTTATTAATTGACTGTATGCAGGTTTTCTCAGAGCAAAGCCAGTAAGATCGCAAGGAATATAAAGAAAGGCAAGGCCAGACAAGAACAGCTGAAATTTAAATTGAAACCTTTTTAAAAGTCGTGTAAAAAATATTTTCCTTTAGGACTAAAATTCAGTCTTTGTAATATTTCTAATCAGCCTGATTATGTTACTCACCTGCAGTGTGTCTGGGACTTCCACAAACTGCTCAGTTATTATATTCTCTTTTCAGTCAAGCCAAACTTCTTCAAGGCAAACCACTCTAAGCATGAGGCTGTTTCTCCATCAGCTGCATGTTGTAATAGCTCTTGTGGAGCCTATGGAAATTAATGGCTTTGTGCAACCCAGAACCCAGCCGGCTGCTCTAGGAGCAACTAAACCTTCACCTGAATTTAATTAAATGTTCTGTTTTCTGCGACCTGAAGTCCAGATGCCCAATGATGAATCCTAGATAAAGTGTTTATGTAATTAAACATTTGGAATGTTCCTTTTAGGCCTGTAAACATGTGTTTTGTTTCCATGGGAGAGACAGATCCAAGTGAAGTAACCTATAGGAGGAGCTCGACAAGGACTGGCAGATGCCTCCATCCAAGGTGAGTCTGTCAGTTTGGAGGAGTGGTTGAAAGTTTCCCTAAAGGCAAAGACTTCAAGCACTGTGGATTCCTTGTGCTTCCATGTGATTTTTGGCTTTTGTGTTTTCGAGGCATAAAGATAGGCCTCTCCTGCACCTTTTTCCCTACTGTATTACCTTTTTTTTTTTTTTTTTTTTTTTTTTGTTGTCCTTCCGGTAATTCCAACTGATCTCCTGTCTGTGCTTGGAGATGTCTTAGTAACCGGCAAGTGGCTGTTTAGTTGCCAACCCTCACACCCCTCCCAGGTAAGCTCCTTTCAAAAATAATAATAACAATAACAAAAGCTGCCAAGAATTTTATATGTAGGAAGTGAATAGGAGCTTTAGTCAACCTTTAGTAGTTTTCAAAAATGCTCCAGAGTTTGGCATAAATGGAAGTGATTTAGGAAGGGCCATCGAGCGGCCCTGGAAACACTGCTGTCTTTCACAGGCTGCTTGGATGAAGCTTGCACAAGGGTTGGGAAAGAATATTCCCACACGTATTGTGGTATATTTCTGTAAAGCAAACTTAGCATCAACCAGAAGAAGTTTTCCTGTGGTTCCCCATCTGGTTCTGCTCAGCCAAGGTGCATCTGGGAATCCATTTCCCCTTGCAGCAGCAGGTGGCACCGAGTAGCTCGTGCCGTTCTCACACTCAGCATCATGTTGTCCTGCATGTAGTAAAACCTTCTCTCCCCAAAGAGATAATCCGCAAGAGAAATTCAACAAGTTTTTATAGTTGTAGCAGATTTTCCGTTTGACAGACAGAGGCCATCAGGGGTCAGATTCCTCTGCCTCCAAGCATACTGAGAAATAAGACCATCAGCAATGTAATTAAGCGACAGCAGACACAGGCTGCAGTGCATATTAATATTTTAATTGCATTTTTTTCTATGTATCTGAAGACTTGTCAGTTGCTCTTGAAACGCCATAGAGTTCATGTTGTGAAAAGGTTATATTTATCACGAACTAATATTCACTCTGCAACAAATTCACTGAGTTCTGTGGCCTTTTCAGCACACCCTCACTGCACCTCCGTGGAGCAAAGGAACCGATTTTCACATCCACCATTAACATGTCTTAGCAACAGACACTGGCAGTATTTCAGAGTTRTGCTGTGGTAAGTGAGAACAAAATAGGAATTAGCATCTTCCTAAATTCCTTCAGGATATATTTCTAAAAATCATGGGAGACAGGTTGCAGAAGCAGTACAAAACAGGCCTCCAAATGAATTTGTAATTTTAGTCTTAAAATATCATGCCCTAGTAAAACAAAAAAGCAAACAACGTTTTTACCTATGTACAGCTAAAATTTAAAAACAGAAATCTTATGTAAGCAAGTGACTATACATCAATCTGTAGTTAGCCTTAGCACTGATTATGAGTATTTAAAAAAGCCATCCATCTTCCTTTCATCAAGAGTCACAGATTTCCATTTGCATATCTAGTAATTTATGGCATGTCCTGACCTCAAGTAGTAATTGAACCAATAGATCTTCAGACTAGATTTACTCCAGTCTTGCTGCCACAGAAATGCAGCTCTGCAGGTGTTTTGCTGTCTCCTCTTCTGAGAGTTTGACAGTCACCAGCAAARTGTAACCTCCCAAATATCAAGGCAAAACCTCCATTGTCTGATTTAAACTATCTAGCTTTCCTGTTGGAATACCACAAATAAAACAGGAGGCACTGTAGTCACTCCCAAAGTTACCTCTGTAATGTGGATTTTAATATAAGGCACTTCAGTGATAAATGAGTTCTCCCAAGAGTTTAAAATCAGAGGGGAGCCAAATCACAGAAGGGAAAGAGGGAAATCCAGATACCAGAGATCATAACGAGTAAGGTCTTTTGTTTTTGTTTTTGTTTTTTTCTTCAAATTAGAAGGAAAAAGGAAAGAGAGAGAGAGGAAAAAAAAAAAGCTGTTGTATTAGAGAGGAATCTGGTGATCAGAGAGATCATTTTTTCTGATGAAAATCCAGCAGAGACAGGAGGTGTGGAAAGGGGAGATAGTTTGCTCTGACTGGAGCAAACCATGGCAGAGCACAGAAACACTCAGCCAAGTGTCTGCATTTCTTTTCTCAAAATGTGGTATAGAAGCCAACTTCAAGGCAGCATTATATGCTTCAGTAAAGAGTTCTCAAAAGCTTTGAACAAGAAAAATACCAGCAAACACATAGCACTGCTGTTGCAGGCTCTTTCCTGAATACTAACTGTAGAGAAAATACACTGATAGAAATTGTAGATTTACAGCAGGTATTACTTGGGAAAACTCCCTCTGYTATTCCACTTCTGACTGCAAATAAAGTAGCTAGTCCTGCCTCCAAATCAAATTCCAGATAATATGAAAAAGCACGGGCTCTGAATTTTTATAACGAGTGTCATCAGTTGACTATTTTGCTTTCCTGGAAGGGAGCTTGATGGAGTAAGCCCTGGCAGACGTACAGAGCTATGCTGTTGTCGCTGACACAAGTCCCAGAACAACACGTAGAGTCTGTAAGAAACTGTTACTGTCACACAACTGTGCAGGAAAAAAAAAGAGCAGCAAAGGTACAAACAAGGAGAATCTGACCCAATCCCCAATTAGTGGCATAGGCGATATTTATCTATAGATGATGACATGCTACTGTTGTTCTTTGTAGTTAAATCCAATGATGATAGACATCTTGGAAAACAGATAGATAGAAGGAAAGATAGATACCTTCAGCTTCTTCAGCCATCTATAATATCCCATGTGCTGCCATCACAGCTTTAGCCTGACCAATTGCCCAAGTAACACATTCCATCTTGTCTAATCAATATTAGCACTTCAGTAGCTCTTTGCAAAGTTGCTGCTATCTGCCAGCACCAGAAGAACCTCATCCTGCCCCATTGTACTGAAAGACAGTCATACTGAAGAAGCAGCAGCATTAG
The DNA here is from genome assembly GCA_003342815.1 of Eudromia elegans. Lineage (NCBI taxonomy): Eukaryota > Metazoa > Chordata > Aves > Tinamiformes > Tinamidae > Eudromia > Eudromia elegans. Next base: position 54,492 of record PTEX01000116.1, on the reverse strand, counting down.
CTATTAAAATACTTTCACTGAATTGATGTCCCTGACTTGTTTTTGCCTTTAATGCATTTCCTTTTTTTTCTTTTTTTTTTTTTTATTGGTGCCCCTGTTATGCAAATACTTTCTAGCAAAAAGCAAAACTGGAAATCTCCGAACATGGATAAATACAAGAAGTAGACCCAAAAGCTGGGTTGTGTCCAACCTTCTGTCCAAGCAACTGCTCTGTGCCTCTTCATATTTAAAATGAAAGTGTCAATATCGTTAAATCACTGGTTGTGAGACTGAGGTTATTCTTGTGTCACTGGCAAACTGTATAAGAGAGGCRAGGTTGCTGCTTGCTCCTGTGAGTTACTGAGTAGTTATTCTGCTTGGATCTGACTGAGGTAATGAAATATTATATGATATTATTATGACGTGACGTGACAGAGAAAGATCAAAAGGAGAGGAAGGCAGGTGCAGTATGGGAATGACAACACTGGTAGAAAATTATCTCTGACTTTACTACCCAAATTCTCTCATTAACTGCCAAAGGGAGGAGAATGTGGAATAAAACGTTCCTTATCCCACCCAGACGCTGCTGAAAGAGTGGGTGTTCCTGGCCAGCATTAGGGAAATGCAAATACCAGCTAGAGACAAATTGTGATGTCTCTGTTGGCTCCCTAAGGAAATACAAAAAGTGTGATCGCTATATTTCACAGAGCAATAAGGGATAAATCCTATTTGGTTATAGTAGAACTCAGCACAACTGCAATGTTCTGCAAAAATGTGAGAACAAAAAGATCCCCTCTTTACAAACTGTTGGTCTCTTATGTTTCTGGCTCTTCTGTCAACAGTGGCCGGTCATCCTCTGTCTCTTGTTCTGAGTTTTTTTTTTTCTTGTTGGGTTCTTCCAGGCGTGCTTCTTTTCCAGACTGGAGATAAAAGGTATGGGTAGCGAGTCAACAAATAGTCATAAAGCTAAAATGAGTTAAGTTCATTAACTTAAGATGGCACAAATCCCAGAATACTCTCTGCTTGTAGAGATGGTTTTAGATTTTAGCACAGAGACATGTTCCAAAGAGGTGTTTGTGGTTTTTTTTTTTTTTTTAAAAAAAAAGAAGAAAAGAAAAGAAGATGGCTTTTTCTTCTTTTTTCCTTTTTTTTTTCTTTTTTCTTTTTTCTCTTTTTTTTTTCCCCCCCCCCTTTTTCTCTCTGAAGCAAATGGCTGATGGGAAAGCTTAAGGATTGTAACATCTGCACAGAGTCAGAATCTCAGTATCACATGTCAGAAGCACCGATGATATAGACTTTCTGATTGGTGTTTTAAGTTGCTGTTGAACCTATTTTTGACTTAAGTCAACACAATGGGTTTGATCCTCCAGGCATTTCCCTCAGAATTTCCAAACTGAGACAGCATCACAGGATGGGGTAAAAATMCCATCATATTCTTCAAGGCAAATGCCCCTTGCAGAGGTGGAAGCTTGTTTGTGAACAGCTTTTGGTTTGTACAGGAAGTGTACTGTGGAATTTGCCCCTCGACTCTGCTTGTTTTTGTGGTGAGGACAGAGCACAACACGCGTTGTGCTCTTGCAAGAAGTGGTGTGGGGCAAGTGAGCAGTGTGCACTCAGAGAGAGGACTAAAATGTATGGAAGCGCATGTAAGTAATGGGTTCATTTCAACTTGAAAATTAGTTTTCCTTTTTTTCATCCTTTTTTTTTTTTTTTCCCAGATTAAAGTCACTGAATGAAGACCAGGTGTAGGCAGGAGGCCATTGTTCTCAGAAGTGTGCTGACAGAGGAGCCCATGTATGGGAAAAGAAATGATGGGAGTGCATCACAGTGACAGCAGCAGGAACCAATTCCCTGGAGGTGGCAGGTGGAGGGATTCACGGATATTTGCAGTTAATGTTTGAGCAGTCTAGAAAATAGCTGCCCGAAAGGGTGGAGGAGCTGGAGAATACCCAGGAGTTCTCCCGTGAGCTGTAGGTAGCTCAACAGAGGCCTCTGCTGAGCAAAGGGGACAGGCTGAAGCAAGGTCAGGAACAGGCCAAGTATCTCGCCTGTGTCTGCCCAGCTAAGGACCTGGAATGCTCCTCTGAGAGACAGTGTTGGAAGGAAAGTAAAGTCTGAATTTTTAGACAAAAAAAAAAAGTGCCTTATAAAATAAGAATGATCACGCATAGCTTGCAATTAATGATTTTTTTTTTATATGATTTTGTTTATTGAAGACCTGAAAGTTATTTGAGCAATCACACCAGGTAGATTGTAATTTGCCATAGCATTTAAAGTATCCCCTTTGGATCATTTTGAACTGTTTTCCATCTTTGTTTAACTGAATGTAATTGCCATACGGAAACAAAATCAAGTGTTTGATGTATCAGAAATGCTTTATTCTTCACTCTAGATATGTGCAGATCTAAATTCTAAACAGGAAAGCAGTAAAATTGCTTTGGTAAATATTTTAGAGAACACTGCTGTTCTGTGAAGCTTTATGCTGTCTCTTTTTCTGGTGCGGTCGAGTGGTTTTGTAGGAGCTCCTTTGGGAAATGTATTCTTTGGTTGTGATAATCAATTGATGAACATTTGAAGCTTTGCTGGGACACACAATTATTGTGAACTGCAGTATTTTCACATATCCCTTTGATTGTGTTTGCCATGCTCACTTTGTTCGTATCTGCTCCAAGCAAATTAAAATGTACTGTTATAATAAGTATGGGAAGGTTAGCATTCATGCTTTAGGGATAAAACATTTTGACAGTTCCATTCTACATTTGCATTTAAAATTTGTAATGCTTTTAATTAGAACCTGTGTTTGTAGTGGGATCTCTCACAGACATTAATGCTGCAAGATTGTAACCTTCAGGATTTGTTCTGGACCACTTTGTCTACGTTAAAGCACAAAAGCTTCCTGGTTACACAAGACATGTACTCATCGTTTTCTGGACAGTGGGATACCTCCTGTGCCACTGTGGTTGAGTTATTTGTGTTTGTTTCTGAGACATTTCACATGCGAAGAGTTAAGGATGTACATAAATATAGTATGCTTGGCACAGCTTTTCACTGTTCTTTACGTTTTTGGGTTTTAGTAGAATCCCCAAGTGGTCAGAGACAGTGTTTGTTTGGTGAGAAAAGATTCTRCCGTCATTGCTGTTATCCTTTAAACACAGGAGAAATTAGCCGAGGTGAAATTTAGATCTATTTTCTGCACAGGCACTGGTCCAGCATTCTGAGCTTGTGAAAGTGAGCACAGAGACAGGTTACTCTCTGAAGGATTGACCACCAAGACTACCCAGATTGTTCCTCTTTCATTTTTCCTCTGTCTTTCTTTATTATTAACAGAATAATTATTAATATTATTTTATATAATTATTGATATATTATTAATAACATGGGAATATTGATTTCTGTGTTATATCAGGGATGTAAGAAACCTGATATAACGTCTGCAGCATTGCTTGTCAAGAAAACATTCACTGAGATAGTAAGCTGAAGAGACACTATCTCAAAAGGTTCATGTGCCAATTAAATTAAGTTAAAAAAAAAGGAAAAAAAGAGGAAAAAAAGAAGAGGGAGATTTCAGACTTTTCAACTTTCAGATGAGTAGAAGGAAGCAAGAAAACGTTTCTTGTGTAATCATAAACATGTCTTGGGGCTAAAATATAGGCTTTCCCCTTGGTAGTCCAACCTAGAGACTTCGTCTACTTAATGCAAGATTCRCCTTGGGAGGAATACAAACACACTGACACCACATTAAAGGGTATGCAGAAAATCTTATTCGATAAATTTTCAGGGAACATCTTCCTGCATTATTGTCCAGTTCTATCGCTCCAAAGCCCAGGAAACTCGAAGAGCTTCAGAGCCTGCTGTGAACTGCCCTTTTTCACATTTTCCTTCACTTCTAGGAGCTGTTTCTTCTGTCTCAGCAATAAGTGGTGGAGAGGAGGAATCCTCTGGAAATTCTGTTATGTGATATGCACAGGCTTGTGCTTTTTGTCTGGGAGGGGATAGAGGAGCTACCGAAAGTAAATGCGCACCCAGATTGGATCTTACGTTTAAAAGCATCGAAATCTGAATTATACAGAGGCTATGCAACACCGTGGGTAAGTACATTGGCCTTTCATGTCTTATTATGTTGTTAATTAGTTAATGTTTGTAAAGCACTTTGAAGATGAAAAGCCCTATATAAGTTCTAAGTGTTATTATCTCCAGAGGCATGGGTTCAATTCAAAGGTGCCTAATTACATATGCCATAAATTAGACTTAATGAGTTGTGGAATCATAAGCCTTATATGGTGCATGCAAGTTTCTCAGACAGTTGTAGGCCCTGTCATCTGCTGCAGTACCACTTAAGTCATTGAGAACTGTGAAGAAAAATGACACAAAATAGAGGGAATATTCTCTAAAAATAAATGCATGGATTGCATTTCAGTTTTATTTAGGACTCAGTAAAGGAAATTAACTTACCCAGAGTTTTGCTTTACAGTGTCTAGGGTTTTTCCAGTAACCAACCTCGAATTGCTAAAGTTAACATGCTTGTTTCTAAAGAGTGATATAGRTGTAATTCTAATTCATATTCACCTCCCATGTCTGGGCTTAGCACAAGAGAGCTGGGTGGTGATAGTGTGGCTGTTGTCTTCCCAGAAATGCCCAGAAATACCCCCTCAGAATTGGGGACCTTTCTTTTTTGTTGGGCAGTGTTCACATGCATAAGAAACGAGGTTCCCGTCTCTGGAGATACTATCATTTAATTTACAGCAAGCCATCACTAGTGGGGAGCGTTCAAAAGGGAGAAGTAACGGTAATAGGAAAATGTGGTTTCGTAGGCTGTGCAGAGCTGAGAGTTTCCATGTTATGTAACTTACACATTTTGTGGCCAGAAAGTTACAGAATTTGCCTCAGTCAAAATCAGGCACCGGGGCTGCTATCCGGCAGTGACTGCAGCTTTTCCTGGTTGTTCCCAAACCACAGCATTCAGAGAGGCCGAAAAGCAGCAGGATCTTTCACTTGTCCCATGTGTTCTTAAACAGAATGTCCTCCCTGTTAACCTGCTCCCTTCACAGGTGCCCTGAGAGGCAGGATTCATCCTGCCTGTAAATATGTTAGAAATGATTGTACTCATTAGTACAGCCTAAGTAAATTGGAAAAAAATAATTAATAGCCATTTACTGTAAATGTCTCTAACTGACTTGCTCGAAAGTATTTACCCTGAAGTGAAAGTAATTTGATTGAGTTAATGTTTATTGTAAGTACATGCAGACTATCTTCCAGGGCAAGATGTATTTTGGGTACTCCAGACAATTGAAACTAGTGAGCGCAGTGTCTGGAGAAAGCATCTGTAACCGCAGCCGAAAGAGGAACGAGGTTGCCGGCCGTCTCTCGGGACATGTGTTCGAAGCATGGGTTCCCATCGCCCTCCGGATGCCTTGCAGGCCATTTTCTTTATATAGATGTAGACAAGTCAATGAGGACCTAGATTCTTCTTCATAAATTGTCTTTCATGATTTCTCAATAGTTCATTTTCTCCTATGCTACTTTGCTTGCTTATTTTTGATAACAGCGTGATCTCAAGAAGCTTTAAATGGGACAAAGAGTGGTTTTGAGCTACTTTTATTCCCTTTCACCCAATCTGTTCACATTGCTGTGTTCCTAAGAAATGAGTCTAATTTTACACCTTAATTACTCAGTACATCTCCTTCAAAAACAAAATGAAAATGCTTCTGTTGAATGCCTTCCATACACTCTAATAAATAGGAACTTCAGATGTAATGCCTGTTTTAGCTCCAGGCTGTGGTTAAACATTTTAATAGTGTAGCAAACTTATCAACAGACCTTTCCTTCCCCACCCCACCTCTCTTCCCTTTTTACAATGAAAAGGTTTTTATCCGACTGGCTCGTGACTTGGGGATTTTTACAAGCAAGGTCAGGAACTTGTCAAATATTCTGAAATTTAAATCTGAAAACAAAAAACTGCCTTCAAAAAAGACTACCTTATGCAGTGTGTGTCAGCTGGGAAAAAAAACAATTGGCTTGCTGAGGCACGTACCAGATTCTCTTTTCTGATCTACCAAAACTTAACTAGAAGTTATCAATCTGATTCCTTGTTTTAATATTCTAAGGCAACATTTATTCTAATGTAACTCCATTGAGTTTGTCAAATTAGTGCAGCTGCAAGAGTTTAAACATCAGTGAAGAAGTTATCTAAGCAAATTAAGATTTGTAAATTTTAGCAGCTGCCCTGAGCTGCCCACTAGARACAGAGGCAGGAGGAAGAACCATGCAGCGTTTTGAAAGGGCTTTTTTACAGCAAGGTCCCCACCTCTGATCAAGTGTGCTAAAGGCTGATAAGAGTGGCCTTTGAGAAAAATAGTTTGTGGATTGCAAGAAGCATGAAATGTACACAGGGAAACATCTTGGTGAGTTAATATCCAGTAAGGAACTCTAGTGACTGGATGGTTTTGTTTGGTGACCCARTTAAGAGTTTTACACAAACAGTCACCATCCTTTTGACTTGTGACTTCCCAAACCATTTTCCTGTTCCAAGTCCCTAATTTAGCAAAGCACTAATCTCTCCCGCTCAATGTCTTTGACAGTGGAAGCAGTGCTATGAGATCTGGGAGAGGACTTGGAGGTGGTTACTGCTTCCAGCTTCCTGTCGCTGCCTACAGGCAGGAGGTTATCACAGGTCAGCTGGCAGAACGGAAAGTGTGGCGGTAAGTGCTGGCTTTATATTGATTTTATATTGACGTGGCTGATTTTACACAAAAACGGATGAAGAACAGGCCTCCATTCCACCTCTGTGAGTGCACACAAAAGCTTCCAGCGCAGGGCAGCAGCTGGGGCTGGAGGGCCCTGGTATCGTAAAACCTGCTGGCGCTCGGGGCGAGTGTCCCGAGGCACCGCGGCACGCTCTGCCGAGTGAGGCTCTGCTCCGCTCCTGAGAGCCTGGGCTGCACATGTGTGCGTGTGAATTGCCCCGAGCAATTTGATACCAATCATCTCTTTCAGTGGACCCAAAGGATTCATTGAGGATCCACCACCTGATGCTTGAATTTATTTATTTCTGGAGAGAAGGGAACAAAATCAAAAAAGTAAAAAGAATGGTTGTTTGGTTGAACTGTTCATTTTAGAATGGGAAGGGCAAGGATCAAAAGGGCATTCGTATTATCAACACCACAAATGTGAAATGCTTTGAGTTTTAAACATGTAAAATTTTTTAATAKTCTAATGACTGAACTCTATAGTAATACTGAGCAGTGCTGGGAGGAACAGCATCTTAGCGAAGAAGCATTAAGAACTATGTTCATAGATACTCAAATTCAGAAGTACTGTTATAACACCACATATTTTAACCTCTTGTGTAGACCTGTTTTCACCAACATGTTCCTTTATCAAGGGGCTCTGTCATCTATAATTGAGCAAGAATATGTCTCAGTTTAATTCTCAGCTAAGTAGAGCCATTCTTATTCTGAATATTACTTAAACTTAATTTTAGACATGTTTGTAAGTCCATCATATTTGATAAGATTGAAGGCAGTAGGTCTGGAGTTAACAGCAGGCTGAAGTGTTGTTCTAAACCAGGCCTTGATTTGGTAATAAATAACAAATTACATGTGCACACTGACATTTTTATTCCTCTAACCTTCCCTCAGGAAATATGCACTGAAACCATTAAGTATTCATCAGAAAATCAGCTGTTACTGCTAAGTGTTTCTAATGCAGCTTAGCACTACTTTTGCACTATTGGTGTCAGCTGAACTTCTTACAGAGTTGGGAGCAGAGTCCAAGGCTGTGTGCCTCTAGCCAGAGATGTTTGTTAATTGAGATGATCGAATTAAACTGTTGCCTGGTGGAAGGGTACCAGAAAGCTTTAGGCTCAAAAATGAACAGTTCTATAAAAGCTAAGTATTATTGCCATGGAAACATCATCCCAGCACCAACTATTTGGTGTTGCTTGTTCACCCCATTAGAGTAATTATTTGTAATTGTTGTTATTGTAGCATATGTCTAGTGCTTAAAGTGCACATATGACTCGGAAGAGCTGGATTATTCATCAGGAGAAACTGAGAAAACAACTTGAAAACGCCGCAGACAGACGGGCAGATGGAGTTTTCTCATGTGGCATTCACACTTGAAAAGAATTTACATATTTTTCTCTCACTTCCTCGTTTATGCAAACAAGGAAGCAAACAAATGCTATCTCCCAGTTTCATAAGAAACATCAGAAATACCATAACCACTGAAAGAGAGCTTCAACATAAAAACCCTTTGGTGGACTTTGTCTTCTAGAGTGTGTGACATTTCTCTGACATGAAGTGCTGCTTCTGACCCTCAAAGATGCATTTCTGTGAGCAGCAAGCTCTGATTCTGTGTCACTGGGAAAGGGAGAAACTGCCCCACTGCCATGCGTGAGCAAAAATCAAACCCACAGATATTTTCAGTAATGTGGCAATGCACTCCGACCAAGTTTTGAGCACTATGCATGCTGCTTATAATAGGAAAAGAAAAAAAAAAGTGTACAAAAATATATTACCATTACTTAGTCTGAAATCCAAATCATTCAGAGTTGYTTTAGATTAAGAGAAAAGGACTGGGACTCCTTTTTAAACCTCAAGTAGATTGTTTTGTCTCCTTATCGAAACAATCATAATTAATGAGGAATCTAATTCCAAAATTGTTCTTAAAAAGAAGTCACATCAGAGTTATATTTTGGTTTATGCTTGCCTTTGGGTTGATGACTTTTGTAAGACATATTTTTCAATAAAGAACAGTGCATCACCCGTCCTACCTAGTAGAGATGCCTCTGTCAAGCAGTTCTTTAATGCTCATGAGTACTGTTTTCTAAAGTACATATGTTTGTTTTTGTATAAAGGTAATTTGTTTTTAAGATGCAGAATTCCAAGATACTCCAAACCTGCAATTGTTTTTGAGAGAGCAAGCTGAGCTCCTTTGAAATGCTGTGTCCARCATTACCAAAGAGTGTAAAAAAATGCCCTCTTATTTTTGTGTTAATTTGCTTACACTTGGCTTTGTAATATCCTAAAGAAAAAATGTTACACCCATCTGCATGCACTTAAGCTGGTCTACTAAAATGTTTGGTTTGAGCTCGTGATGAAAGCTGCATCAATTGTTTGCCCTGACAATGCAAAAGGAAATAAAATGAGGGGTTCAGAATGGACTAACTGATGCAGATCAAGACTTCACGATCTCTGCTAAGCTCCTTCTCRGTATAATTTATTACAATAAAAGGTAATTATCACAGATAAAGATATCTTGGAGCTAAAAATYGTACTGAATGCTTGTATGATGATGATGATGAAGTAATATTACAGCCTTTCCAGTGCTGGCAAAGTCAGAATTCTCATTTACTTCACTTTTTTAAAAAATAGTGTTTTAAAGTCTTATTTAACAAAGTTCTCAAACCAGTACTTTAAGCATGTAAGTTAAGCCTATTAGCCGGAATGTGACAGTTAATACGCTGATGTTAAGCATGTGCTTAAAGTCAAGAGCTTTTGGTTGGTTGTTTTAACTTGTTAAAAGGGAAATAAATGTCAAAATGAAGACAAATTTGTAATAGAAAATGTATTAATATAATAAAGCATGCTGGAGATATTGCTTTTCTCCCTCTYTTTCTCTCATTTGATAGTAAAGCTAAGAGTATGCATTTCTGTAATGGATAAAAAGGTTATATATAAGAAAATATTCTGCTCCCTGTCTTACACTGAAAGCATTTTGTATAAAATGGATTGGCATTTGCTGATTCATTGTTTTAAAACCTAGGATCAGTGTCTACTGAATGGCAATTCATGTGGTCTCATGGTCCTACATCACATGTCCAAGCAACTTGTGAGAAATAATGGAAAGAGCTTTTAAAGGCTGCAGAGAGGTAACAGCCTGGGAAAAACTAATTAAAGCATGTTTTAAAAAATGGTGTTTCTTAAGATCCTGCATTAAAAAACAAGCTCAATGTGAAATAAATGGATTGAGTGTATGCTGAAGTCATTGCAGCAGCTGTGTTCCAAGTGCAGATTGTAGACGTTTGATTAAGCAGCTCTGTTAGCTTGATTTGGTTTGGTAAATGAAAATCCTGTCTTACTGTAAGTCATTTTTACCTTCTGAGTTTGCATGTATATATGATATCTGATATATTAATTATATCTATTTTTACAGGTATAGACAGACATACCTTAGAGTTGTGGCACCCGTTAATAGATCAGACAAGCCCGTGCAGCTGTGTTTTGATCAGTGGGAAGGTTTCCTGGCATCCACGAACTGAAATCGCCGTTCGGGTATGACAAGCACATCTAAGTACCTAGCAAGTGGAAATCRAGGAGGGAATAAGAACACCTAACAAAAAATTAGAAGTAAAATAACCTTTAATAACTGCAGCGATGCAAATGGAGTGGTGTGTATTGCCCTCCATTGACATTTAGCCATCGATCATTTGCTGGCTCATAAAGCTGATTTGTGCTTTTTGCTCATGTCCCTGTTTCCCAGAGCTGCTGGCCTCTTCTCACCACTCCTTTCCCACAGGCGCACACAACTGGGATCCAGACACGCTTTTGTCTCTTCCTCTGCAGCCCTGCTTCTAGCACACGAGGAGAGGAGGAGCTCTGTGAGCAGCTCTCATTCTTTCCTGTTGTCGAATGCCGCTTGCAAACTTTGTTGCTCAGCTCTTCGTCGAGGTGTCTCAGATGCCAGATGAGGACACAGGTATAAATCAAAGGAAAATTGGCTTGATTGAATAGGGTTAAAATGTTTCATCCTCCTCTCTTCATTTGTGGACTGTCACACTTCCCTTGTAGCTTTCCATTTGATGTAAATATACATCTGTGTTAGTCCTCAAGGTAGGAAGTTGAGGTAGATGCAGTGAATCCTGTGCCTAAGCAAACTCATTGTGCCCAGCACAGAAGAGTTGTTCACCACCAAGGAGCTGTAGCAATAAGACTTACTTTCAGAAATCGAGTTTTGGCATAACCCAGGTATTAGCATCTAGTAGACAAGTGACAGTTTCAGTTTCCTATTTCTCAGATCTAATCAAACTCTAATCAAACCTCAAATCAAAGGAAACACACACACACAAAAATGCTGAGGTCCAAATTTTATGCCCAAATATTTGAACTATCATCTTGGGGTCTACAAATTTAAGGCTGTTCTTAGAAGCTTTTAAAAGCTATAAACCACCAAAGGCTTTTGGAAGAAAATTCCTGTGGTTGTTTCCAGGCTTAGACGTATCTATTGGGTATTTCTTGAGCTTTCTCTCCTCACAGGCAGTTTTTATCAAGTCGGCTAAGAGTGGAGATTTACCAAAATACTTGGTAAGTTTTTACATGGATTGTGTCCTGAGCATTTATTTGCTGCATTAGGCACCTTTTATAACTAAATGCTGTTTGTTGTTATAGAGACCTATTCTAATGAGAGCTATGTGACCCATGAAAATGTTAGCCAACCAACAGAGTTTTCAGCTTTCAAGTCCTTTTCAATACTTCTGYTTTCAGATTCTTTAAACAGCACCTCTCTCACAGATGGCACAGGCCTGATTTTTTTTCTCATCACTAAGGTTGATTTATATCCCACCACTGGTGGAAAGGGGCTTGCAGTAAGGGTAGATGTAATTAGATGAATTTTAGTATCTCTTTTACACTGCTGGAGTGGCAGAGAGGAGGACTCAACCTGTGTCCTTAGACTTATTCTTTCTTGGCTTGGAGGGGTTTTAGCTAGGGCTGACGTGGTTAGGAAGGAGGAGCTCCCCGCTCYGGAGAGCGGCTGCCCAGCGCCCCGAGCCCAGGCACGCCGCTCCTCTCATCTGTCTTCGCGCAGCGCGTTCCTCTGTTTAACTGTCTCTGATCTGACTATATCTGATCATTCCTTCATCTCATTTTCACTTAACCTCTTGCCCTCTACACAGACTAAGCATCCTATCGCATATCACCCTAGGGACCTCCTCCTTCCCCCATTCCGCCTTCCTCCTCTCTTTCTCCAATTTAGGTGCTTTATGCCGCTTCTAGTAATTTACCTGATTACATGGAAGGAACTGTAGATCTTTTTATAATTGCTGTTTTACTTAAAACATTGATTTCTTAGCTCTTGTCTGGTTTCAGGTCATTACACCTCACTGGAGTTTCCTCTGGTTTAATGTGCACCTCAGGAAGCACAGCAGGGACGGGGAGCACGGGCCTCACTATATGTTCCTGCATTTGAAAGCAGCTCCATAGCATCCACAAGAGGATTCCTGGCACCTGCCTAGTTAAGCTGGATGTCCAATGTTATCTCTCCAGGCAAGTAAGATTCTGGCAATCACTATAGTCCTATTTCACTTGTTCTCAGTCTTTTTGACACAAACACATTAATTCCCCCAAGCTCCTTTGACAGCTGTAAGAAGTTCTCTCTTTTTTTAATATGATTGATAATATTGAATATTTCTTTTAACCTTTTACTGCCACTCCTGGGCTAGGTGATAGTTTCTCTATTTGGATGTTAATCTCCAGTGTGCAGTAGCACATCTTCCACTCACCTACTCATTATGGAGCTCATTTGTAATACGCTGCTGTTTAATTTATGGCGGTGCACACCAGGCTCCACCTCGCACTATCCCCACAACATATAATGTCATTCTTCCAACACTCCCTCTGCCAAAGGTCACAGAAATCAAACCGTTGCCTAATGCGGGAACTCCTTCTAGTTTAGCGCAGAAGGAATGGCAGCCCGTGGGCAAAATCTGACTGCATCGTTTCATACGATGCACTGGAAAGAAATACGCTGTGGAGGAGTTGCCAACAGCACAGCTTCCCTGGTTCAGTGCAGGAAGGTTCAATGCAGGATTTGACTGAAATTTACTGGCAAAATAATATCCTTTTTTTTTTTGCTTTCAATTTCTCAGAGAAAAAAAAAGAAAAAAAAAAAAAAGGTTGTCTGAGGAGACACAAATATGTAAAAACAAAAAGACCTCCCAGGCTGACTTGAAATATGTTCAAACTACACATCCACTCCCTGCTCCCTAGAACCCAGTAAATATTTCTTTGGCCCCACAAAGCATTTTACTCTGAACCCAGGAAACCTCAGATTGACCTTGGAAATAAGATTCCTCATTTCCAAAGTAAATGTCTCAGCCACACTACTGGAGGAGTTGCACTTTTCTGATTGAAACACATAAAACTTGTCTCTTTTGGCAAACCGGGTAGATTATGCTGTGGGGAGCTAGCTGTTTCCCTAATTAACTGACCATAGGCACTTTCAAAATCTCTTTCTCAAATTTTATACTCTATTACAATGGTGGTGTCAAGATTAAAATATCTTTTTTAGCCATTAGGGACCAGGTTTAGCCAGGAAAGGCATTCGAGTGTATCTCAGTGGAGATAAACTGACCTACCCTGCCAAGCATCTGGTGCATGTTGCTACAGATATTTTGTTCTATCTTCTCTTCAGGTTGTACTGGATGGCTTAGCAGCATTTGATACCATTGGATCCTTTTAGCTTAACTTGAATCTCCTGTGAGACTGCAGATCGCGTAAGTCTGGGTTTAATTATCTTTGTCAATTTGTTTTCTTCTGATGCTTTTCTCCTCTGCTGGCTGTATTAACTCTTCTCTCACCAAGACAAGATCTCATGCACCCAGTGGGATATAAATGAAAATATGAAATTTTCTTTGACATCATCTTCTGACAGTGCATCTGATTCAGGTTCAGGTGTGAATTTCCCAGTTACTGTTTCTGTGCAGGGAAATGTACGTGCTTGTTCAGTATGGAAAGTAGGGAYGTGGAAGGCCTGAAATTCCTCTTTGAGGAAAACCTGATGTCTATCAGCTGATGCTGAAGATCACTGTGACCACAGCCAGCCTCTTAATATCATAACTGCTTCCAGGATGTCAGACACAATTGTATGTTATGCAATAGTCTTACTAAAACCAGACCAGTGCAGCAGAGATGGACAGTTTGATTAGCACTTGCACATTAATTGGATTAAATTCCATATAAATTCCAATAAAACACCCAATTCAGTATTGGGTATTAAATCAACAGGGACGACGCTTTTCCTAAATGGGCCTTCTGGCTGTGCAGACCCCAGGGCAGCCTTGCTCCCCGACCGTGTCTGCGGACGTTGCTGGACCCCACATGTGCTCAGGGTCCCCAGGCCTGCATGACGTGGCCGTGTGGTGCGGATTTAAGRGCTCTTTGGGGCTCAGGTAATATCCCTGTATCTGAAAGAATGAACCTTTGAACTTTCTTCATTTTCTGATACAACCCCAAACCTGAGATTTATCAAAACAAAATGGAACAAAAGGTCCTGCTCACTTTCATTCATTCTGTTTTCTGGTTTTGCACTAAGCTGTAAGCAAAACAGGCATTTTACCTATAAACAGATGGTACAAAATTCAGTTGAGGTTTTCCCACATTTGATGAACACACATCAAGTCCATTTACATGAACATGGAAAATATTAAAATGACTACCAGCTCTGCGCCGGTCAGACACCTGGAGCGCGTGGCTGCCAGCAAGCTCCTGAGCTGGGATATTCTGGCACCATTGCAGTGCTGGGGACTGGGCCATTTTTGACTCAGGTTATTGCATCTTTTGACACCTGAAGACATGTTCACCTCTGACCCAGAAACATCTGCAACGTCAAACTATAAAAAAGGGAATTGAAATGTAGCCCTTTTTTTTCCCCTTAACTGTTATTTTTATTTTCTATTGGAAAGAGTTTTAAAAGGCCTATGAAATATAAAATTGCTTTTTTTGCTGTAGTTGCAAAACTCATTTCACTTTTTATCTGCGATGCGCTTGCAGTGGATTTCCAGAGTTGAAAAACTGATCCCCAGRCCCCGTGTTGAGCAAGGCCCGAAGCCCAGAGTGCTGAGCAGGGGTGCTGTCTGCATCCCTCTGCCCTCAGGCCAGCCCCTGCCTCATCCTCCCACTGGCCTTGGCCAGACAGTCCCTCCCCAGCCACGTTGTCTGCCCTACTTGCACAGTTGGGCTTCCCTTCCTGGAGCCACATTGGCTGATTAGAGTCTTGTTTTAGTCTTTTTACTCACCAGGTTGCTCTGACACAGCCCAGCACCAGCCTTTGTGGGCCATAGAGGTGGCTCGAGGCCCCTATGTGAGACCCTAGGGTAGCACAGCACTTAGCTGGCTCTCAGCTTGTGTTTGCATAGGAACATACGATTTTTTACTTAATTTTGTCTGCTAGTTTTTAACAAAAAAAAAAAAAGAGGAAAAAAAGAAAAAAAAAAAAGAAAATTGAGCTAGAACTTTTCTGTATCTCTTTGCCTCTCTGTGGAATGAATGTGTGTGTTGAACGGCAGAATGTGAATTTCTTTGGATGAACGACACTAGAGAAATAGCCAGAATTATTATTTTGACTTTTAACCACGGTATAACATGGTCAATTTTGCCTTTCATTTATTATGAGAGGTAGTATAGAGGGCATAGCGACATAGTATGTTGATGGATGGAGTATTGCTGTGGTTGAGTTTGCCAAAATTAACACATTTCCCTTTGGAAAAAAAAACTTTGAAAAAGTTTCTCTTTTCTGAGTACACGCATTTTATGTTAGAGCCTTAGAGCTGATTCTGTCTCTCCTAAGTTATAAACCCTTATGGATGTACCATAAAGATGTCCACCTAATGCACAGAAAAGCAGATTAATTGATCACAGTAATATATTCTTATCCACTGAATAAGAGCATTCCACACATTGTTTCTTGTTTTGTTTCTGGCTTGTAAATCTTCATTGTAGGATACAAATGAAAATGACCCAAATATGTATTATTTATGAATAGGACTCTCAGATATTATGCTTTAGATTGATTGTGTTAGACAGGATATAACAGAAGCACAATAAGTCAATGAAAAATAAAAAGCAGCAAAAATGTTTCATGCTAAAAATGTAGTTTCAGTGACATCCCTTATATAAAGGACATTTCCAACACATTGACATTTATATTTATCATGGCTGTGCGTGTGATTTACAGTTGTCTGAGGCACCGAATATCAGGAATATCCATGCACATACACACCCCTTTTGAGTGATGGTAAGTCATAGACAGCTGCATTGCCCCTTATACACCAAGCTCCCCCCTCCCCACCCCCTTTTTTTATTCTTCTTCTCTAGCTTGCGGGAGGCAAAGGAAGCAGTAGATCAATAGGGTGTCTTGRCTGAAGTTGCCTGCAGCGGTTCCATTTCTCAGACTGGACACTGATGCTAACTATCAATAGCAATAAGAGGCTGTCTCAGACAGAATTAAGGCTCCTTCTTCTGCATGGCTGTCTGGTGCTTACTGATAAACATCTTGTGCGCMGGATTGCAACAAATAAACCATTTCAAGTGTGCAAACTAGCCACTGTCATTCTTCCTATTGATACTTGCTCTGGGGTGAAGGGGCTGAGAGTTATTTTCATAGGCTAATAGATACACATTAGATAAGCATACAGATGGATAATAGTACAAAGGCATAATGCTATAAAGCACGGAAAGATCATTGATGAAATTCTCTGTGCTCCTGTAGAAACCCTCAGACGACAAAAGACAAAAATATTGACTTATTACTACTTAAGGGAAGCTAGRATCAAATTTAACCATTTATTAATCTCTGACTTTTAGGAGAATGTTACAAAATAACTTGCCACGGTATTTTATCAGGCTGTTATGCTTTTTTACAACTCCTTGGCATTTGCAAATTTAGTCTGTAAATAAAAGCTAACGGGGCTGGATGCAGCTATGAGATGGATATGGATGTTGGACATCATGGTCACCTGCCGTTCAAGCTGAACTATACCCCCAATAGCGTTGCTAGCTTTGAAAGAACTGAGCCTCCTTAGTCTCTCTCCCTTCAACAGATGAGTTCTTCCACTGATGGGTAGCTCTGTGGTGCTTTCCTTGCCGTTAGCCTGAGTAAGGATGAAGAATTGGGTTATCAGCCTCCATGTGTTAACCCCCATTAAAACACCACAGCCCAGATCTTCCTGAGGGTAAGTCGTATGCTTCAAATAGATCCTGGGAGTGGTAATGCTAGTTTGMATGCTAGTTCTAATGAAATGAAGAACTCACATACTAGTCAGGTATGTGCATGGTGGGGGGCAGTTCTTTGAGTTTCCTTTGCTGGGGTGGGAAAAATGKTTCAGAGCATCTGCTGCTCTGAATCATCAGAACTTTACTTCATACCCTCCCTCTGGGTATGCCACTCACAGGAGCAAGCAGATCGGCTCTGAGAGGTCTGCAGCATCATGTGAAGTGATGGTTTGTGGGTCAGGAGGGTGGTTTCCTGAGAAAGTTCAGTGACACTTTTTGCGTTTCAGAGAAAATCCATAAATAAAGTAATTCTTTTCTGTAATTAATATTTTTGTTCCATCTAATAAGGCCTTATGAGATTATTTTTAAATGGTTCAGATGTTGCTTAGTTTTAATTTAAGATGGTTGATGAGAAAATAAATTARGCCTTATGGATTTTATGGGGAAGAACAATAATGAATAACCTTACTAAAAATATTAGCACAGGAGGACTGCTGAATATTTGTCTATGAATACATATATTCGCTTTAGAAGAAGTCAAAATGTTGCCATGCACTTAATATAGAAAAAAAGAAAAAAATAAGAAAAAGCTATAACATGTGAATTTATCATTCACTGATAGATTTTTGAGGGTCTCTGTACCACAGACTGTGATCAGAAGTGTGTGCCCATAAGAGCAGCATGGGGATTGAATGGTTAATGTGTATACACTGCTCAGAGTCACTGCTGTTATTAATTGTCCTCCACTATAGAATATGCCCATTTAATGTTAATACGCTGATTAGTGAGACAGAGCATGCAGTTTCTACTCAGGGAAGCTGGAATTTCAGAAATAACTTGGCTCTTCACTTTGATTACTTTCTGGCTAGAAAGTTGGAGTCAAACTAATTCATTTTGTAAACATTATGGGTCATTCATGTACAACACATTGCACAAACCAGGGTAGTACACTCAGACTGGTGCAAGTTCAAAAGTCTAGATGAAAATTACTGTTACATTCTACACAGTGTAATCCCTCTACAATGTAAGAAGGACCTGATCTGTAGTCTTTCCTCAGGTAAAATTCCTACCCGAAGAAAAAAAGAGGAGGGTTTCCTTTGGAAAGGTGAACCGATAGGGTTCCAAATTGTTTGGGGATGAGCAATCCACTCCTGCACCCTGAGAGTTAACGTCCAACAAATATTTATATAGCTCAGGGATACCGCTGGAGCCTCAACATTTCAGCACAAATATTAGGCCACAACCTCAGCTTGTATAAATTGACGTAGTCTCATCAACTTCAGTGGCATTATGATGATTTATAAGAGTTGAGGTCCTCACTCCTTTTATTTTTTGCTTGATGCCTCTCACAGAGGCTKCCAAGGAACTTAATTATAAGGTAAAAAGCAAAAAACAAGCTCTTCATCTTATGAAAATTTYTGCCTAATTTTAAGACAGGATCAGCAAAGGAAAATGTATTCTAGGGGTGATTGTGACTTTTCTGTGGCATATCAGGACTGCAGTGAATTGGGGTGCTAAGGTAGAAAGCCATTTGAAAAAGTAATTGTCTTTTTTTTTTTTTTTTAATAAAAAGGTTTATTGAATCTGGGTTTACTACTCCCACTGATGAACTCCATTGCATCTGTTAGTCCTAACAACAGTTATACAGAGATATAAGCATACAGTTGTGTATTATAATATTTATTTCTTAGTGTCACTAAGCCAGAATTCTTTTAGGGAATATGAAGCCTTCATTTTCTTTTCCAGTTATTCAAGACAGGAAATACTAGTACAACTTTTTTTCTTTTTTCCCAAGTGCCTTGAAGCTGGAGACAGAGAAATAGATTACATTATATATTATCTACACAAACATGGGGATTAATTTAAATGATTCCCCTAAATCTAAATAACTGGAGTTTTTGACAGCCTTTGAAGTTTAATGAATGTTTATCTTTTCCATTGAGTATAGGTTTTGGGACACCCTGCAGGACCACTAAAACAAGATGATCTAAGCTATTTATATGAAATAAGCCAAGCCAAGATGTTTGTATTAATATTGTAAAGAAAATGTAAGTATTTGCAAAATAGCTAATATTTTATTTAACAAATTACAAGTAACGTTAAGTTGCAAAGTTGTTCCCAGTATGCTGTTTAGGGCTCTATGTTGATGATTTCAAAAGTAGACTTGATGCAGAGCAGGTCTCCTCTGTAGCAGGTGTCCTGTCCCAGGTCCTCTGGTTTCTGCTCTTTTGGGGACACACAAAAAAGAAAAAAAAAATAGCTCTTACCTTTCACAATAGATTTGGAATTCCTTTTCAGTGCCTCTTATCAAACCCGACAAGAAGTACCTATTACTTAGAGACATTTCAATGTGTGTTTTCTGTAGAAGAAAATTAAATCAGRTCATGAGATGTAATAAACCAGACATAGGATTTCCAAATACATTTTATTTCCTTCATGGTTAGTACTTCTTGAAGTGCACTCCTGAAATGCTGCACAAATGTAAAAAATGGTTTGCCTCTGATGACTGAGACTGACTAAAACAGTAGTTAATATTCTTGGAGATATTTAGCTCCTGATAACTCAATCATACAGACATTCTCTGATTTTTTTTTCCTTGTGGGCCATTTTTACAAAGTACAAAAAAAGCCCTTGAAAACTAGATATTTTTTATGTCTAAAATTCACAGAATGTCTTACTGTTAAATTGCCAYCTGAGAGGCCTTTTTTAAATTTCATTGAAAATGCATATTAAATCAAGGTGATAGACACATGTAATGTAAAATGTCTGTCAACAATTAGAATCCCATTTGGAAGTTTGTAAAGCATAACAATGTAAAATGAATTTAGATTGAGAAGGAAAGTTTTAACTTGCAGTACTGCAGTTTTGTGAAGCACAAATTCAAGTTCTTGGCCCTTTCTGGAGCAAAAGAGTACAAAAAAATAAAAGCTCTTCTAATGCACTTAGTGCACCGTCATGGATCAGTCAAACACCTTCATTCTCTCCACGGTAAATTCCAAATTATGCCAATGGTTTGATTTGAAAAGATCCAAGAAAGCAGTAAATACACAAATAGGATACTCCAGAGTGAAAAAGTGCCGAGCTGTCGTTCCCAAGGAGCCCAGAGCACGCTGCATTTCAGCTACCCTATAAATTTGTGTGCTGTGCATTGAAAAGTGCAGTTGTTTTGATTGGGATAGACTAAGCCCCTATCCAGTAACATCCCTGTGGTTTGAAAAGATGCCTTGAGGGAAACTTCACAAAATTTCCCTTGTGCTCTTCGGAGACGATGACAAGTTTTGTACACAAACCTCCTGGGCTCCGGAAATGGCAGGATCCGGGCAAATGGGCCCAGAGGAGCTGGTGAACCGGTGCCTCCAAGGCGGCCTCGGCCCTGGCCGGGGCATTGCAGCCTCCAAGGGGATCTGCCCGGCTGAGCAGGGACTGGGACCAGGACCAGGCACAGCAAGGATTTTGCTGGGATGGGCTCCGGAAAGCAGCAGCCGCCCTTGGTCTTCTCCTGCTTGGTGAGCCAGAGCCTCAGCTCCCTGGAAAGGCCTCGGGGCTCAGTGTAGGAAATCCTTCCTGTAAGGAAAGGGATCTCCCCTCCGCACCAGCAAAGAGCGCGGAGCTGCCCAAGCAGGGGTCTTCGCGTGAGGTTGGGAAGCGGCCTGTGAAAAGATGGTGCGTAGAGAYGCTGGAGGGGCCCGTGCTGCCTGGCCGCCAGCAGCGTGCGCTGGGTTACGTGTCTGCCGTGCAGAGCTGGGCCCCGCAGGCAGGTTTCCCCAARACGTGGGGTTTAGCGGGATCCGGGCTTAGATTAGGCTCGATGGCTAATATTTACTGAATACAATGTAAACAGCCAGCATATGGCTTGCTATAAATGAACGCATTTTTAATACACTTCACATTCTATAGTATATATTTATCTTTGTAACGGGCATGTTTCCAAGCAATATTCCGAAATGCCATCTTTTTACTCTGAAATTAGTATAATCTTGAAGCGTAGGACAGCGCGTCCCTGGTAGTGATACACGCCGCCTTTAACCAGATACACCCCCAGTACTGATGCATTTGTGTGTAATTCTCCCAGATTAAATTCTGGCCGTTTCTAGACAGTTATCACTTTGATTGATTTTATGAGYGTGACAATAAGGAAGCAGAATAGTAAGAAATGCAAAGCGAATTCTTCGCTTCCTTTCTGAGCAGAGAGCTGATCCCATGAGAACTTTGTGTGCTGTGCTACAGGTTACATTTATTACAAAAATAATTGCGTGCCATCACAGTAAGTGGATGCCTATTACCAGTAACAGTTTTTGTCTTTGGTTATCTAGTATTTATATCCTCTTTGAATAATCCCTTTGAAGAGCCAAGATTACCTGTGATTAATAGATTTAAACAGGTGGTTTAAGGAGCTGTACTCCTAAAATGTCAGAGTCGCTTTGCTTAGAGAGGCAGTGAGTTCTTTCCCAGTCACACAAATGCCAGCGAACGGATCCCTGCAGGCTTCCCGCAGGCTTCCCTGTCCACGGCAGCCAGCACCGGTTACGGGGCTTTGTTGCTTTAGGCAAAACATGAGACGCAGGCCCCTCGCAACGCGCGGTCCCGGCGCAGGGACGTGTTACTGAACATTTTGCAGCCCTGAGCAGCCGCCTGCTCTGGCTGGCTGGGGATGGCAGCGCTGGCCCTGCGTGCAGATTGGCCTGTCTCGCCCATGAGGCTCCCGTCCCTCTCGCTTCTTACCTTTGCACGGGGTTTACCTAATTGCTTCTGCTCAGTGTGACTGCCATCACACACACAGTCAGGGCTTGTCCTGCCTTGGAGGAATGCATTACACAGGGGGCAAGGGAGCAGCAGGTCTGGCAATCCTCAGAGGGCAGCACTGGGTGAAATTGGGTTTTGCTATTAGAAAATTTGAGGAGTGAAGCAAAGAGTAAATGATAGTGTTTGAACAGAGTGAGTGCAGCGATGTTATTGTATTTTGAGATTACATGTGCCGTGTCAGAGAGGACAGTGCTGAAGGGGGAGGAGGGAACGAACGATATTTATCCTTTGTTTAATTCCACTTAATTCACTACATTTATAATGCATTTGGCTCTCTGTTTTCATGAAACTGTTATTCTTAAATATGATCGCTTTGCTTGTGCTTTCATGCAGCCTAAGAGTGGAAGCTGCTTCAGCTGCAGAGGAAGCCAGGTTGGGGGAACTTTGGAGAGAGAGCAAGTGAYTTCAAGCACTGCAGCGTATGGGAGTGCAAAGGTTAGCCACTGTCAAGTGAACATACTAACAGGAGACGTCTTACTCTGAGGTATGTTATTTGCATGCTAATAATTATCACTGGTGGCTTCTTGAGACCTTTTTTTCTATAGAGCAGTTGTTTATATTCATCTGTAGTTAGTAATGGGCCTGATTTGGCACACACACACAAATACAACTCCTCTCAGAAATCAGTTTGTATAGACTGGGGGCTTAGACACATATTTTATTTGCAAACAGCTGGAACAGCTTAAGAAGTCACCATACCACGCACTGTTGCCCCATGCCAGAGACGTCCATCCTCGCTGGCAGACCATGTCGTGCAAAGGTTTTTGCTAACACTAGCACGAAGCGGACTGGAACGCGCCCCGCTCCTTGCTCCAACTGAGCTATAGCCTCAGTGTCTTCCAGGTGGGTGGTGGCAGCCAGCTCTGGGCAATGGGCTGACATGTTCAGTCCTTCCAGTTAGTCCCTGCTGGGAATTTGCTCCTGTGCAATTATAGGTGGAAAACCTGTCCATGCTGCTGTGTCACTGCTCTGCTTGCTGCGCGAGGAGGACTTGGAGTGCTTGGGACTGGGTGCATGTGAGAGCAAGAAAGGTGGCTTTCTGTGGGCCCAGAGATGCACATAGGAGGCATTCTGCAGCTGTACAAGTAGATGCGGAGAATGCACTGGTGTCGGAGTCAAGTTTTTTCTGAACGCACTGTGGCATCCCAGATTGAAGTGCGGTTCTCCCCTTTTGCTCTGCCTTGTGCAGTATGACAGAATGAAGTTGTGATAGCTGAACCAGTRCATACTGGGGCTACATTTGTCTTTGCATGTATGGCTTTACACCTATTGCCTTTAGTGTGATCTCAAGCTTACTGAAGCCTGAAGTTCCCATTTGGGCAGTGCTCCTTGGGTGCCTGTGGCTACAAGTGAGCTCAGATTAACTTAATGTTTCTGTAGAGTCCTGGGCAAGAGCCAGCTAGACTTCAGAGCACTACATGCAACACACAAACAAACGTGTTCTGCAATCCTGGAAACTTCATTTGAAATGGAAATTAGAGTTCCTCGAAGAAGGGCTGTGAAGCAGAATATGTAACTCCAGGTGAGATCAAAAAAATAGCTTGTACCACCATGCTAATGGCCCATGCTTACCATAGAAAAGACGTAAAGGATTGAGGAGGTGCTGTTATCCCCAACTCTGGTTTATGAAACTGTGTGGAAGAGTCTTTAGTCTTTTTGAAGATTGCTTTGCTGAATACCATTACTCGAGCTCTACTCAGGGAAGGAAAAGCAAGTACGAGTTTTGTCTTCTAACTGTAAGAGCTTGGGCTCATGGAGCAGTAGTTATCAAGGCCATCTCTAGATCACGGTGCTTGATGTTGTATCTGCTGATAGCTCAGTGACAGCTGGCTGGCAACCGAAAGAGTCATTTCCAGMTGCAGAATTATTTTAAAAGATGAGAAACTCAGAGTTACCTTTTGGAGTAGGCAGCCGCTGCTGTTGCTGCTTGAATGTTAAATGATCACAAATGGGAAAAAAAGCAAGCTGCACAACTGCAGCCAGGGCAGGAGATTGCTCTGTGAGKCTCCCCCCAGGCTCCTGGCAAACGTGCTCGCAGGTCGGTCAGCAAATGCATTTGCACTTGGGGGGGACACACGTTGCCACTGCAGACCGATTCTTGCAGCAGACGGGGCGCGAAGGCRCCCTGCTCGGCGCAGGCGTGGAAAGCACCACGTTGCTCATGTGACGTTTGCCTTAGCGAAACGCGCGGCTGCCAAGCCGGCTTCGTGCGTCGATGCCGCCGAGTGTGACAATTTGCACATTGTAAACACCATATGTTAATCAGGGCGCCCCTATATTATGCAAATAAAACATGTGTACTTACAAATTCTTCCACCATGTCTGAATCAGAAATACGTCACGGGAGCCAGTCGGGTTCTCAGTTTCGTTTCATTAGTCATGAAATTTGGGACTGAGGCGGGCAACATTTCCCCTGGGGTATGAGACATGTTCATCCCGCAGTGGCTGCAGATTGTCCAAATTAGAATGAAACCTCAAAATATAAATAAAAATGTGCACTCTATAAATCTGATTTGACAGGGAAAAATCTGTCTGCGACAACAGGTTTTTCCCTTGCTAGGTGATTACCTTGTAGGAAAAATCATCCATACATTACGAGACAATTGCCGTGTGAAATTTTGGCCTTGTGTTTTTATTTTGACAGGCTACAGAAATTTTGCATAATTTTGTTAAAGGTAAGCAAATCCTAAGGGAATTCTTTTTTGAAGAGCACATTTCTTTTTTCCTTAAAAGTCCTGGAAAATTTACCCCTCAGTCCTACTCCTTCATTTGCTTTTAAATGGCTCCCACCTCCATATTTTATATGATTTTAAATAGTGCTTTGATGAAAGAAATGATAGCTATGATGTTTAAAAAAAAATACCCAAGCT
This sequence comes from Eudromia elegans, assembly GCA_003342815.1. NCBI lineage: Eukaryota > Metazoa > Chordata > Aves > Tinamiformes > Tinamidae > Eudromia > Eudromia elegans. The sequence continues at coordinate 29,852 of PTEX01000116.1, read as the reverse complement.
AAGACTCATGAATATATATACTGCGGTGCAAAGCAATAGTGACTGTGAAGTTTTYCTGATGTAGAAAGGCATTTCTCTGAAAGTGAGGTGTTTGGAAGAAAGCTTGCCTGAGAGCTACTTACATATCATCATCTGATATTGCATGGGGGTTTTTTTGCACAATTGTTCATTTGACATGTAAATAATTTTGGGTTATTTTGTTCTATCTAGAGATATTTCTCTGGAAAGAGAAATGTGGTGGGAGATACCACAATACCACAATATGTCTTTGGGAGATGTTTCCACAGCCCAGAGTGTTTTTTAAACTTTGTGTCTAGGGCTGGAGAAATCTATTTCACTTCATTTCTAAATTTCTTTATTTCTAGTGGAGGTACAATGTGGCTTTATGTAGCTTAGAGACACTGAGATATAAAAGTAAATAAATAAATAAATAGGGATATAAAAGGTTGTGGCTTGTAGAAAAAATTTCCCCCGTGGCATCAAATAAAATTCTTGTTCTCTATAGAAGTCACCCTATCCAAACAGCTGACCACTGCCTACCAACCCCTGGGGAGGTCTTTGACCTAAACCACCTTCCTGAAATGCCCTCTAATTTGTTTAATCTAAAGGAAGAAAAAAAAAAAAAGGAGTATATAAAGAATTGTATCTTGAGGTTAGTAATTATATTAAAGGAATTTTCTCAAGTGCTTTATAGCGAAATTAAGGAAAATAGAACTTTTAACACACGAATTAGACATTCTGCTGAAAAAAAATCAAACGGAGGAAATAATGATAGCCTTTAATGTGAGAGAGTATTTGTGGTTATTAGCACTCTCTTAGTTCTCTGTATATTCATGCAAAAAAGTGCACGGAAGTCTCTTGCAGTGCTGCATATTTATCTTTCTGTGCGTTTCTTTCTGCCTTATGGGCTGTACGTACAGACAGTTGCCTATACCCCAGTCTGGCATATCCCTGGCAAAGGGATGAAGAGCAATGTAGGTATTTTTGTTGCTCACTTTTAGCCCTCGCACCCGAGTCGGGCGATTTTCCATCTTGCTTTTTTACGTGATGATTTATACCTAAATTGACAGAGTCCTTCGCAGGCATTTGTGTTAAAATTCGCAACAAGCATATTTAATGCTCATGATGTAATAAAACAGCTAAAAGCGCAGATTAAAAAGATATGCACAGAGGGCTCTGATTGATTGCGGGATTGATTTTACTACTTTTCCCGTAGGTGGGGAGTGACGGCTGTAAATCTCCCGATAATCATTTCCGAAGCACCTTCATCAATAAACTCAAAGGGACAGCAAGGTGTAAAAATTTGCCCGCTATCAGGTTCAACAAAAGGCAGCAAATGTGTAAAGAAAGAAATGAATTAAATACCCCCCCTCGGCGGGCTAGGCTTTAGCCGGGGAGGGCAGGGGGGGATCCCCCTCACCGCGGGCCGCGGAGCTTCGCGGGGAGCCGGGGCGGGGGAAGCTCCTTCCTCGACTCTTCCCTTCGCCTTCAGCCCAGCCCGCGCCGCTCACGATTCAATTATGCGGCTAAAAGCCCGTGTTTGCGAGCAATGATCAATTATTAGTTGTCACTAATAATGGAGAAGGATTCAAGTCGCTCCCCCCCCCCCCCCCTTCCTTTTTTTTTTTTTTTTTTTTTTCTTTTCCTGGGGACCGATCATTAGGAAATAAATCAAAAAGAGGCAGAGAGCGGGGGGCGGAGGGAACCGCGGAGGGGGGTGGGATGCGCGGAGGATCCGCGGCGCCCGGGACAGCTGCGCCCGCCGCTGCCTCCAAAACTTTATTAGGGAGCGGAGCGGAGCGCGGGTCCCAGCTGACTGCGGCAGCTGGAAGCCCCTAATTGCTCCTTTTTGTAAAATACGCGTAACCTGCGCTGTCTGAAAAACGCGGCTCGCTTCAGAGGTCAACTGGAGCGCTGCTTGGAAGTGTTTGGGCTGCATATCTTGGAAAAAAGCGTGAGGGAAGATAGAAGAAGAAGAGAAGGGGAGGAAAAAAGAGGGAAGGGGGTAGCCGCCCTGTTAACTAACTAAAAAGCAGGTATTTTGTGGTGTGAGAAATGCGAGTTTTCCAGGGAAATCGCTTTCGTGCCGGCGCTTTAGTTCCCGGGCGAGCGCAGCGCGGTCGGGCCGGGTCGTTGCGCGCCGGGCAGCGCAGCCCGCCTGGCAAAACCGCTCCGGAGGTGAAAATTTGCAGCAAATACGAAGTCAGTTGGATTTCCCCCCCTCCCGGATCGTTATTAACGATACATTATAACTAGGTGGGGATTGTGCGGCTTTTAACTCCTGCGCGTTGAGGTTGTTGTGTCTGATCGCAAACCTTAATAACAATAATCCAGCCTCGCGCGTTGCATCTCATTGAAATAGTCTCGCAGCCGAATGAACTGCAAATTATCCCCCGTTTACAGTCCCCCTTCAGTGCTCATCTCAATGAACTGGAGATCGATCCCCACCACGGGTGTCTTCCAGCCAGGCTGATTTGCATCGAAGCGCATTAGAAAGCCTCCCACTTCCATTAAAAAGAATAATCCAGGGGGAAAAAAGAATCTCCAAGGTGTGGCGGGGAGGGAAAAATATCTGTCACTGTCACCGGGAGCTTTGAGAGGGAAGACCCGAGAGCCGAGTATTTACGTTTGTGAACTCTCACAACTTCTGCTGGAGACAATGACATTTAATTGATGTATTGCTATCAACAACAATAAAGAGCGATTTTTCTCTAGCCTTGGAAATGCTGCTCTGCCCCCACCCTCTTCCCACCCCTGCCGGCCCCCAGTGCAGGAGAGAAAAACAAACAATAAATAATCAGGCGCTCCTGGATTAARTAGCGAACGTCGCTTCGTGCACTAGCGAGGGAGCAGAGAAACGAAAAAAAAAGGAAAAGTTACAAAACTTCATCTATCCAGTTTAATTTCTTCCTCTCCGATCCGCTGTTTTTCTCTCTGCTATTGCTGCTGCCGCCTTTTTTTTTTTTTTTTTTTTTAATTACAGGTCCACGGCCGCCTTTTTTTTTCCTACCACCACGCAAAGGTACTTGAGCATCTGGAAAAATTTGTCTTAAGCTTAATCGACAAATGTATAATGAAATTGTAAACGCGAATAATTTGGGGAGAGCAACTAGATTAGAAACCGTGGGAAGCTACTGGAGTGATTGATACAGTTCTAACTACGGCCACAGATGTGTAAATAGATCCGCGTGGGTATTTCCCCTGCATCTCCGCGTGCGCGGACCCGAGTGACTTGTGCGTGGCTCTGGGTTTGTGTCCCGCTGTGCGGTGACAGGCAGCGCCGGCCGTATCCATCTCTGCCGCAACAGCTCTTTAAATATTCAGTGAAAAATAATGCCCTGTGAAGCACCACCTATAGCAACGTTATTATCTTCATCCTTCAACATCATCCCCGCTGATAGCTCCGTTTGTCTTTGGCGCAGGCTGCGCGGAGCGGAGCGGCTCGTCCCGCGCTGGCACCTGGAGCTCGCCGGGCTCCAGGCTCTTTGCTCGGCTGCTCTGGCGGCTCTCGAGCTTTTGCGCCCCTCTTGCTCAACGTTTTGTGGGCTCTTTCGTTTAACAGCGAAGGGTAAAGGCGGGCGAGGCGGCTGCGCGCGCGGGAGGGTCTCAGCCCGCTCCGCTCCCGGGTTTTACCGGCTCATTTGAAATGGAAATGAGTTGGATCCGAAGAGCCCTGCGCCTTTCCGGAGAGTTTGTTAATATTAATACGAGGGAAAAGARCGGCGGCTCTAGCCGCGTAAATAACGCGGGAAGGCGCAGGGAGGCTCGGGCTGGAGGCCGCGCAGGCTCCACGCAACCCGCGCCGAGAAACTTTCCGCGCGCGGAGGGGCAGCTCGCGCTGCCCGAGAGCCCTTCGCTGCTGCGCGTTTTAGTTCAGCTCGGGGCATTTCTCATCCTCCGTGCCCGTCCTGGCATGGGGGGGCGTTTTGGTGCTCAACGTCCCGCGTGGGACGGCCGCTCCGCGCCTCGCCGCGCTCATTCTCCATCCCCTCCTCCCCCGGGGGCGCGGGTCCCACGCGGCCGCTCCGCGCAGCGCCCGAGCGGCCAAGTTGGCTCTGGCCCRGCCCGGGTTGTGCGGGCGGGTCGGGACGGGGCTGGGGGGTCGCTCTGCAGCCGCGCGGGCCCGCGGAGCGCAGCAGCGCGGAGCTAGCGGCGGGGCCGCGGCGCGGCCTGTGCGGCGGCCCTGGGGATTGACTCGGGGCGCGGCCAACCGGCGCGGCGGGGCGGAGCGGAGCGCGGGGCCGCCCGGCGCCCGTCCCGGCGGCGCGCGAGGTGCGGAGCCACCCGCGCCTTCCAGCACCCTTCGCGCCTCTCGGACATGCGGAGAGAAACGGAAGGGGCAGCGAAGCCGCCCGTGCAAACGGGGGGAAAAAGAAGAAAAAAAAAAAAAAGGCGCCCCAGCAGCAGCAGTCACAGAATCACGGAAACTTTCCGCGCGGCAGTGGGACAGAGGGAGCCGCGCAGCGCACTCCGCGGAGGCGCTCGCGGAACTGCGCGCCCCGCCGACTTCCCCGGCCCCGCGTCCTCCCGTCTTCGCTGTCTCCTTCCCTCCCACCGCACTCGGGACTTTTTCCTTCCTTTTTTTTTTTCCTCTTTCCAAAAAAAAAGTGAAGCGCGGCGCGGGAGCGCGCGGGCGGGAGCTGGGGAGCCCGTCGGGGCTGGCGGAGGGCGAGGGGAGACACATTCCTATAGTAACCGGGACGGCGCGGTGCAGCCCCAGCTGGTTGCTAAGAGGGTTAAACTGTATCCAAACAGCTTTGGGGAAATCCAGCCCCTTCTCCTGCCACAGGGATCGACTCATTGGGTGGGAGCTGCGGAGAGACAAGGGGCTCCAGCAAATCAGCGCCTAATTGATTAAGGCGAGCTGGTTTGAATAGAGCTGGCCATGTGCCAATCGCCTTTCAAAGAGCCCCTCTATGATTAATCGCAATGCATTATTGATAATCATAATTATAGCAGGACACATGCGCGGTGCGCGGAGGACTGGGGCGGTTGGGGGGGGGAGGCTCGATTTCCGTAATTTTGAGAAGATTTTTTTTTAGTAATTTTTTATTCTGCCCCAGCTGATGTTTGAGCCAGCATGTCGCGGAGGAAGCAGGCGAAGCCTCAGCATTTCCAATCCGACCCCGAGCCGGCCTTGTTATCCCAGCGCAATGGTGAGTTCTCCTCCGCTGCCGCCCGCACATTTTAACGCGAACACGCACAAAATAGAGCAACTTACCTCGCGGGGCGCCGCGCGRCCGGATCCGCCGAAGTTACGCGCGGGGGGGCGGTGGGTCCCTTTTTTGGTATTTTTGGTCCCAGGTGATGGCTTTTATTTTAATTTTTCAACTTCGCGTTTTGTTCAGCGAACCCCCCAACTCCGTGAGTTTTACGCCGTTCCCACTTCCCCACACGATCCTGCGCGCTCGCGCAGCCCGAGCCTGCGGGCGCCGCGCGCCTTTCCGCGCCCCGCGCAGCGCACGCACAAAGCGGCGCTGCGGTCGCTGCGCCGGGCCCCGCTCCGGCAGCTCCGCGCTCCGGCCGCCCCGAGCGCTGCTCGCGGGCAGAAAAGTTGCGGCCGGGGCGGGCTCGTCCCGGCGCGGGGCTCCGTAGCGCCGCGTCGCCTCTCGCTCCCGAGGGCCCTCTGCTTGTCTTCTTCTCTATTTTCCCCCCTTTTTCCCTGCCCCCGGGGCGGCAGTACGGCATAAGCGCACGCTTTGTGTCCGCGAGCTTGGGAGCGGGTGAAATCCCCTTTTTCCCCCCCACCCCCTCTCCTCTCTCTCCCTTCCCCCTCCGGAGCAGGGGATTGCGGGGAGTTTCGGCGCTGCTGGACGAGCCCCGAGCGGCGCCGGCGACAAGTGGCCGCCGAGCCGGGCGGCTGCGCGGGGCGAAGGCGCCGCAGGTAGCGGAGGCTCCGGGCCGGGCGCGCAGCGCGGAGCGGAGCGGCCCCAGAGCGGGAGGCGCCTCCCGGGGCGGCGCGGGTCCCGGCTCCGCGCGATAGATCCGCGGCCGGCGGGAAGCCCGGGGGCTGCTGCCCGCCTCGCTGCGGAGCCCTCGGCGCGAAAGTGCGCCCGGAACCGTGGCCRCTGAGCCCAGCCCGGCCGAAACTCCCCTTAAGAGTGACTTGGATCCCGCTGGGCTCCTTCCTCTTTTTTTTTCCCCTTTTTTTTTCTTTTTAATGATTTTTTTTTTTTTGCGCTTTGGGTGCGCTTGAGTGTTGCCGTTTGCTCTCCTTAATCCCCCTTCTCATCTCGCTGAATGCGCTCGCTTTTCTTCCCGTATCCTACTTCTTCCTGAAGTTTCGAACAGGAGTTGCGGAAAAGGTTCCGTTCTTATTTGTTTCTTCCCCGCCTCCCACAAAAGAGTTGGGAAGTTCGGAAGGGAGCCGAGGAGGGCGAGGCTGAGGTGGAAATTGTCTCGCCGGGAGAGCAGAGATGGATTTTCTCGCATCTTCACTTGCTTTAACTGCCTCTTTTTGTTGGTGGTGAGTGGAATAGATCCAAACACCTCTAAGTCATTTTTCTTTTAAAGCGGGGGCACTTTCCCCCCTAGTTTTGGTCTTTTGATCTGATTTTGCACGTCGCTTCCCAGTGAAAGCCATCGGGAGCGTGAGAAGGGCGCGTTAAACCGAGCAGTTTTCCTGCCTGTTGCTAAATGAGGTTCTCCGAGTAAGTTGGATTTTGCCTGAAACCGTAGCGTGGAAGTGCAAGCACTTTTCTTTTTCTTCCAGTTTGCGTGGCAATCGTAAGTTCAATAAGTAAATAACGAAGTTTCCTGTTGTAGGGAAATAGCAGCGCGGCTCGGTGCGCGCTCCGCAGCGGCTCCCGCAGCCCCCACTCGCTGCCGGCCCCGCGCAGCGACATTCCCGGCGCTCCCGGCCCTTCCCAGCCCCGGGAATTCGGCGCGGCCGCCTCGCCTACGCTTAATGCGGCGCTGGGGCAAACCTGGCGTCGCTCGCCCTGGAAGGCACTTGCAGGGAGCTTCTGCTCAGCAAAGCTTCGGTCTACRAAGAGAGTGGCCCCGTGACATTTTTCCTTGTTTTGGGATTTTTTTTTCCAACGAACTTGAATTTCAGTTTGCTCAACTTTTTCTTACAGTTTCATATCTGCAGATCGATAGAAGCAAAAGTTAATAGGTCTCTAACAGCATGTATTTATTTTTTAAACTCTTGGTTTTTTAAAAGTTCAAAGCTCAGGCAGTTCAATGAAACCAGGAAGAGTTTCCACTTAAAATGTATTTTTGGTGCAGGCAGTGAGTATGTAAGTTTACCTCTCCCTCTGTCCCGTGAATATGGACATTTAAGAAAGTTTGTGCTTTCTTAAGCACTGGACAGGTATTGGATTAATCGCAGAAATTACTTGTGGCATAAA
>PTEX01000116.1:0-17500 GCA_003342815.1 Eudromia elegans | reverse complement strand
TGATGGGGCAACTGTCACAGATATCTTTGAATCAGTTGAAAATGAACAAGGTTGACAGGAACGTGAGAGTCTAATGAGTCCTTCAAATGGTTGATTTGCACTCGGTGGACAACCAGACAATAAGCAGTATGAAATATTGGAAATCAATACTTCGCTATGGAATTTCATTATGCTCCAATGTCTTTAGTTCATAGTATTTTATATTTTGATGGATTATCCAAAGGAAATGATCAGCAAAGACACCRGGATTGATAAAACTCCCTTGTACAGTCTTAAATGTTGCTTTTGACTGATTTTTGTGATGTAGAAGTATTGATCTATTTTCATGCACAATTGTAGTATGTTTTAGACTGGTAGATAAAAACGCTACTTTAAACTAAAATGTCCTGCACATTTTTGTTGTTGTTGGTTTTGGGTTTTTTTTTGTATTACTGCTTGATTTCTAATCCGTCATCTTTTGATGTTTTAGGAGACACAGAAAAGGGTCAAGCAAATCGAACCACTAAGAACAAGGACGCCCATGTCTGTGGCAGGTGCTGTGCTGAGTTCTTTGAATTATCAGATCTCCTGCAACACAAGAAGAACTGTACTAAAAATCAATTAGTTTTAATTGTGAATGAAAATCCAGCTTCTCCTTCTGAAACCTTCCCTCGTAGTTCCCCTTCTGATAATCCTGATGAACAGGTGAATGACACAGTTAATAACACAGATCAAGTAGACTGCAGTGACCTTTCAGAGCCTAACAAACTTGACAAGGAAGAATCCATGGATGCGGAGGCTTCCAGCATTAACAATAGCAGTAGCAGTTCCAAGAGTGTCAACAATAGTATTACAAGCAGTAACAGCTCCACAATGGGTACCTCAGCTGTAACAACCTCTCTACCTCACATAGGGGATCTGACAACATTAGGCAATTTTTCAGTGATAAATAGTAATGTAATAATTGAAAACCTTCAGAGTACGAAAGTGGCAGTAGCACAGTTCTCGCAGGAAGCAAGATGCAATGGTGCGTCGAGCAGTAAGCTGGCTGTACCTGCCCTCATGGAGCAACTGTTGGCTTTACAGCAGCAGCAGATCCACCAGTTGCAACTCATTGAACAAATTCGCCACCAAATATTATTGTTGGCTTCCCAAAATGCAGACATGCCAACGTCTTCTAGCCCGTCTCAAGGTACTTTAAGAACATCTGCCAACCCCTTGTCCACATTAAGTTCCCATTTATCCCAGCAGCTGGCTGCAGCAGCTGGATTAGCACAAAGCCTTGCTAGTCAATCTGCCAGCATCAGTGGTGTGAAACAGCTACCCCCTATACAGCTACCTCAGAGCAAACCTGGCAACACTATAATTCCATCCAGCAGTGGCTCTTCTCCAAATATTAACATATTGGCAGCAGCAGTTACAACACCGTCCTCGGAAAAAGTGGCTTCAAGTATTGGTGGCTCACAGCTCAGCAACCCACCAGTATCAGCATCATCTTCACCAGCTTTTGCAATAAGCAGTTTATTAAGTCCTGCATCTAATCCACTTCTACCTCAGCCCACACCTAGTAACTCTCTTTTCTCCAATCCCTTGTCCAATATTGGAACACCTGCAGAGGATTTAAACTCCTTGACTGCCTTGGCACAGCAAAGAAAAAGCAAGCCACCAAATGTAACTGCTTTTGAAGCAAAAAGTAATTCAGATGAGGCGTTCTTTAAGCATAAATGCAGGTTCTGTGCTAAAGTGTTTGGGAGTGACAGTGCCTTGCAGATTCATTTACGTTCTCATACTGGCGAGAGGCCGTTTAAATGCAACATATGTGGAAACAGGTTCTCCACAAAGGGAAACTTAAAAGTCCACTTCCAGCGTCATAAAGAGAAGTACCCTCATATTCAGATGAACCCATACCCGGTGCCGGAGCACCTGGACAACATTCCCACGAGCACGGGTATTCCTTATGGGATGTCTATACCACCAGAGAAACCTGTCACGAGCTGGCTGGACAGCAAGCCAGTGCTGTCCACACTGACCACGTCTGTCGGGCTGCCGCTTCCACCCACCATTCCCAGCTTGACCCCCTTCATCAAAACTGAGGAGCCTCAGCCCATTCCCATTAGTCATCCTTCCACGAGCCCTCCGTGCTCCATCAAGAGCGAGTCGGGAACAGCTGATCCCACATCAAAAATTTCCAATGGACTCTCCGATGAGGTAGAGACTGCTGCTTTGCCTACCTCAAATGGCAAAATGGAAGAAAACCCTCAAAACACAAACTCCATCGCTAACATGAGCAGTTCCGTGAGTTCACCGGCAGCAGACTCGAGCTCCAGTGGCGTTGCCACTTTCACAAATCCACTGATGCCTCTAATGTCAGAGCAATTTAAGGCAAAGTTTCCATTTGGAGGACTGTTGGAGTCAACGCCAGCATCTGAAACATCAAAGTTGCAGCAACTGGTAGAAAACATTGACAAAAAGGCAACTGATCCGAACGAGTGTATCATTTGCCATCGAGTTCTCAGTTGCCAGAGCGCACTGAAAATGCATTATCGCACGCATACCGGGGAGAGGCCATTTAAATGTAAAATCTGCGGTCGTGCTTTCACCACGAAAGGCAACTTGAAGACTCATTACAGTGTCCACCGTGCTATGCCCCCACTGAGAGTACAGCATTCGTGCCCAATCTGCCAGAAGAAATTCACCAATGCCGTTGTGCTTCAGCAGCACATCCGGATGCACATGGGAGGGCAGATCCCCAACACCCCAGTCACAGAAAACTACCCGGAGTCAATGGAATCAGATACGGGATCTTTTGACGAAAAGAACTTYGATGATATAGACAACTTCTCAGATGAGAACATGGAAGACTGTCCTGACAGCAGCGTGCCAGATACCCCGAAATCTGCAGATGCATCGCAAGACAGCTTGTCTTCTTCCCCACTGCCCCTGGAAATGTCAAGTATTGCTGCTTTGGAAAATCAGATGAAGATGATCAATGCAGGCCTTGCTGAACAACTTCAGGCAAGCTTAAAGTCGGTTGAAAATGGGTCAGTGGAAGGGGACGTTTTGACTAACGATTCGTCGTCTGTTGGTGGTGATATGGAAAGCCAAAGTGCTGGGAGTCCTGCTGTCTCAGAGTCTACCTCTTCCATGCAGGCCTTGTCCCCATCCAACAGCACTAATGATTACCACAAGTCACCAAGTATCGAAGAGAAACAAGTAAGAGCTTTACCAAGCGAGTTTGCCAATGGTTTGTCTCCAACCCCTGCTAACAGTGGTGCTTTGGACTTGACGTCTAGTAACACTGATAAAATGATTAAAGAGGAGTCTCTGAGTATGCTCTTTCCTTTCAGAGATAGAGGTAAATTTAAAAACACCGCATGTGACATTTGTGGCAAAACATTTGCTTGTCAGAGTGCCTTGGACATTCATTACAGAAGTCATACCAAAGAGAGACCATTTATTTGCACAGTTTGCAATCGTGGCTTTTCCACAAAGGGTAATTTGAAGCAGCATATGTTGACACATCAGATGCGAGATCTACCATCACAGCTTTTCGAGCCTAATTCCAGCATCGGCCCTAACCAGAACTCCTCGGTTCTGCCTGCTAGCTCGCTGTCCTCGCTCATAAAGACGGAGGTTAACGGCTTTGTGCACGGCTCGCCTCAGGACAGCAAAGAATCACCCTCCGGGCTGGTTGCTTCGGGGCCCCTGCCCTCCTCCGCCACATCGCCGGTCCTGCTGCCCGCTCTCCCCCGAAGAACCCCCAAGCAGCACTACTGCAACACGTGCGGGAAGACCTTCTCCTCCTCCAGTGCTCTGCAGATCCACGAAAGGACACACACTGGTGAGAAACCCTTTGCCTGCACTATATGTGGAAGAGCATTCACAACAAAAGGCAATCTGAAGGTACTTCTCCTTGCTGTTCTTAGGTTTCGCCTTTGGCTTGTTGCAGGAGGGAAGGGGGCGGATGTTTTACATCTGCTAATGATGTTAGCAGAGCTACCTTGGGAGGGTCTGTGGTAAAAAAAGGTTTTCTTCAATCACCTCCAGTAACACTAGATGGGCTCTTGCTGATGAGAGCTTGTGTTTGGAGCAGGCCTTAAGGGTGGGGTGGTTTGGATGCCTGATGAAATTCGCCTACTGGCAAGGACTGTCCATGTGGAGTATGAAATTTAATAGCCCAATGTCAGTACAAAGTATTAATTATAGAGAAATGCATTTAATAACTTAAATGCCTTCCTCAGAAATGAAAGGCTCTGGAATGTACTGTTTTTCATAGYTGCCCTGTAAAATGATGGCTGTTTTAAAAAAACTATTAACATAATTCTGGAACTAATGGGCATTACTTTAATTGATTATATAACTAACATTTCCTACTGATAGGCTTTTGAAAAAGCAAATACACTTGCATTTTAGAACATCAGTTGAGCACTTTAGTGTGTACATTTTTCTGTTGACAGAGTATTTCTCTAGAGGTTGCTGCCAGTAATGTGAGATGAATAATTACTTTCAGGCCACTCTGTCTATACGCGAGGCTCTCCGATGAGCAATCGGGAGAGAGTACTTTCTGCCTGTCTGAAAAGGACGTTTATAGGGTAAAGGGTGTCAAATACAATACTTACCATTGCAATGAAAGTGGACATAGCAATTCTGGCCCTGAAAACAGCTTTCTACAACTGACTGACTAACGTGAAGTCGTTATAAACTAAATACATGTAATAAAGAAATAGTAACAAGCAGCGTATTGCTCGGGAGGAAGTGTGGGTGTTCTGGGTGAAGGTGATGGCCTGATCTAGGAGAAGCTTTTTCATTAAACCACTGTGGAGTTGGAGGACCATGTCCTTTTCCTTTAGTGCTGTGCATTACATAACATGACTAGACATGTTTGTGGATTGCTCTGTGGTCAAAAGAAGTTGGAAATCCAGTGCCAACCACGTTTTTGTGTGTTTCTTGCTGTCGTTCTCTCCAGGTTCACATGGGCACTCACATGTGGAACAGTACTCCCGCTAGACGAGGCAGACGGCTTTCYGTAGATGGCCCCATGACTTTTCTAGGAGGCAATCCTGTAAAGTTCCCAGAAATGTTTCAGAAGGATTTGGCTGCGCGGTCGGGGAACGGCGACCCCTCCAGCTTCTGGAACCAGTACGCGGCGGCCCTCTCCAACGGCCTGGCCATGAAGACCAACGAGATCTCTGTCATCCAGAATGGCGGCATCCCGCCGGCGCCGGGGGGCCTGGGCAACGGGGGCAGCTCGCCCATCAGCGGCCTGACGGGGAGCCTGGAGAAGCTCCCCAGTTCAGAACCCAATGCATCTCTAGCTGGTCTGGAGAAAATGGCAAGCAATGAAAATGGGACAAACTTCCGATTCACGCGTTTCGTGGAAGACAACAAAGAAATTGTAACAAATTAGAAATAAAAAACTCCATAAATAACATTCCTGCAAATAGTGCAACCTAGGGTTGCTTTTTTTTCAAACTGCAAGCTACAACATTACAAAGACTTTCTTTTGTACCATGTTCTACTTCTAGAGTTCTAAGAGAGCTTATTTATTAGTGATATAACCTTGCTTTGCAAAACAAATGCAAGCATTAACTTTGGTCTCCTGTATTTTGAACTAAATACTAATCGACTAGAGTGCTGTAAACTTGCTGTAACATTTATGGCAGTTGCAAGTCTGTTCTGCTAGGTGATCTTATTCTGGCATTAACTTATTTCTATATCCAGTTTAACATGAACTCTGGTATTGATGCAATGCCTCAGTGATGCATTAGATCTCTAATAAAAATCTGTATATAAATGTACACTTCGATCCTGCTGGAAATTTTATCAGCAAACACATTGTTTAATTTTTCCAAACAGAATTAAGAAGAGGACTGAAAGAATATAGACTGAACAGTGTGGGTCCTTTACACAACTCAGTTTTTGATTTTTATTATAAAATTAAAACTGCTTTAATTTTTGTAGGTTTAACATTTTCCGTTTTGAACTGTTATTTGTATTGTGCTTTTTACTTGAGTCGTCTTAAATGTTAATACGTTTCTGTACAGTAATAAGCACGCAGATTATTAGAGAAGATACTGAAGTGTTGTTTTGGTAGTTGAAACTGAGACGTAACATTTTGCCTTGTAGGTATATTCATTATAGAAAATGTGCTGGACTTTCACAATGCTGCTAAGTATAGCATCTTGAACAACTTCCGTGGACAACCGCAGATGCTCCTATGTATATACAATAAGACATCACGTTCATTAAAATGTACATACGCTCCTTACAAGCCCCCAGCCCTGCTCCTTGACCAAGGGAACAAGTATAGTGTTTGTTTATTTTGTATTAGGTAAGGGGGGTGGCAGGGGAACCTTGGACTGTTACATGCACTTTCTCGGAAAGTTGAAAGGAAAAGAGGTCCAGTTTCTTTAACATTTAATACTTACTAACAGCAGAGATACTGTAATTTTACTCGAGTAATCAAATACATTTTTGCAACAGATAAAATTTGCTGTCTCTGTGTTTTTAAAGTGTACCTGTATTTAGTAATGCCTTTGAATGTATTATTTAACCTTTCCCATGGTTAACATGAACTGTCCAGGTTGTATGTGCGTGTTTATATTTGTATGTATGGGTATACATATATGTATTGCATATTAATTGCCAGTATATTTTTCATACCCCTTAATAGTGAGAAGTTTCTTCTTAACTATTCAACTGCTCCTCATAAATTGTAGATATTTTGGCATTTTTCATTTCTTTATAAAAAAAAAATGCTGCTAGCAAAGACCTTATTGAGCCTAGGTAAGTTTCCTTCCAAGGAAAACAAATATATCAGATTTAAGGCTTGATTTGGTTCAAATGGTTTATATTTGATATTAATTTTATTCTATGAGATTGTATGTTTGTGGCATGCTTACGCTGCTATATCTGTGTTAAGATGTCCACTTGCAAGTCCCCATATGTTATATGGGGTTTATAACTTGATTGTAAAACAGAAAAAGAAAAATTGCTTTGGCCTTGCACATAATCTGGCTTCCCTTATGCACCTGCAGTGATCACTAACCTCGATGGGAGTTTTGGGACGCAAAATTCAGCCCAGTCTTTTCACCCAGTAGAGTTTTATCTCCTCACTTTATTATGATTTATGAAAAATAAATCGGCTTGGCTGCCTTTAAGTTATGGATGCTTCAAAAATCCCACGAATGACCAATTTTATGTTTCACTGTATGCATATATACTTTTTACAGTTCCAAAACACAGGTATTTTGCTTTATGGGATTTTCTTTAGTATCAGTATGGGGAGATGTATTCCTTTTTAAACAAGAACGAGACTCTCTGTTCCTCTCYGTTCGTATCTCAAGCTGTAAATTGGGGATAATAGAAAATTCAATCACCATACAGCTGGGGCGAGAAATGCTTTTCCTGAGGAACTATACGTCCTGTCCTTAATATGATTATGAATCCATAGTAAAGTATAAATGCTGCAGTCTCAATACCGCTCAGATTTCCTCTCTTTAGGACTTCTTTTTTTTTGGTTCCTGTTCGAATGTGGTTCATGATACGCTTTTTTTGTTAATATGTAAGTTGTGCGCTAGAGCCAGCTGGCTTGTCAATGTGAATATTTAAGAATTTTGAGTCACCTTTCGGTCTCCAAGAAAAAAAAAAGGTAAATTAAACAGACTTTGATGATTTTACCAATGAAATACTAATTCTCCTTTTAGCCGAAGTGTAGCTTTGGTGCCACAGGGAAGCAAGGAAGCCAGTGCTGCGGGGCCGGGGACCCGCGGAGTGCGCAGAAGAAACGCTGTTAGTTTTGTTTCTTTGCTCATTTATTTATTTCAGGGTTTTCTCCCCGTTTTTGCACTTCGCGGCCGCCGCGCAGCGCGGGGCGCCCCTCCCCCCTCCGCACGCGCCCGCGGAGCGACCGTTGGCCGCGGCCGTTAGGAGCGGCCGTTGGCGGGGGGCGGCTGAAGCGAACGGCGCGCGACACCGGCGGCCGCGCAGCTTGGGGCCCGTTGGGGCCGTGTCCGCCTGGCTCCCCCTGGCTCCGCGGCGGGTAGGAGTGAAGCCCGGGAGCAACGGGGCTCGTCTGGCCGTGGCGCCCCCTCCAGCCGCCTGGCTGATAGCAGGTGATGGGGAGCAGCTGCGCGGAGGGCGGCTTCCTTCATAAGCCCGGGGCGCTACCGCTCTCTCGGTTTGCTACTCTCACTTCTCCGCTGCTGTCCGCGAAGGTGGGTGCTGGGCACCTTCACCTGGTCCGTGAAGGCAGCCGCGTCCCCCTCGTCCCGCTGCGCTTGGGGGCACTGCCTGRCCCCCGGCAAGGCTCGCATGCTTGTCCCTGCGCTGCACTGCGGCTCTTCGGTCCTTCCCGGGTCCCTGGGAAAAGACTTTCCCGGGCGCCGCGGCCGCGCAGGGTGCGGGCTCAGCCGGCCCGGGCTCCCCGCCTCGTCCCGCCCCATCGGGCGGAGCGCCCGGCAGCACCGCAGCCTGCGAGCGGCGCTCCGGGGAGGGCGGCGTTGAATAACTGGCTCTCGGAACGCGGGCTGTTGAATCTGCCGTTATTTGACGCGGGGCCATGGGGGCCGGGAGAAGTTACCTCTCCCCGGGGCTGGCTTCTGGCAAGTGCACAAAGGTATCCGCGTCGCCTCGCAGCTGGGCGCCGCGCTACCTCGCCGCAATTACCCAGCGCAGGGTTTCCTATTCAAAGACACTGAATTAATCCTTATTCAATAATAGGATTTTTTCCCCTTTACAGTTTTGTTTTGCGCGGCCGCATTTTTCTCATTAGCAACAAAGTTTTCCTCTCCTGCTTCTTCCTGCCCATCACAATTTTATGATCTATTGAAGGAAGACACTTTTTTGTTGTTGTTGTTATTATTACTATTTTAGCAACAACGATCGTTCAGTGGATTCATTTTTCGTTTAAACAGCTCAAGTAATTTTCCTCACCCGGACAGGAGCGGGGAGGCGGAAAGAGAGATGTGATTTATTTGGAAAAGGGGCTGATAGTGTGTGAAACTTGCTGGGGCGGGAAGAGTCCGGCAGTGCTGGTTCAGTAAAGAGCCCTCAGACCTCGACGACTTGGGGGCTTCCTTGAGCCCCTTTGTAGCGCAGGTGGCRCGCGCAGGGCAGGTGGGAGCCCCCAGCCTTGGAGCAGCTGTCCAATTGGTCCCTTGGCTCTTCCGGGGTGAATTGAAGAGATGCAGTGGGAGAAGCATAATCAAGAGCTGCCTAGGGGGTGGAAGGCAGATCAAAAAAGCCTGGAGTCACAGCGAGGCAGGGAGAGAGAAAAGCTAGAGCTGCCCTTAGGATGGGCAAGGATGAGAGGATAAGGGAAGTGGCATGTAGATAACAGGAAAATTCCTTCCTCCTCCCCCCCCCCCCCCAGGAAATAGTCATGTGGATTTGGCTTCATACTGTTTTAGAAAGAAGTTGCAAGACCTTCCTCTCCCAAACATTCATTTGGAAAGAATACTTGCTCCCTAGCAAAATGCAATGCAGTTGTTTGGTTTAAACTTTTCTTTGTGATAAATTCCTGCTTTGGGGAATTCTGAAGTCAAAAGCTACCTTGTTTCACCTTTGAGGGAGGCCAGTTTTACTTGACAATATAAGGCATGAATTTATAGAGTGCCACTTCTTTACTGTCTTCCCTGCCATGGTCATAATTGCTCCTCCAGTTTTATTTATTTTTAAACAAAATAATAGATTTTTTTTTTTTCTCATGCATATGGTTTGGAAGAAATTAAAACAATGTTTTCAAAATAAATGCCTACATATGTTTACACTAACAAGAAGCAGAGAGGCTCTTACCTGCTGAGCTGAAATATGACAGCTTAAAAGACAAACCAAGAAAACCACCTGCTGCTTTCTTCTTCTCTGCTGGAGAAATAGAGACTTAGAAATATTTATGGGAAAGAAAGRGAAAACTGGAAAGAATATGCAACTTCATCTGAGACCAGAGTTACTGAGAGGTGCATTTATGTTCAGTTTTCTGATTCTGGTATTTCTGTCTTTCACAATCAGGTTATATAAGAGTAACTACCCTGAGCTAATCCCTCTGTCATCCAGTGACTGTGGCCTAGCAGCTGCCTGAGGAAGATGGCAAGTACACAGTGACTTCTTGGGAAGATTTTCTTCTTCTGCAGATTTGGGAAACTGGCAATCCCRGAAGCTCATGCAGTGACTGTATTTTCTTCCCAAGTAAGTGATGTTTAAACCTGGAGATGTGACTTCTATTAAGTCTTAGTCTCAAATTAACTCATCTAACCCATACTGTCATCTAATCCATACTGCAGACTCTTAGCTTTTGGAAGTTATCACTTTTAGCCAGTGGTTTAAATTAGATTAAATTGGGACCACAAGCATCTTCATGCCCATGTTAGACTCAGTCACCAGTACTAGTAAGGAAGGTGGTCTTTGGCATGATTAGCCCTGGAACTTCTGGTGTCATTTCATTTCAGAAGTAAGAAATGTCTCCATGTCACCAGACATGCACATCATCTGTACAGACAGCTCTCTCGAGCAGTGTTATGCTGCAGTGCAAAGGTCTTTTTTCATTATTTAAAGGTCTTAAAAATGCAGCATCACGATGTCAGGTGGGTCTAGCTGAAGCCCTGCAGCTACCCTAGGATCCTGGCATCAGGTGTTGTGACAAGTTGTTTTCGGGACTGAACACGGAAAGAAAGAAGCAGAGTGGTTTAGCACAGTATCATAAATATAACCCCACTGGCCATCGCTTTCTGTCTTTCTTTTCCGTTTCTTCCTTATGAAAAGTAATTTCAAAGCTGAGTGAGATTATCAGATGAATAATGTTAAGATTTTTTTCAAAGTGATGCCTGTTTTGAAAATGAGTCACTTATTGAGGTGAATAATTCTGAACTTATTTGCAGCAGGATTTTAAAATATCAAATAAATTGCCCATCCATTTGAACTGCAAATACATAGTGAAGCTATTTTTTTTTTTTTTGTATGCAGAGTAACTAAGAGGACAATTGTCTTAAATAGTATTTGTTCATTCATATTGGCTCCTATCTTTCTGCTGCTTAGAGGATTCAGAGAATAGTATGTTATATGTAAAAATACAGAATAGATTGCAAAGTAGGTTTGTGGATGCATCTAGTTTTCTAGGCCAAATAATGAGTTCTTTTGGAAATTGTCAGAGTTGCAGATGAAACCATTTTGTGCTGATTAGATTGCATAGACCTCTAGTTCTGATGCACTTAGCCCTCTGCTTGACTTGCCTGGGCTTCTAACATTGAAGGGTGCCTAAGGACAGGCAATTTCTTTAAAAGTGACTGTGTTAGTTTGGGATGTCTTTCCTTTTCAGTCTAGATGTTTATTTCTCCCCACTGAGATTTCTTTTCCCCTTTTCATACCTGCATGGGTGAAATAGATCCCATAAGCATTCTTTACTCAGAAACTGAGTGGGTTTTTTTGCTTTGTTTCTTAAGGTCTTATTCCCCACATGTCAAAAATGTACACAACAGGCTTACAAATTTTCAGGAAACCATCTCACAAAGCTGAAGGTATAGCCTATATGTCTGTGAGTCAGGCAGAAAACTAATAAAGCTTATGCCAGAATTTCATGAGACGTTACCTTCCAAACCAAGCCTCATAAAGGGCCACCTGCCTTAAAAATGGCTTAGCTTTTGAGGCTTCCTAAAGCCCTTTTACTAGTAGGTCTAACTTTGCACTGAAGCAGAGGAAGAACATTCCATAATTTGTCCTGCTTTGGCAAAGCATAGTGATAACAGCTTAAAGCAGCAAGGCTGTTTCTGCAGCAGTTTCTTTACTGATATTAGATACTCTCCCAGAGTCACTTTCCTTGTTTGACCTATATAAAGCAGTAGATTGTGCTCCTGTGTTCACTCCTGGATTTGAGGTTATTTAACCAATTCTTTCTTCCAAAGCTGTATGCATTCATGCTGGCATCCTCAATAAAGCAGGGACACAAACAAAAAAAGCAAATGAAACAGTCACGATAGCATTCAATGCACTTAAACTTAGAGAAAATGAAAATCAATATTTGTCAAATGGAGGGAAAAGGTAAAATGGATTGAAGAAAAATTTCYAGCTTGCCTAAAAGCCATTAATGAAAATGAAAAGTTGACAGGAATATTGAAATTTAATTCCTGTTTTGGTGGTGTTTGAGCAGTTATTCTTTCTTTGCAGACAAATGCCTATAGTCAATTGCCAATTCAATCATCTTTATCACTGATAGCTTTCAACTTGTGTTTCAGGTATTATGTTCTCTTTATTCCCTATATATGTGTCATTTTAATGGTAAAGCAAAGAAAAGGTAAAGCAAAGCCTATAAATTGGAAAGTTTGTTGTTTAATGATGAAAAAAAAGCTGGATGCTATACAGTATAATAGACCTGGTCAGACCTACGTCTTTGTGGTCAGTTCAGCTGTAGTACCCGAGAGCAGGAGGTACTTGGAATTGGAGTGTGTATACTGTGGTTCTCTGCAACTGATCTGCTGATAGTGTAACAACGATACTTCCCCCGCCCCGACCATGCATATCTTAAGCACAGTAGTGCACCAATTTCTCAAACTGAAGCTTGCTTTTTTTTTTAACATGATTTTCTCTACTATTGATCAGTAGGAATGTAGAAAAAAGAAAGGAAACTCTTTCTGGTAACTCTTTCTGGTGCTGTGAGGTACTCTGTCTATACTGTTGGACTAATGAGCTTTTTCTAACCTTTAATTGTGGTAGTGACAACCTTTGCTTTCAAAAGGGAGTCTCCATGTTTTGTATTGTGCATGGCCAAAGTTTCAAGTTGTCAAATTATGTGTATGTTTAGATCTTTTGCCTGTTTCTGAATATCAGAGGAACAAAATAGAATGAGTAGCTTATCACTGGGAGTCTGAAATAACTGTCAACCAAAACCAGAAGTCCCAGCTTTAGAAACTGCTCATCTCAAAGTGCTTTCTTTTTATCTGAAAATGGGATATTGGCAAAAATAATAAGTACAGAAATAAATGAAGAATATAGGCAGTGTGCAGAAAAAAAAGAACAACAACAAACTTCACCTAATTTTGAAGCTCAATTGGTGCTTTATTTTACTAACTCTATTTTTATAATGCACAATTTAAGCCATTCCAAAGACCTGTATTTTTTAGAAAATGCCGAACCTCTTCCATCTGAAAATCGGGCTTTAAAAAATTGTTTACACAAAGTCATCTAAAATGAATACTGTTCTTTGCAAATGGATGGCCCAGATCTCATGACAGTTACGTGAACAGTTATAAGCTGACATGCAAGAACTTGAGATCACCCTAATGCTTGTCCTCTCTCACTAGTAGTTTTAATCAGTTTTTATCAGTGAATCATCTTTCTTCGGAATGAGTAATTATCTCTTTCTTTCTTTCTTTCTTCTTCTACTCTCTTCTCCTTTCAGGAGTGGTGGTGATGGGTGATGAAGATTGTGTGTAATGTTAACAATTAATGGAAGAGATCCTAACAGCAGCCAAACTGGCAAAAGACATGAGTATTTATAGAAACTAATAAAGCAAGAATAAATTCAAAATTAAATATCAACAGCTAGCAGCTATTAGCTAATAGGTTTTCTCTCTCTCCTTTTAAGTAATCAAAGCATTATTTGGAAAGGATCCCTGCTGGGTTTGGAGATGCCAATCCATCATGCGTGCCAGGGCAAGCAGAGATGTTTGTTTACAATATAGCATTTCCTCAGAGTTCCTGCAGAACCAGCACACAGCTGGTAGGGTGGGAGGTGATTTTTTTTTTTTTTTTTTAATGAGATGTAAAAATAAGCTCACTCTAAAATAAGGCTCACTCTACTCAAAGTTCATAGTAGAAGAAATAGTGGGCAAAAAAGTTCTTGTCTACATCAGTGGAAAATATGGAAATTTGGCAGATAACTTAATCCTAGTTCAAGGGTTGATTTCATCTTGTCTATCTTCAGCAAATCAGAGGTATAAAGGTCTCAACTTACCCTCTGTGTTTCTTCTCAGGGTCTAGCTTGGGCTCTATTTAGTACTATCTAGCTTCTATTTCAATGGAAAGATTTAATCCAAGCACTTAGAGCAATTCTTTAAAAATGCTCTTAATTCCCTCCATCAATTGCCTTTGTTTTTCTTTATTTACTCTCAAATGACCAAATGAATTATGTGGATATGTCATGGATATAGCACTGTCCTTTTAAAAAAAGCTATTCAATTCCACTGTACATATGGATGAATGTCCATATGTGAAGTTTTTGCTCTATGCTGCTAAAACTACAGAAGGAAGTTGGAATGGATGGGCAGCTTGGGTAGATCTGAGGTGGTTTATTTCTGTGGTTGAGAGCATTCTGACTGCAAGTAGCTGGCAAGCTTTTGTCTGGAATCTCAATTACTCCCCATTCAATGCCATGTTTCTGCTGTTCTTTAGTGTTTCCAGGTGTTTATGGTTGATTTTTCTTGAGAAAGATATCAGTAACAAAAAAAATCTTGTTGCTTGTATGCCTGTATGAGAGGAGGGAGGTATATTCTTCCTGCCTTTGTTTTATGTAAATTTGCAATACGGTTCATGGATGAGAAACCAATGTTTTCATCTAGGAGGGCCAAAGAATTTAAACCCTTTCATCACTACTTCCTTCCCTTTCCTTCATTTCACACTGTTAAATGATATTTTTTTTGTTTATTATTGCCACTTGATTGTGCTAATTTAAAGTAAATGGTAAAACAATTCTAAATAAAATTCCAGAGGATTATTTGCAGCACAGTGTGTGTTAATTCTGGAAGCATTTAGGTAGTGCAGCTGAAAAGCAGAACAAGTCATCGAAGAAGATTCTAGATGGAGAGCTAAAGTATTTAATAGTGGGTCAAATGCTGCTAGCAAAATTAGTCTTTATTAAAATGAGAAATGTTACATGCTTCTAGTCTGGTAATAAACCTACAGTGACTCATCAGGGTGATGTTGTGGCTTTTTCCTCTGCCCTTACGGAGTAGGGTATCGATTAGGCTGTGAAATAATATAACAACTGAAGCTCAGGTAGGAAATGTGTGTTGAATTGGTCTTCTTTTACTAAGCCCTCTGTATCCTTACATTATTTATAGCAGAAGGATTAACTTTGGAAAATAACTTTGATAAATACCACTTTGTAGCATCTGTTTAACTGATGGGAAAGAAAGAATTCCCTAGTTTGTTAACTTTAAGTATTGGGAGCAGAAGTGATGTGCACATAATAATATTATGATTCATACAAACCACTTTTCAGCCAACTCAATACATTTCATTACCTCCTTTCCAGCAGAAGTATTGATTTTTGTTTTGTGGTTTTATAACACAATTTCAGGGCTGTTGTAGTTTAATGAGGCATGTTCTTATGATGTTTAAAAAGATTTGAAGCAGTTGTTGAAATAAATATTATGGATTGCCCCTCTTTTCCCCGCCCGCTTACTCATATAAACTGGGTGTAAGAATGAAGAAGGCACCCAGCTATGCAGCTTTTTGTGTTTTAGATCAAAGTGCTACTGCAGAACAATAGCAGGCCACACGTCTGTGTTCATGACCACACACAGCAGCACCTGCAGAGCAGTAAAATGTCATTGTTGCTTCTGCAGTTTGAGCACAGAGGAAGCACCACTGAGGTGGCAGATGATTCCAATAATACTTGATGTGAATTGATGGGGAAGGAGGAGCTTTTTATTATAAGCCCTGACTTACCAAGCTGTGAATAATGGAATAGTGCACCTGTGGACTTTCTTCTAATCAGCCATTATGGAAAGTGACAGATTTTATTAACTTAAGGAAAAACTTTTCAACATGTTTGGATTTGTAGATTACTTTGGAGTTGCATAAATATATATATATATATTTATTTAGAAGTATTTCCTACTGCTCATAGTTTTTTTTTCTAGTTGAATCTTTGTGTTCCTCATATAGCCTCAAGTTGTGCCCTGGGAGATTCAGTAAAGTTTCTACTTGGAAAGAGCAGGCATTGTTTAGCAGGCAATGGTGATGATGGGTTTATGGTGAGACGAGATGATCTTAAAGGTCTTTTCCAGTCATTATGGTTCTATGTAGGACACTATTGCTACAGAAGACACATGCAGGTACAAAGGGGCTAATGTGCTTCTGAGTGGACAATGTGAAGTTTACTTTCTACTCCAAATAGGTCAGTTTATTTACTTTATTTACAATAGTAAAACATCACTGCTTGAAGGCAACCTTTGATATTTCTGTTCTGGGATTATTGCAGCGCTGGACTAGAATTAAAAGACTCAGCATTTCTTTTTTTCCGATCGCTATCTTGTGCCCTATAGTGCCAGTAAAGCTCAGGATCTGATTTATCTTGAGTTTTTCAGTTATCTCTGTCCCACGAAATGTTTGGCTTTATCCTGACTTTTTCTGGATAGGCCTACAATAATTTTGCTAGGTGTAAAGACAGATCTCTGGAACCCAAATGAATCCAGACACTTCAAAACCATTGTGTAGGTGCCATTGAAATGTCCAGAGGATAATATATTTCAGGTTATAAAATGAAGTCATACATAAAAGGGAACTCTGGATAAAAATGCTTTATTCTCTTACTGTGCTTATATATTTATGTGTAGCTTTTACGGTGAGTTTTGAAGAAATCATGGAAGTTGTAATTCATGTAATATTACTGGCTAAGAATTGACAAATCAAGCATAAGGTCAACTGGATCATGATTGTTAGCTAAAAGCATAGTGCTCTTTGGCGATCTTTTTATTTTAAGAATAAGCTCTGAATGAACTGGAAATCGTTTTAGAAGAAACCCTGAATTAAAGAGGTCATGCAGAGTGGTTGGTGGAATATTACACTTTTCATTTGCACAAACAGATGGTAAGCTTGGCCTCAGATTTAATCAGGGGATGACAGACAGGTAGTGCTTTTGTGTATTTCAGATGGAGACTTTCTTTTTAGAGATGTAGAAACTCTTTAGTATTCAATAGTGCCAGTATATACCAGTAGAGAGAAATATTTGCTAGATATTTATGTTATCCTTAGTGTCCTCAGTGTTGCTTTGACCTATTGTTAGAATTAATTCATACAAGAATACTGCTGGTTTGTTTAGTTAGCTGAAAAAAACTTTGGTTTCATGTATTCTCTTCTCCTTTTCCATTTTGGCAAAGCACGTAGCAATCCAGAACACAAAGAAGGGTGCCTGTGAATAAACTAGTGAGCAAATACCTATCTTAACAATTCAGGATTCATGAATATCTGACCATATTCTTTTTAGCTCATTTCTTATCTAAGATTTTGATATCAGTTGTTTCTCTTTCTCCTCCCAAGACATAATACCTGGTAACCTAAGCACACACAATCTGTTTCAGATGAGGGATTCAAGCAAGTGCAGCCACTGGTGTGTTTTAATGTCACTGCAGAGATTATATTACCTTCCTAGAAACAAAATCTTTTTTTTTTTTTTTTCTCCCCTTCAAATGGAAGTCCCCTGATACCCCTGTTAGAGACCATTTGTTATGCAGAGTTTTGTGAAGCAATCAAAATTAATTCAGAGTGATCTTTTCACCCAGAACCCCCAGCTTCAAATAATGGGCTTTCT
>PTEX01000115.1:2398178-2477052 GCA_003342815.1 Eudromia elegans | reverse complement strand
GCCTGCACTGAGCCCAGCACTGCCTTTTACTGCAGGTGTCTCAAGCACTGACAAGCTCTATTTCTTGAGAGGCACCTGCAGAGGAGGCATCTGCCCAGACACTTTACTCAGCTTCTGGCCAAGGCCAAAGCCTGGCCCTTTCTCCCTGCTTTAACCCAAGAATTTAGGAACAGGACGTGGTGATTATTTACTCAGAGCCGTGCCCCTTGTGGAGCCCCTGCTGGCTCTCAGGACCCTCTACACTTCTTGCAGCTCACTCTTTACACACCTGTTACCGCTCAAGGGACTTGTCCAGAGCTCAGGAGCTCAGCAACCTCTGATAGTCCCCAAAGGTCCTCAGAACTTCTTTATACCTGCCAACCTACCTAACCTTTTCTTGTAGATCAGCAGGTGTCATGCTGACGCCTCCTTGCACCTCTTAGTATTTCCTGATGAAGGGGCTCCTTAATAGAACTTTTTGCCCAATAGAATATTTTCTCTGGATGGTTTCCTAGCTTTTTGCTGGCTCGTTTTGGCCTTTGCTTTTCTTTCCTTCTTAACTGGTGACATGAGATGACACTTTGAGGCACTACAGAGGAGGCTCCTGCTCCAAGTCGCAACTCCTGCCGACTGACTCACACTCTCTCTGGCCGTGTGAAATCTGTGGACCTTTCCCCTTGCACTGCCCAGCTCCGGCCTCAACTACGGCAGCGGGGACGTGGGCAGAGCTGCGGCTTTGGGCAAGCAGGTTTCAGGGGGTGGTTTGTTCCCGAGTGGGGGGCAATAGGAGGAGCCTGGCGGCCCCCACCTCAGAGGGAATGGGAAGCCCCATTGTTGTGCGTCATCGCTAGGGGCGACCTGGCCTCTCGATGGCCCCGGGATCCACGGTGCCCATCGCAGCACCCTTTCTGAACTTATGTTCATTTTGTAATAGCGCACAAAATCCCTTAGCCATAAACAGTTGACCAGGTCTGGGACTAGGATTGGATCCAGCTGCGCCTAGACTCCTCTCAGAAGGAGTTTAGAAAGCAAGGGAGTCCAATCTGAAYCTCATGACTCAACAGGAGGGCATCCAAGACAATTCCATGTATTATCTTGAACCTCCAAGTAGTAAATAATGTGACCTTGCCAAAGAATCTCGTGAAACCACTGTCCATATCAATAAAACCTATTGCTGTTTCTTTCACACAAGTGAAGTGCAKTTTGTCACTCGCTACTCCCGCACACTTGTTCCATGACAATGGGAAAGCCATGAATGTAGTCCACTTTGACTTCAGCAAGGTCTCCCATAACATCCTCATGGGGAAGCTTAGGAAGTGTGGGTTAGATGAGTGGACAGTAAGGTGGATTGAGAACTGGCTGGATGGCAGAGCTCAGAGGATCAGGATAAATGGTGCTGAGTATAGTTGGGCGCCTGTGGCCAGTGATGTCCCCCAGAAGTCCCGCACTGGGCCCAGTGCTGTTCTACTTGTTCATCGGTGACTTGGTTGAGGGGACAGAGTGCACCTTCAGCAAGTTTGCAGATGATACCAAACTAGGTGGAATTGCTGACACTCCAGAGGGCTGTGCTGCCATTCGGAGGGAACCTGGGCAGGTTGGAGAGCTGGGTAGAGAAGAACCTCACGAGTTTCAACGAGGACAAGTGCAGGGTCCTACACCTCCACAGGGATAACCCCAGGCACCAGTACAGATTAGGGGCTGACCTGCTGGAAAGCAGGTCTGTTGAGAAGGATTTGAGAGTCCTGGTGAACAAGATCATCATGAGGCAGCAATGTGCCCTCATGGCCAAGAAGGCCAATGGGATCCTGACCTGCATCAGGATGAGTGCTGCCAGCAGGTCGAGGGAGATGATTCTACCCCTATATTCGGCTTTGGTGAGGCCACCTCTGGAATATTGTGTCCAGTTCTGGACTCCCCAGTGTAAGACGCACGTAGAACTTGTAGAAAGGGTCCAGTGTGGAGTGATAAAGATGATTAAGGGCCTCGAGCGTCCATCATATGAAGAAAGTCTAAGGAAGTTGGGTCTGTTTAGCCTGACGAAGAGGAGATGGAGAGGGGAATCTTATCAATATGGACAAATGCCTGAGGGGAGAATGTAAAAAAGATGAGGCCAAATTCTTCTCAGTGGTGGCCAGAGACAGGACAAGGCATAACAGGTATAAATGAAAACACTGGAAGTTTCATCTCCATGTGAGGAGGAACTTTATTGTTGTGGTGACAGAGGCCTTGAAGAAGCTGCCAGGAGAGATCATGGAGTCTCCTTCTCTGCAGATCTTCAAACTTGCCTGGATCCCATCCTGTGCCACGTGCTCTAGGTGTCCCTGCCGGAGCAGGGAGGGTGGACTAGATGATCTCTAGAGGTTCCTTCCAGGCTCACCTATTCTGGGATTGTGACACTTCATGGATGGAGTTTGCCCTCGACAATGTGGATGAAAAGGAATTTTGTAACTAGAACATGCTTAATAGTAGTGGTAGTTTGGTTGGATCTGCAAAAATAGACTGAGAAGTCAATGTGCTGCAGATCTACTTCCTGCTCTCCTTCCCACTTATATTCCCTGAACAGTTTGGATCTGCATTGCCCCCAAAGCCAATCGGATGCTGGCAACTTGGAAGYAGCTCAATGCACCACATCTAGAGGAAAGACAAAGGAAGGAACTGGAATTCTGCTTCATGTCCTCAAGCAGGACTGCAAGTCTGCCAGAAAGTGCTGCTTTCTGTGGGGCTGTAGCTCTGCAGTTCCCAGGCTACGGGGCTTGTACTCTTTGTGAGGCTGGCCTGTAGATGAGAATTGCTCTGGGGGAAGGAGGTAGCGAAAAACCTTCTCTGTGGGTTCCTGACCCAAAGAGTGAAAAAGACTCACAAAAAAGAACTGTGATGCTAGGCGGATGGAGTGTGCTCAGGAATCAGGAATCAGCTGTCTGGTCTGCTGACACCTCAGCCTCTTGCCAAGCCCTGCTAAGAAGACTGCCTCACAAGAGAAATCCAATGCATGCCAGAGGCACACAGCTCTCTGAACAAGGAGTTCACAGCTGCAGACTTTGGTCTCAGGTGTTTTTTAGTCACTGTGGTTCAGAGGAAGTGACTGCCTTAATCCCTAGTGGCTTCACAAACACTCACTTTCGAAGGAAAATGGGCTACAGTTAGGAGGTTGTGTTTTCAAAGCTCCTTCCTGACTCACTTCCCCTGGACTTGGATTTCAAAGGGCCTTCTTATGGCAATCCTGATCAAGATTTTGGTGCAAAACACTTTCCAAAAAAGGCCCTGCTAAATGGCAATGCTCTTTAAAACTCTTTAAAAAACAGGGTCACCTGGAGAAAGTGTGGATGAAGGAGTCTCGAGCCAACCATGCAATACTGCCTTGGTGCACAGTCCTAATACAATCCTCTGTGCCCACTCTCTCTAGGAAGTCTACTAYACTGAGGGCTTGAAGGTGCACCTCATATAGGTGAGAGAAAGGTAATGGAGGGGCAGGCAGTAGCACTCTGAGCTAAATACCTGCTGGAATGAGCAAACTCCTTGCTGAGTCTGAAGATACTGGTGTTGCTTTTGAATTTCTGGAAATGGCTTTCTCGCTTCTCCTGTGAACTTGTCATGCTGATTTGGGAAACTCTTTATTGCCATAATAAGAGGTCAGCTTTTCTAAGTGAGTGCTCTGCAGAGAAAAGAAAACAGGTTCAAAATTGCAGCCTCGACGGACAACAGTTAAGAGCTTCTTAGATGCTCCTACTCCCCAAACTGTAAGCTTCCTTGCGAAGACCCTGCACCTCCCTGAAAATGAATGCTTAGCTTTCAGTAGCTTGGCTGAGTTCCTTATTTTTCAAGGACAAAGATACAATACAGTTCATTGGCTTGGAGACATTATGCACAAATTCCATGTGCCTGCAGCAGTGGTATTGTCATGGGGCAACACAGATAAGCAGACCTTAGCCTGTAAAATTTTGAAAAGGTGAGCTTCCTACTTTTCTGGAGCAAACATTCTAATGATATGAAGTGTACGCAGGCATTGCCCAGGAGCCCATGTATCTTTTGACCTCCTTTATCCCTTTCAGACAGATTCCAGAGGCAAATCTCTTATGGGATGTTCCTTTGGACACTGGTGCTTGGATGGGATCTTAGAAGGGCTGGCAATCGCTCTTCACCATGACACCTTTGTTTCCACATCTTATTTTGTTCAGAGAGACTCTGTTTAAGTATAGGCCAGCTTAAAGAAACTATTCATTGAAAATCTTCCTGMGGCTTAAAAAATCCTTTATTCTCTGTTTTGACAGGATCTATTTGTATGCCTGCAGAAGGAAAACAGGCTTGGAAAGCTTGTTTAAAAAAGAATAAATAAAAAATAGTAATGTCACTCTAGGATGACAGATCCTGTGTGGAGCTGAGGGTTATATGGTAGGAGTGGAGGGTGCCCAGGCAAAGCCTGCAACCAGCCATGGGTGACATGTGTGTTTTCTAGGCAGTTTCCACTCTTCACCGTGCAGCACACAAGGATAAAGCAGACCAGACTGAACAGAAGGAATAGCTGCAGTATTCTAAGTGAAAATAAAATGGGAAAATAAAAGCAAAGCGGRAAACCGGAAGGCCTCATCTACAGTAAATTGTGTCATACTAGTGGAAAGTTTTTCTTGGAATAAAAGTCCATTAATTCCATAGTATACATTTAAAAAAATTTCCTCAGTATAAGCAAAGAAGTCACAGACTTCTGTAGTGCTCAGTTAGCCATATCTGAATTTACTGATGTAAAACTGACCAAGATTACAATCGCAGTCTCTCAAAATTTCGTTATGTGCCATTGTTTCATTTGTTTTGCTGTGGAGCACTTAGCTCCATGCACACCGGTAACACATAGTTAGTTGTAAAGAAATTCCTCACTTACACGTATGTTTCAGCTCTGAGAAAATGAGAGAAACCACAAGACGGCGCTACAGAATTTTTGATTCTTTTCTTTTGTTTCCACATTGCAGGCCAAACACTAGCAAAAAAAATAGTCATCAGAAACCACGGAGGTCTGTGGGTTTGCAGGAAAGTTTTACCTCTGCCCTTAATAAAATACAAAACATGTCTTAGGTTTCTTTTTTAATTAATGCTTATCCATGATGTATGTTGTTAGTGTTTTACTGTATTSTAGCTTTACTCTGACCTGCAGATCAGATCATAGTCTTCTTTCCTGAAACAAGGAAAAAGAAGTCTTAGCATGCATTTATTATACCTGACCTAAAGGTCAGGGTTAGATTATGGTCAAGACACAGGGGTAGGGTTAGAATTAGGGATTAGGGTTTAGGTTTAGAGTAGGCAATAGTCTTAGGGTTAAACATGACATTTAGGGTTAGGTTTAGAGTTGGGTTTGGGGTACAGTTTGCTTTAGACATGTAGGTCTAGAGTTATTAAGATTTAGGGACAGAGTTAAGTGCTATGCTTAGGGTTAGATATTCAGTTCAGGTTAGGGTTTAATTTTAGTGGTAGCATTTAGGGTTTTTCTTAGGGGTAACGGTTAGGGTTCTGGGTCTGGGATAGGTTGGGGTATGGTTTAATTTACGGTCATGCTTAGGTTTATGCATGTCATTTAAGGTTAGTGTTGAAGTTGAGGTTAGCTTAAGTTTAGAGTTATGTTTAAGGTTTAGGGTTAGTATTAAGGTTTATGGTTAAGGGTTAGGCTTAGATCTAGTTTTAGGTTATAGTTGGTCTAGGACCTAGGGTAAGACACTTATTTAGGGCTAGGATTAGTCTTAGGTTTGGGTTAAGGTTAGAGTAATGCACAGGGTTAAGGTTAGAGATTTATGTTCGGGTTAGTGGTTAAGGTTGAACATTTACCCTTCAGGTTAGCTGGGACAGTGGTGGTCAGCCTCTGCTTTCATGAGTGTGGAAAGAGCTACAAAGCCATGAGAAGAAAATTGCATTTGGGCAATGGCACCCTGTCTGCCATTGCCCAAATGCAATTTGGGCAGGTGCTGCTGCAGGTGGAAAATATCCAAATGTGTAAAAGCAGAGTCAGAGTCTCTGCCAAGAAGGCACCTGTAGGCTCGACTCTTTTGGCACAGACTGGCCAAGTATGTGCAAAATATCCTGGAAGCTCTAAGTGAGCTATCSTCATTTTTCGCTGTATGGTAGGGCTTGTCTTAGGTCTATTGGAATTCACTAGAGCGGCTTTTAATCTCTGCAATCTCTTTGGTTAAGAATGTGTTCCTTCTCCAAAACCTATAAGTCATCTTTTTCTCATCTCTGAATACAGTGTCTCGAAAATACAGTGAAAACATTGCCTGACCTCCTGCAGCTCCTCAGGCACATGGTCAGCTTCTCTGGGCCTGAAAGGGTGCCCATGACTCTGCTCCTGCCCAAGTGACACTTGCTTCATCAGCYCCAGCATGCAGCAGGTTTTCCAGGAGTCTCTCTGTACTTTTGCTCAGGAGGCCTCGCTGACTGACAGCTGGAGACGCTGGTTGTGGCAGAGATGAGAGGGGCTGCCCTTGCCTGGCACAGCTGCCTATGGCCAGGTGCTCCTTCACTACAATGGGGGTGGCTCTCCTGGCTGGACAAATGCAGCCAAGCCCCCGTGCCACACAGGGCAGCATGTGGCGATCACTGTGGAGCTGCAGCAGCACCTCCAGGCCCCAGCTCCTGCTTGGGTGACTCACTAAGCAGAAGCCCTTTCTTGCAGGCTAATGCCAAGCCAGGCAGCTGGGCAGATGCTGCAGCCTTTGAAGAGGCCCTTGCCTGCACAGCTGGTGAGTGTGTAGAAGAAAGGCAGCAACTGCTTGCCTGTGAGTACTTCTGCAAGGCTGCCTGTCCCACTGCCACTGCACTGCAGCACAGCAGTCCTGTGTGCAGCAGCAGCTGCCTCTGTTTTCCCTCCCCATGCAGAAGCCTGGTAACCGTAAATCCTCTGGAGAAGACCCTGCAGCACAGGGCACTGCACACAGGCAAGAGGTACCACAGCTAGCAGCATCTGATTTCCTGCAGCCCTGCTTGCTTTCCTTTGGCTTAAAGCAGGAGGAGTCAAGAGGCAGGAAGACCAAGACCTGGCCCTGGGCTCAGAGAGGAGCCTCTACCATCAGGGACTGCCCAGGGCAGCTCAGCTCARGCCCCCAGGTGGCCCTCTTTGGGCAGCCCTTGTGGACCCCTCCTTTGTGGACAAGGGGATGCCCTGCCCCAACTTGTGCAGGTAAGCAAGCCTGGGGAGAGGTCTGCTGCAGGGAGGATGCCACTGCAGTCTCTGGCGGTCCCCTGTCCCAGATAGGGGTGGATGAGGGGAGAGTTAGGGTGTTGCCAGCGTACTCTGCATGCAGCAAGAACAACATGCACAGCTGAGTTGAGCAGAGTGCAGCACCTAGTGAAAACCCATCTGTTTCCACCTGCAGGAGCTCTTGGCTGTACTGGATGAGGAAGGCCCAGCCACCAAACACATTTTCAGGAAGGCTTACAATGAATTCAGCACCTACGCTACCCTTGGAGCTGAGGTGAGAGCTGCCTTGTTTGTAGCAGGCCATATGAGGCTGAGCTACAGAGCTCCAGCTGTGGCAGCAGAAATCTCCCTGAGGAGCATGGAAGTTCCAGACATTTGCAGCCCCTTGTGCTGAACTGCAGGTCTTTCTGTGTGCAGGTGACATTCTTGGTGGAGTTGTTCATCAGCAGCTTTACTGGTATATCTCAGGATGAGGTTGCCTTGCTACTACAGGCCTCCTTCGCTGAGGAGTCACCAGAGAACACAGGCGATAACTCCACAGGCACAAGCATAGATTGCTGACTGTCCCATATCAGGGCTGATGGCCCTCACTGTCACTGGATTATAGGAGACATTTGGGACAATGCAGAGAGATGGAGAAGGTCCAAGAGGATATAGAAAGTTTTCTCTAGTGGATGGAAGGCTTTTCAGTACTCCAGTACAGAGGAACAAAGACTCTGCCTTTGTATCTGCCTGGGCAACACGGTGCCATGGTGAAAGTGCCCTGGCCTGTTCTGATGCCCTCTAAAAGCCACCTAACAGGCTCTTTTCCCCACAGAGCACCCAGGAGCTGCTCAGCACAACCATGCTCCTTGCAACAGCCCTGAGACTACAGCTGAAGGCTGCTCAGCAGCTGGAGCTGAAGGTTGCCCTGCCACCTCTACCTGGGAGCAGCTCAAAAACACCAGTACTTTAGCGAGCAGCCACAGCAACAGCTTTCCTGTCTGCCTCTCCACACCTGCACTGACTAATGGGAAGCCAGAGATGATCATCATCCATCCACAGGGCCTTCTCGGAGGCAGACCTGCCTCAGTTGCAACCTGAGAAGGAAATTAAGGAAAAGCAAATCCTTTTGCCCCTCAACAGGCAAACCCATCTGGGAGAAGAGGGCCATGGAAACTCTGTCTGGCCATCTTACACTGGCCATCGTAYACAAATGGCACTCTCCCAAAAATATCCTCCGTCTTCCCCTGGGACTTGAATTTGAAAAGGTATGTCAGGAAATGAGAAGGTCTCATCCACAGCAAACTGTGTAGTACTAGCTGYATGCTAGTACGGTCCTGGAAGAAAAGTCTATTATGTTTGTTATCCTATAGTTTAACATCACCTTCAAAAAAACTTCCTCAAGTTTTATAAGGACTTGCCAGTTACACTTGTCACGTACTTGTCAGTACAAGCAAAGATGTCACAGACTGGTGCTAAATTAAGCATATCTGAATTTATTGATGTAAAGCAGGCCAAGTTTTGAATCACTGTCTCTTGAAAGTTCTTTAAATGTCATTCTGTCATTAAAATTAACCAAAAATTTAAAAAAAAAAATCAAGAGTAAAAAGGCCCCCTAACCGCAGCACACCTTGGACCAAAGCATAACCATGTCTGGAAATGTACACAAAGCAGTGATGCACCTGAAGAAGAGGGAACAACCTCTGCCTGTAGGATTCAAGAGGCTACAGGCAAGGACGAAAGCACCCTAAGGTGCAGGCTCTGAGATGGGCTTTGAGTACCCTTTGCTACCATGGAGTGACTTTCTGTTAGTACAATTGGAGAAATGTCCAAGTCTCCAGAAGCTGGGAAACACACAAAAACACCAGTCCAAACTAGCATTCAGAAATACCACTGCCTAAGGAGAAAACCCAGCCAAGTAGACTGGAGGTTTGGCAAGGAATTCAGTTCATACTTGTATTGCCTTTGGCCCCTTACATCCTAGTAGCCATGTTTAAAAACTCTGTTTGAATAACCCCAAGCGTCTACTCATTATTTAACACAATAATTAACAATGTAGCAAACTGGGCCAATATCTGACTGAAATGCAGGCATTGTTACAGTACTGTTTGTGGCAGTCTGCTCTTACTCCATTTCCCACACCTTTCATCATCAGGTGACAAGGAAGCTTGCCAGAAAAATTACCAGAAAAAGTATCAACTCAGGATGCTTCAGAGAGCTGTGCCTTCTCAGCCGAGGAGCTTACTCCCTTGTGGAAGAAGCTAAATTACAACCTCCTGAAAACCCAGTTGCTCTTATTCTATTAAAAAATTAAAATAAAGTCACTGTTAGGTCTCCAACTCCTGGGATTCTCTCACCTACCAAAATGCTCCTCTGTGCTCTATAGGGTAGCCTGTCCCCCCCACCCAAATGTTGATTGAAAAGCTCATTGCCACTTCACTAAAGCACACTGGCCACAGATCTAGGCCACTGAATGAACAGCTGCTGCCTTCCGGATAAGTCGCTCCGTCATTGGTGAATTTGCTCTCATCAGATCACGTTCTCTCAGGAGGCATCTGAGAAAAGAGACACAAGGTAGGAGAGAGAAGACAGGAAGGTCATGAGCACATCATCATTTTTTCCAGAAGATCCCCAGCTGATCCCATCACTGCAAGAAGAGGGGAAGAGCACCTGGCACCTCCTCTAGAGGTGCAGAGTTTCTTTACCTGAAACAACGTGGGTTGTGCTTAGGTAAGGGAGCAGTGTAGCAGCAGGAAGGACAGCCAGGAGGAAGAAGAGCTAYTATGTGGCCTCTGCCTTAAGTAAAGGTAGAAGAGCTTTCTTTTCAGCACTGAGACTGAAGACAAGTGCTTGGGGCCCAAAGGGCACCAAAATCTGATTCCTCCACCTCATCTTTGCACACTGGAAAAATCTTAGCAAGAGATCAGGCAAGGCCTGGGTCACTGAGCAACTCTTTTGATTTGTACTGGTGCAAGCTCACCTGACTCAGTAACCTATTTCCCAATACAGTAGATACATTATCATCACTTTCAGCAGTGCACAGAAGTTGAGCAATCCATTAGTTAAACTGACCAACGGGCACAACTGAAGCCAGAACCATTAAAATAGTATCAAGTGCCATGGAACAAACACAGATCATTTATCCAATTTGTGAGATAGCAGCAGTATACACTTAAATTGGAAGACTGCATATAATTTCAGCTTTAATTTAGTGCCTAAACACTTCTTGCAATTAAGACTGGTAGCATTTCCAGGAGTATTTAGCAGGAAGAATACTCACTTAGCAAGGTTTTGTTTGGCTTGTGATTTACAATTTAAAGCAGCATGGATCAGTAACTGGTTGAAAACATCTCTCTGGATAAAAAAGGAGGGGAAAAAAGTTAATAAGTAGTAATAATAAAAACAAGTAAATACTGATGATTACAATGTCTTGTTCAGCAAGTCTTTAAGACTCTAGAGGAAACTCATCCACAAACCAAATTAAATAGTTAGCATTGCTAGTAATTTTTGCAAACAGAATTCAATCACAATCACAATTCCAGTTTTCCCTTTCTAACCAACAATTGCTATTAATAGCATAGGCTACTGGAGGAGGATTAAATCACGCTAAAAAGCCTTTCATTGATCTCTTTACCTGAGCATTACTGCCTCCTATTTGGATTAGCTGGTAACGGATTGGGTACAGCAGGTCTACAGCTTTGTCACAATTTCCATTTTCAAACTCCACCAGAGCCTGGCATAGTGGCAGCCCCAAACTTGGAGCCAGAGAAAGCTCGTGGCCTTCACAGTGGGTTCTGAAGAACAAGAACATGATTAAACTCCAATTATAAATAAATAGATAAATAAGTGTACTTTCAGTGCCAGTCTGTCCCTGCCTGCAGAGAGAACCACTTTTAGCCTACGAAGTCTGAGGTTTCAAGTACTTCGCTCACATAAGTGATTTTCTTTGGTGAAGTTACTTTATCCTTTTTGTGAGCAATCAGGAAGTCTCACCCATTCTCTCCATACTGCTAAAGGCACAGGGCCAAGGCCTCTTGCCTTTGCAATATGCTCTTTAGGCTACAACAGGTAGAAACCCTTTAGCCTGACAACTAGTTCAGTAATGACCCTTATTGAAGGGCTTGGAGGACAAAGGAGAAACAGTCACTTAAGCAGATTCTTCACTATCCAAGTGTTCCTGATAGCAACTTCTCCTCTCACCACACACTCTTTGAAGGAACAGGCAAGAAGAGCRAAGAGAAGAAACTAAAACCTCTTTCCTTGAATACACTTGGAAAGAAAAACACAGCGGAGTTACTATCTCTGTCTTCTGAGGCTGTTCTCTCTAGCCAGAAATTCTGCAAAGTTGCTATCCCAGTCTTCTCACCAGAGCATCTTCTTGCTATTTCTCTGCCTGCATTTGTCTTAAAAGTGTCTGGCAAGTTCTTGCAGAAAACTCCAAGCAGGAACCTCAAAATACCTCACACATACACACGTCAGTCTTGTACTCTAGGTCAAAACTATAGATTCAATCACAGCTCTCAAAATCTGCTCCATTTTCTAGCCATGATTACCCTGAGGCACAGTGCTCAGAGGTCCACAAACAGCCAAGCAATTTCATTTAAGCCAAGCTTAAATTACTGGCTTGTTTCCTCTCCTTTTCCTCTCATTTCCTCTTCTCTTTCAAGTGCCCCTAACAGCAACTGAGGGTTATGCTCCTTAAGCAGGCTACACAGCACCTCACCAAACGCCACAGAGACAAGTTAACTCAAAAAAAAGGTGCATGTTCATATGCATGCTTTCTATTCACATAACCTTTCTGAGAAAGGTCACAGCAATATTTTTTAAAAAATCAAACTCTTTTTAGAGATCTGCCCTCCACTGATTTGGCTGCATGCACTGTTGTGCTGTACAGTGTCTTTCCTCTGTACTTATCATTTCTCACTAAATAAAGCCTTCCGGAAAGCTGTAAGTTGCCCAATAGATGTACATTTTAAAACAGTGACAGATCCTTAAAGTGAAGGAATTCTTCTTTTATGCATATGTTTCAGCTCTCAGAAAAATGCACATCCATGGAAAGCTGACTTGACTTTCTCTTGCAATTCTCTGAAATAGTGATTCAGGAAGGACTACACTGACCTCGAAAGTAAAATAAAGCAGCATTTCTAGTCTTGAGAATGAGCATACAGTATCAGCCACCAGAGAGCACCACAGAATAGATTTGTTCTTCCATTTCCACCTCGCATGGCAAATACTGGAGAAAAAATAGTCATCAAAATCCAGAGAGGATTGTGAGTTTGTGGAAGTAAGTTTTACCTGAGCAGATACACAGCGGGCAACTCTGGGCTGAAGTACTATATTTTCCRTCAATATCCCCTGAGGTTGTGGACACATGCAGTGTCCACACTGGATATAAAAGACATTTATCATTTCCTACTTTAACCAAATCACATCTATACTCAGGTTTTATCTGGCAGGTATTTTATTTTGGTAAGTATTCTTACAAATTCCATTCCATTTGGATTGTCACTGACTACAACACCAGTCGAGCCCAGGTTCTCCTGCAGTCTGATGATGCAGAAACAGCAAAAAAAGAGCAGAGGAGGGAAAGAAGCTACAACTGACTTCAGTTACTAACTGGCAAGCTGAAAAGCAGGACCAGCCATTATGGGCTTAGATCATGGAAAGCCAAAATTCACTAATTTACAGCCAGAAATGTGTGGAGGAAAAGCAGTGGTAAGATTCCAGGGACAGGAGAAATGGCGGTATCCTACGGCAATAAGTCAGAAGTTCCCTTTCCCACCAAGCCTACTTCTCCATTTCGTATCCCCTGACTCAATCTCCCAAATTATATATCCAGTGATACATTTATAAGTTGKCTAAAGAATCTAGCTAAGCAATTTATATTTATCTCATTTATAAGGAAACACGACAAAACCTTTGTATTTAGTTGAAATACTTAAATACTCTTGAGTTTGAATGCAAAATAGAAGTTAATAGAATATAAGTTAATATTAAGGCACTCCAACTAAAGAAAAGCCTTTTACATCAGAGCAAAAAGAACCAACACAAACAGCTGGTAGGCTGTAGAGTGTCCATACAGGTGAGATATTTTCTTCCTTTTGCTGTAACATAGCTTAGAATGAACCCACTGAAAAGCAAAGCACAGCAAACGTTCAGATAGTGTCCATGACCACAAAGAGGTTGTGGTCATGGTAGGTAGGAGATTTCTATACAACAAGATTAGAACTCCCACCACCTCTGGACATTAAAGCATACATTATCACTCTGAAGGCAGCATGAGGACAAACAGTTTCTTCTATATAGTGTTTTAATTCCCCTTCTTACTTGGCAAGTTCCTGGAGAGTTGTTAAAAGTTCGTCAGTAGTTTTGTGGTCTTTGGCTCCAAGAGAGGACATCAAGATGTGTACATCATTAAACAGGAGGATGTGATCTTTAGCATGCTTCTTTGCAATCTTGAGAACATTGTCCCACCTGTTTCCAAGCTTTACACCTACGAAGAAAAAAAATGCTTTTCCAGTAAAAATATCTGGTGCAATATAGTTTCATTTTCTCCCAGGATAAAGAGCATTACTAATGCTCTTAAGAAACCAGTCCATGGTATACGGCAAAAATAATACACTAATGCATAGCTATAGACTGCCATATTTGGGGCAATAGTTTGTTGACTGTCATCAGTAATTCTTAAGCAATGCTCTAGATTGCATTACATGAGGTCCTGGCTTTACTATGAGATAGCTGGTCTCTTCTCAAACATAGTGTTTGTAATGAGCCTTTGCCATAGCAATCAGATAAGACAGACTGACAAGATGGACATAAACTCAACTCATTACTAATATTTTAGTAAAATATTGTAAAAATAATTTCATTCTCCCTTCTCTCTCCTCCCTCCCACATCTTTAATATGTAAATTCAAAAAGTTAGTGAGGAAGCTGCTGGCTCTATGTACTCTCTATACTCAGTTGCTCAATACACAGGTACTGCTTAYTTCCATCAGTATCTAGCTATGAAATAAAGTGTTCTTGCTGATTTGAAATTTGCAACAAGGGAAGCCCTACAGTTTTTTAGGGTCATATTAATTTGATTCTTCTGCTCACAGCTCCAGTAACAGTGGAAGTGAAATCTGCCAGTGAAGCCTGTAATCCCTGGTTGCTTGTGCTGAAGGAAATGTTGATTCAATCGTGTATGGGCAGAGGAGGAAAAAAACCAAAATAAAATAAACAAATCTTGTGGGAGGAAGAAAAGTTAGGCACATTATTATAAACTCCAAATGATGGCTTTTCTCAAGGAAAGAATTTTAAGAGTCTCTYTATTAGACA
Organism: Eudromia elegans; assembly: GCA_003342815.1. Taxonomy (NCBI): domain Eukaryota; kingdom Metazoa; phylum Chordata; class Aves; order Tinamiformes; family Tinamidae; genus Eudromia; species Eudromia elegans. Next base: position 2,462,595 of record PTEX01000115.1, on the reverse strand, counting down.
GATTAAACTTCTCTGTAAATATCTTTATATCCTTCCCCAATGTGCAAAGAAAAAAAAAAATGTTTTCCTTGACTGGTATCTTACCTTCCAAAGAAAGTCGGTACAGCATAGAAGAGTTATCTACAACATCCAGCATACTGCCACTTGACAGACACCGGGGAGCAATCTGCAATCACAGCCATTTGTAAGCCACGCTGCCAATGCGCTAGTGCAAACGTAATCAGATAATCAAACTTACTTTACCTTCTTATTCACTAAGAAATATCTGCTTTGTAACAACCCTACTTGCACCATTCCTGAATACCACAATTTGCAAAGACAACGTATCTGAGGGATTTTTTGTATTGTTTTGCYCCTCCTGAAATCAAATCCAGTACGTTTCAGAGTTCCCAGCTTATTCTGTTCTTTCCAAGACAGAGCCATACCTATTAYCTCATTTTGCCAGCATTAAGAGCTGAAGTCTGCACAGCAGCTCCCTCAATACTCACACTACCTTTACAATCTTGTTCAAATATATACTATCCCATTTAATATGTATCTTTTGTGCAGGTAATATGACTTCATAGAAAATACATTTTACATCATTTCTTCACATTTTTTCCACGGCCATTACAGCCTGAATAGGAGATATCAACAGGCTGGCAAACTACCAGTGTTGCCTCTGTAGCTCCTTAAAGCACAAGCGTAAGAATCACATATAAACTATACAGTGCTGTGTCTTTGGGGCATTTTACCACATGACAACATTTCCACATAGTGCTGTAACAACAGAAGTAAATGGAAGATGTATGGCCCACTCCAATAACCTTCGATCTCATACAGAGAGAAGAAAGCGGATATCATTAGTGTGTTTAGCTCTTTAATGTGTTTGTTCTCAGTACAGAAAAAAGCCATCTACTCACATGATTGTCATAAATTGTCAGAGCAGCTTCATATTCACCCTATGACAGCAAAAMCAAAAAAATGACGGTGCGGCTAATACTGCCAAAACGCACAGTACATTACCAATATTATCAATATTCCTAATAGTAAGATTACCAATATACACTATATAAGGTGCACACTAACCAAAAGCGATTGGCAAAGTCAGAGATATAGGTACAGGCAATAGATATCACAGTGTTACTTCACAGCTGCCTCAGGACTTAATCAAGTAAGTCAGAGCAACCTAGACGTATTAAGACGAAGCACTAAGATAAACCAGGGTTTACCTGGCAAAACAGTCCACAAGATTAGGTTTTAATTTTATGATGGGTTACAATATTACTTTAAGTTGTACATGAGGGAGAAAGACAAGATACTGCCTCTGGCTCTAATGGCCCTTCCTGTGATCTCTGCATGTATACATGATCCTACTGCATGTAGGATCAATGGAAAAATAATTTTAAGCAGGCTGCAAAAAATTTATTTTGACACCTTATGTCTGTACAAGTTATTGGACTAATCTTTGCAACTGTGCTCCTCCTCTGTTCCCATTACAGAACACAGGCACGATACATAATATTTTCTAAGTAAATTACACTGTCTCCTTGCTAATGTCCTATTTGTTGGCTTTAGTGCTAAACATTAGGAAATCCAGAGAATTTCTGCATTGGTAATCTGACACGTTAGTGTATATTGTAACCATTTTATAAAGTGCTTCAATAAATTCAAAATCTCAAAAAACAAGAAGATTAATAATACAAGCTACTTGATTTAACAGAGCAGTCCTCCTGCTCCATCCCTAAAATCTTTGAGCCAGGATATTACTATTGAATTTTAAGAGAATTTGGCCTTACTCTTGTCTAAAGATGGAAGAATAGAATCCCTCTTCCTATGAAATAATTGTGTCAAGTGTAATTAATGAGAATATTTAACCTTCAAATGTGTTACAATCTCACTAATTTTCATTCAACACTAATAAAAAACTCGAACTTTCTCCAGTGTAACCATAACTTCTCAGAACAACAACAGACTATCCTACAGAAATGGCAGTGTGTTGTTTTCTCAAAATGTCCTTTCAAATAGCTAGAAGTCCCCTGCCCCTTACAGCTGCCTTTTAAATAGTGCATTATCTATCCAGACACCAAAAAACAATATTTGAAGCCATCTCATACCTTTTCGATAAAATGCAAAGCCCAGTGCCAGTAATTATGACAGGCAAGCATATCACTGTTCTGAGAGAAAAACAAAAATTATTTGCAAGATAATTTTTCTAATTTCTCTTTAAATCCAACCAGTCAAATCCCTGTTTTCCAGTCAGCAGAAGTAAATACTTTATGAGAGAGAATGGACAAAATTTTAGACCAGGTGTCCAGGATAACTTCTCCCATAATACATTGGCTTTTTGTGGCTATTTAAAGCAAGAGCTCAAAAACACTATTTTCCCCACATCATTTTCCATAGAGGAATTGCATTTGGATACATGAGATGATTTCATCCTTTTGTGGCATTCCTTTTTCAAGGGAGAGGGGAGAAGAGACATGTCTGTAATGATAGCAAGGTCAGCCTCCTCTGAAATACACATGTATAGTCTTTAAAATATAGATGTGTAGTCTGAAGTTGCCCAGGGAGTTGGTGGAGAAAGGCACCACTTGTATGAGGGCTATTCAGCCCAGCTATCCCCACACCCTTATGAGAGAGGGAGAAATCACTTCTTGAAGGTAACTCTCACTGCCGAGTCCAGAAGCTACATTAGACACCAAGCACACCAGCAGTTCACCAAGTAATATGAATAATCAGGTAATATGAATAAATCAGGTAATATGAATAAATACCCTGTGGACTGGTCTAACTTGGTACCGTTCTCTCTAACAGTTTGAACACTCCTCCCTAGCCTACCTCAAAAAATGTCATTTTGTGAGTGCACAATGGCAAGACAGACAGGAACATACTTCCATAACCCACTGGTGAGAGAGATTCTTCCCTCTTCACCCATTCTTTCCTAGCACTGCAGTTAAAAATAATCTTCTCACAAGTGGAAAGCACAGGTTGGTTTTATGGGTGACTACTGTAACACCGACTTTTTATAAGCACAAAGGTTCCCAGTGACTTTCAGAATTTCACAGCATTCAGAAAATATCAAATAAATAAGGATTACCACAGTGCTTAAGCCACAAGGCAAACCTGAGCAATTGCCATAGTCAAGTGCTTGGTGCACATCTAATGATATCCAGCTTATCACCAAACACTAGTTCCAGTGTCATACACACAGGAATACAGAGTTCCCTCTTCCTGAATAGAACAAGGTCTTTTTTTGCTGCTGATTTGAGCCTTGAATGAGATGAATTATCCATGGGAAAGGGAGCCAGTGGGTGGTTAAAATAAATAAAACAGAGCAGGCTACCTGAGTTATTTATGTGAAAAGTAGTGAGGACAAAGACAAGAGAAGAGCACTCACTATGAGAACTCACTGCAATAGTGTTGGGAAAAAAAAAAWTTAAAATTTATAATAAACAGCTCTTGTATGCAGATCCCTTTGGCAAGATGCTTTGTACCTTTCGATATCTTGCTTAAATGCACTAATGAAATGAATGGCATCTGATCTTTTTGTAGTGAGCACAAAAAATAAAGCCACCTTAGAAAGAAAAATTGTAGAAAATCTATTATATTAGAAAGCAGAAAAAAAATAAAGGCAACAGAAGGAGCCTGAATACTGTAGTAGTATGGACAGATAGACTTGAGTCATGAAAGACAAAGAATTAACAATTCCAAATCAACAGGCCAAATTCAAGCAACTTTGTTAATGCCCTTTGAGCTCCATGATTTGTTGCATGTGCTGACATTTGAGCCTCCTGACTCCCTAGAGGCCAAAATAAAATATACAGCACAGAAGGTACAATAATGTCAGCTGTTATAAATCTTAATTATACTGGGTCAGACTTGAAGGTGTGCCACAAAGTTCTGCTTACGGATCTTGCACTTTGCTTTATTTGGATATTTATTTGCATAAAGGACATATATTGCAATGCTATGCAACTCTTTTAAGAAATGGTGCTCAAAAGGCACCACCTTTTGAAGGCACCAGATGTCACAGGACAAAACATATTCTGAGATATGGCAGCTTGGAAACTCAAGTGAGGATCTGAAATTTAAGTGCCTGTACTCTCCAGCTTGGGACCTGAATACTCTGACTTAGAAGGCAAACACACAGAAAGAAGCACTGAAGCCTCGTTAACCACCCCTGCTCTTTGGGGGAGGTAGAACTGCCCTCTGCAAGAGTAGAGTTTATCTGTGCAGTCAGCAAGCTCAAAGGTCAGGCAGTGTGAAGGGACAGACTCTGGGTGGCTCTGGCCTACGAACCTCTTTGGTAATTGGGTAACAGCAGCACTCCTAGGAAGGGTGGCTGAAACTGATGCAAAACACATAACCCTCTTAAAATGCCCTTTTTAATGCCTCTTGCTTCACAAAGAGTGTGGATGGTAACCCCACTTGAAGTCATAGTTTCCTCTAATTTGTAGCATTTGCATTGCTTGTAACACCTCTGGGTAGAAAGGAAACAGACACACAGTATTTGGATAAAGGAGAAAAGGAAGACCTCTGAAGTTACAAGGAAACTCTACAAACATGTACCTGCCAGTTGGTTTCCGTTTCTGCCATAAATGATAATCCTTTCTCCACCTCTGCTTTCATTTCATTTATGTGAGCTATCGTATGAACAGACCAGGCATCTGTCTTATTCACAGCCAAGGCCTAACGGAGAAAAGAAAGGGAAAACATGGTGAAGGTCCTGTTTAATACTGCTGACATAGAAACTTGAGACTATTTCTCAGTTACATATGTTAAGTATACCACTGTCCTGTTCCAGCTAATCATGGCCTGGAAGACTGATTGGAACAGAAAAGAGAGAAAAAAGTTACAGCCCTGACTTCACTTCCTCACTTCAAAACACATTCTGGAGTTTCTTGTTCAATAATCAAGCGGCAAGCAGTTAGAAAAGGAGCAGGGAAAAACAAAATAAAGCCAAACCCCAACCAGGATGGAGTGTCAAGAGCAGATTTCCTGAAACCAATCTCACACCCACTAATAGCAATAAAAAGACTCCTGTACACATGAGACACCACAGGTGGTATACGGAAGGATCAATCTATGACGTCTGCGGAAACCACCAGCCAAGCACAGACTTTAAGCATTAAAAAAAGAATGTCCACATAATGTTTATATGTGCCTCATGTAAGAAGAAAAAGGCAAATGAAGAAATACAAAGACACAGAACAGCTAGCTGTATTGCAGGAAGATGACAAAGCTAATCACACATGAAAAAAGGGTCATCAATCTCTTCTACTGTTAAAAAGAAATAAAGTAGTTCTGTTCCTCTTCACAGAAGTGTCATATGCAATAGATAAAACATAACTGTTTGTTTCTAGCACTGATGAAGATTCAGCTGAACAAGTTAGTCCACGTTGGGAAAAGATATGAACAAGCTGATCTAGGTTTACATGACTCTTCAGCAGAGCAGCTGAAGAACCTCCGCATCCTCTTGAAAATGCTGCTAGTCCTAGCTATCCAAAACATCCTGCTGAGTAGTTAAACTGTTTCCACTTGGGCAGTGACTAATATGAAGGAGTTCTGAAAGCCCTTTGTTAAAAGGGATGCAGGTGCCTTCATATCCCTCTGAAATCAGGAGATTTCTGATCCACTTGCCAAGCTATTTCCCAAGAACTAAGAACAGACAGGTTAAATCTCTAACATGCCAAATTGCATGTTTCTCTAGCAAACTGACATGATTTCCACTCTTTGGTACTCTTTCTTGCATTCTCGTCTTTCTAAAACAATAAAAGTGGCCAAAGTCGTGGAAGAGACTCATGGAAGAGTTTCCAATTTCAGCTCTAAAAGTCCTCAATGACCTTCAAGATAACACGACAAATACATCAAGGACTTTTAAAGCAATTCCTTATTCTTGTTAATTTTTACTGTCTCTTAACTATATTTCTCAAATGAAGATCTCCATGCACACTGTACTTTAACAACTCAAAATCCTTTCAGTACCAAGAGCAATCACTTTACCTCACGGGCAAGCTCTTCAGCACGGTCAAAAAAGTTGGTCTCCATCAGTCCAAATGCGTAGTAGCCCTTCACATAGCTAAACAAAGGAGGGGGAAACAAAAGCACCATTTCATTCATTTAGAAGTAGATTTAAAACAGAAGTGAAGGGGGGRAAAATTCCTTTCCTGAATGCAGTCCAAATCACCACTTTATCGATTTCCAATTTTAAAACACTTTGTAGAATTTTACCAACAGAAGGAGAAAAAGTGTCTCCAAGTGAATCACGTGTCAGTGCAGCACGCACACCATCAATTCTAGCGAGTTGGTATTTTCATCTTTGGAGAGGCCAGAATTAACAGGGCTGCACAGAACACTCTGCTCATCTGTGAGTCCCAGCAAAATGAAGAACTGGTTGTTAAAAGTTAAACAGTGCTAATTCCAAAATTAGCTGATGGTCACAAAGGTCACACAGATGCATGACTGCAGACTTCTGCACTTTCCAGTGTGTTCACAAGACTACAGGCAAATATTTTTATGGGAAGTAGTTCTTTGGAACTGCTTATTGTCATTGCTGATTCACACAGCACCCTCCCTAAGCAATAAAGAATCAAGGTAAAGGGAAAATGGGGATGTTGTAAACCTTTACACACATACCTCCTACAGTAAAATTGAAGGAATATTTAACTTCTATTGTATTTGCCCATTAATGCATGGCAAAAAATCATGGGAAAGGTTTATTGTTTTGTTGTGTTTTAAAGTATCTATTGCGGTTTTGGTTTTGAACTCCTAAAGTAATAGAAATAATCTTGAGTATGGAGGATTAATTTCCGGAACTGAAATGAAGAAAGGCTAATTATTGGCCTAATATGTTTCACTTCAAGAAAAAGCAGGCACCTCTTGGCCCAACACATACTGCTATTTCAATGTGTCTCAATTGGAAAAAAAAAGCAAAAAACAACAACAACAAAAAAAAMCCCACAGAGCACCTGCATATACCAGATACGGGGCAATCCTGAAAAGAACACGACCTACCTGCTGAGAGGAACATCAGGTGTCCAGAAAGGATAAACCCTGGCAACAGAATCTCGCATCTGTACGTGATATCCAAGGTAGAAATAAGTGTCGTGGGAAAATTTGAGGGCTAGCAGGTCAGTGGGGTGGCTCTGCAGAATCTCTTCCCAAAAGTCACAAGCTTTTGGAAGATGGCTAGAAACAAGGAACAATGTGAACTCTGAAAGACATGCATATCTACCTCTAATGATACCGGTAACCTCAGGCTGCTCTGATAAATAGAAAAGGCAACTTCAGAAGACTTTGTCTTGAGGGAATTTCCTAGGCTTTTTAAGGTTTATCACAACAAGGACTTCACAAAACCCCTTGAAGGAAATCACACAAACAAAATCCTTGTCTTACAAGTCACACACTGTAATAGACAAGGAAAAGGAATAAAACCTAAATCATAAATCAAAAGGTGTTCCTACATAGGTCAACTATATTAAAGAGACCTGCTATGCTTCATCTAACTTCACGGGCATGAAAACATAAACGCTCTTCAGCCTTGAGGGGCAATCAGTCCAAGAGGAACAAGGGCCCCAAATATTTCCCTCGTATTTTATCTTTGTTCATAAATCTGTGCACATTTGTTTGCTTGACAATCAAAGTGAAACGTGTGCCTTGCTCTCCACAGAGTACATGCTTTTATGATACTGTACAAAACAGTGATGCCCACTGTGCTTCTGACACTCTCCTAGCTCCCCATTTTACAGAGGAAATCAAGCTTTTGCTACAGGGAGACAGCAGAGAGAAACAGAAAGTCTGCAGCTCTGCAATCTTCTGCGGCCCCTAGTCTGTGTGGTATTATATTGGTCCTTTGGAACAGGTAAGTACTTTCTCAATTGGAAACAACTTATTCCACCCATGGACCTAGCGCTAGGGCTTCCATTTGAGGTTCCTCCAATCTCCAGATTTTCAAACAGCATGAAAGGTGCCAGCATAACAGCAGATGTGAAACATCCTGAGGTAGTACACAGTGATAGCAAAAAGATTCCAACTGATCAAATCATCTACCATACCTTTCCTCAGATGGCTGTCCACTTACCCATTGGCAAACATGTCCAGCGCAGATACATGGAGCTTCTCCCGCTCAGTCAGTGCCTGTGATTTTGCGAGTGCCACCATTGTTTTCATTGCACTGTCCAGCTCTTTGTTGAGCCGCACTGAACTTCCAGTGCCAATCAGCTCCAAACCATTAGCGATGACATGTCCCATTGCTACAGAAACCAGCACATTAGAGTTTGTGATGTAGAAAACTACCTGCAATTTGCCTCTGCAGAAATTCCTGAAAGGGGGGTTGTTTTGTCTGCTTGTTTGTTTGTTTAAAAAGGGGGGTATCTTGTAGCTGAAAGTAGACCTAGGCTTTAGACATTATCCAGCAGTACCAAGGTAAAAATGTAAAGGTTACACTTACTAAAACTTGGATCTGCTGCTTTTAACTTGGAGAGACAACCCTCAATACCTCCTAGAGTCTCATTATTGGTCCAGGTTGCATACTGTAACAGAGAAAAACAAATGCTAGAAATCGGATGATGTCAAACTTCTTTTCATTTGCACAAGCATATAAAACTCAAAAGTAAGCAAAACAAAAAAGAGAAACTTTATTTTCAGGTAAGAATTAGCTTAGTAGATGGACGGAAGAAGCCAGAACACTGGCTTCTTTAAGGAATGCCTGCAAGTGTAAGAACTAATAATATAGCAGTTTATGGAGTTAATGTCTAGCAGTAGATTTTCCAGTGTTAAGCAGGAAGAGCTGCTAGCTGGCTGGAGATTTGCCCTGCAGTTGGAGAATTTAGCATAGCTCTCTGAAAGGAGGATTTTTTAATTTTTATTTTTGCTCTCTACTAAATGGCTGGCATAAGTAGACATGTGGCAGCTTGCTTCTGAAGTCTTCTCTTCTCAGACGCTCTCTAATAAGACTTGTATAAAGGTCACATCTTGTAGTCCACAACCTTCTGGTTACAGTTGGCTGAAATTCCCTACACAGATTCACATCTTAGTAGAGAGAACAAGGGGCACCTGTGTGCACACACGCATGCACGGGCCTTGCTTAGACTTTCTTTCCTGAAGAATATGAAGTAAAAAGAGCTTGTTTCTAACCTTTTGGCTGGTAAGAAATTTAAAGAATGTATGCAGCTGTTCATATACAAGGCCCTTCCATTCACAGACTCTCAATTTTTTCTGTCCTACCTGGGTCAAGGCAGCATCAAATAGTTTACAGGCTTCGTTGCTAGTGGTGGAGAGGATAAGTCCAGCATCCTGCCAGGCCTGTGTAACAAACAAATACAAAACAGCTCATTTCACATATTGATTATCCAGACTAGGCCAACAAACCTTAAAAAACGATCAGAATTTTTGGTGTTCATCAACCATGGTTAAAAATGGAGAAAAAAAAAGTTGAGAGGAAGACGTGAACAGCCATGACAAAACTTTGTAACTCCATAGAGTTACAATGGAGTTTACAGTCCTCAAGAAGAAACAATTAAATAGTGTTAGCAGTGGTGGAAGAGGAGACACACTTTAGAAGGCTGCTGCTTATATAGCCCAGCCCATCACTTGCCTGCCACACAGYGTGCCTGCACTGAGCCCAGCACTGCCTTTTACTGCAGGTGTCTCAAGCACTGACAAGCTCTATTTCTTGAGAGGCACCTGCAGAGGAGGCATCTGCCCAGACACTTTACTCAGCTTCTGGCCAAGGCCAAAGCCTGGCCCTTTCTCCCTGCTTTAACCCAAGAATTTAGGAACAGGACATGGTGATTATTTAATCAGAGCCATGCCCCTTGTGGAGCCCCTGCTGGCTCTCAGGACCCTCTACACTTCTTGCAGCTCACTCTTTACACACCTGTTACCGCTCAAGGGACTTGTCCAGAGCTCAGGAGCTCAGCAACCTCTGATAGTCCCCAAAGGTCCTCAGAACTTCTTTATACCTGCCAACCTACCTAACCTTTTCTTGTAGATCAGCAGGTGTCATGCTGACGCCTCCTTGCACCTCTTAGTATTTCCTGATGAAGGGGCTCCTTAATAGAACTTTTTGCCCAATAGAATATTTTCTCTGGATKGTTTCCTAGCTTTTTGCTGGCTCRTTTTGGCCTTTGCTTTTYTTTCCTTCTTAACTGGTGACATGAGATGACACTTTGAGGCACTATAGAGGAGGCTCCCACTCCAAGTTGCAGCTCCTGCTGACTGACTCAGATTAACACAGACTCTCTCTGGCCGTATGAAATACAGAAAACACCACAGGTTGAGCCAGTCACCGCTTGGGGGAAGAAGTGCCAAGAAGGAGATACTTGTACACGTATCTAAGCACCTAAACAGCAGAGAAGGAAGGAGAGAAGAAGCTGCAGCAGAAAAGGGTGTTTGGAAGGAGCAGAGCACCTGCGCCCAGGAGCTTCTGCAGGGCAGGCAGCAAGCACAGGCGGAGCTGTAACCGGAGCAGGAGTCAGCAGAGCTTGCCCAAAGGCACCCTGCCTGGGAGGGGCCTGTGAGGGGCTGCCAGGGGCCAYCCAGGTAAGCACCCGCTCGTACCAGCCACATGAAACGGGTGCATTCTGAGCCAACTGCCCTTGCGGCAGTGCTGATTCTGAGGAGGGCAGAGGGCAGGGGCTCCACAGCACTCRCAGCACATGCTGGCAGCAGCCTCGGTTCACAGTGGCCTCCCTCTGTGGGCCCGCTTTAGCGGGAGGAAGATGCGCAGGGAGGAAGAACAAATTGCGCTGGGTATTCAAGGCCCCCACCCGCCTCGCAGCAGCCCTCACCTTGCAGTCCCGCAGCGGCGCCATTTCCCTGCTTTGCCAGCTCCGTCCACCCAAGAGCAGCCCGGACGCCTCCCGACCCGTGGAGGAGGAGCCACTGCTGGAGCCGCCTCCTGCGTCCGGCCAGCCCCCARGACACAACCGGCCTGTGCACCTAACCTCTGTTGACCTTTCCCCTTGCACTGCTCACCTCCAGCCAGCCTCAACTACAGCAGCTGGGACGTGGGCAGAGCTGYGGCTTTGGGCAAGAAGGTTTCAGCGGGTGGTTTGTTCCCAAGTGGGGGGGCAATAGAAGGAGCCTGGCGGCCCCCACCTCAGAGGGAATGGGAAGCCCCATTGTTGTGTGTCATCGCTAGGGGCGACCTAGCCTCTCAATGGCCCCGGGATCCACSGTGCCCATCGCAGGCCAAGCGGCCCGGAGGGCACCTCTGGAGCCTTGGCCGGCTGCTTTGCGGAGCAGCAGCAATGGTTCTTTGGCCACAGCTCTCCCATGGCCCGGCAGTGGCAGGGCCAGCACTCGCCCTTCTGCTCCTCTGGCTTCCCGGCTGCCGCCTTCCAGCCTTGGGAGATGCTTCCCCGCTTCTGAAACCACCACCCCTGCTGGTCACCTGCCTGGGGCCTCACGGACACATCTCACAACGACAGGACAAAGAGCACTGGATCACCTGCTTATGGAGTGAAACCATGAATCTACATTACCAGCCAGCCCCAGGAGCAGAGCTGCAGCCACAGCCCCCACCACATTGCTCCTGGTACCTGAACTCAGCCTGGGTGAAGAATACATCTCTCTGGTCAGGGCCCCTTGTGCTGCACACAACTCTCCTTGCAAGAAGAAGGGCATTACCCACGGGCTCCAGCTTTATTACCATGCAGTGCTCATCAGCTTCGTGTGCTGCTCCTGGATGTCTTCATCACAACTTGAGTATTGAGATGGCCAGGCAGGATATGCGGCTTTTTGTACTTTGGCCACAGATTCACCTGATCCACTCCGGGGAGCCAGTAGAGCTGGGCTGGTGTGCACGCCTCAAGAGTGCAAAATGGCAATACCGTTTTAGCAGCCATGGAAGCAACCCATCTGACCTTCTCCTTCCTAGCAATGACCATGAAGAGGCGTTACCACCCTTTGCTTATCCAGGAGCCAAGGTGCAACAGATCTGTGCAGCCTATTACAACTACCGTTTGACTGTACGCTACACGCACCATGGGCTCCGTGTAGCTTCAGTGAGCATTGAGCAGATGCCACACATCAGTCTCAAACTCACTCTTGAAGTCAAACCTAACTTGCAACACATCCTCAGTATCAGCTCTAAGGTCCTTAGTGTTCCTCACCAGCCCCTTAGCCTCTCCTGGAGTCTGCAGCCTCTTGCACTTAGCACACTGGCATACAGGATGCTAGACACACAGGGTACAGGAGGTTGGTTCAGTTCCTACAGTTCTTTTACTTTGCAGAGCAACTTCTGTGCTGTACCTGATCTTTCGCAGCTTGGTGAGATGCTGGTGGCGAGCCTCTACTTTCATGTTGATGGAAAAAACTTCAAAAACTTGACAGGAGCATTACATCTAGTCAATGGTACACTGGGCATAACAGCAGGTGGAGAAACTCCAGCCTACATCAATCTTCACCCTGGCAAAAGCAAGACAGGCACTTACATTTTCAGGTATAGCCATGGGACTTTTTACACAACCAAAGAAAACATCAGTTCTACAGATGGCTCCAACACACACTACATCTTCTACCAGCACCAGGAGCTTTCCTACTTATTCTCCATTGAGTTTGTGAAATTTCATTGGTATAAATTCAATATCTACCTTTATATCAATCAGAAGAGGTCTCTGGTAGAGAGAGATATTGAAGTCCACATTTTCAACAGCAGTCCTTCATTTCTGCAAAACTTTACTTATTTAGTGTGGTTTATTCCTGCACAGCATCCCATGCTACAATGTGAGTGGACCTTTAATCTGCAGTTATTTGGAACAAAAGGAGAACATCTTATTCAGAATAACACTTATACATACAACGACCACGTAAGTAATGCCACACGTTTTGTACGTCGTTCTGTTTTATCATTTGATCCAGAAAATTACGCAGGGTTTGTGGCAAAAGTGAATTGCACGCGCAATGAACTGACACCTGCTCTTTTACAAGTCAGGGTGAATAATTATGCCTCAAAAACCATAGGACCACTGATGGCTTGTCAGAAAAAGTACTGTAAGATAGAGCAGGTTTGGATTCAGAGACCTACTGTTCATACTGCTCTCTTACGTCATAAAAAGGGGGCATCTTTTCACCTGTCTGCCAGAGTGCTGGTACGCTGCAATGATAGTTTAATTATTAGGCCTTTGTGGCGWATTTATCTTGTTGAGGACATGAAAGCTATCCCAAAGCGGCCAAGACCTATAAGTACATCCCAGATGCATGGTGTAAATACCATACGCATAGCTGTTCCTGGTTCTGCTTTAGATTATGGATTGTATCTGTTTCATTTCTTTGTCAAAATAACTGCATATTGGAGTAATATAATTCTCAATGGCTCAGATAGCATTTATATTCAGATCGATAGAACTGATCTGATTGCAAATATTGCAGGAGGCACATTCCGGACAGTGGGTTTTTCTGACAGTTGGACTCTAGATGGCTCTTCATCCTCTGATCCCGATTCAGTAGAAGGACTAAAGGGAATCAGGTTTACCTGGTACTGCACTAGAAGGCTATCAGACTATTCCCACATGAGACTGAGTATAGGAAAGAAATGTCATCCTGCTCAGAGAAATTTGAAATGGTTAACATCTTCAGGTCCAGTTCATACAGTGGCACCAGAAACCCTCCATGGAAACACTCTATATTACTTTCGTCTAGTGATACAGAAAGATACAAGACAGAGTTATGCTGACCAAACTGTTCATGTGAAGCCTGGATCCCCACCTATTCTGAATGTGGTCTGCCTTGAAAACTGTGGTAAAACTGTAATACCCACAGAAAGACTTACATTATCTGGAAAATGCCTAAACTGTAGAAGAAGCAGAGAAACAGTCTATCGCTGGTCTCTTTTTTCTGCAGAAAAAAATTCCACAGAAATTAAATTTGATTGGTCATCCAGAACCTCAACAGGGAGATCTGGGCCTTACCTTTCTATACATGCTCTGAGTTTTATGAATACTGCCTATCAATCATACGTACTTCTCTTAAAAGTAACTAATTGGGACGGTAGATCATCAATCTACAGATACTCATTTAAATTAAATTCTCCTCCAAATACCGGGAAGTGCACCATCACACCACGCTGGGGTACTGCATTTGTGACAAAATTTGTGGTTCGATGCAGTGGATTTTCTGATGTCAATTTACCTTTGATCTATAAAGTAATAGTAGCTTCTGAGGTACCAAAAACTACCAAAATAAGTTCTTTAGAGGAAAATACATTTGGTACCATTCTGTATTTTGGTTATCAGCCTGAAACTCCTCCTTCTTTTCTCCCAGTTGGAGTACCCTCTCAGAAGTATACTTTGGGAATTTATGTTCAAGTCTATAATTCTCTTGGGGCATTTAAACAAGTGAGTTTGTATGTGAAAGTGCAGAACCCAGTTGAAAGTCGACCAGTAGGTCTTGTGTTTCATGAGCTACTTGCCTCAGTAAATGGTATGAGTGCACCAATGACATCTTATCTCCAAACTGGAGACTATTTTAATGCTGGCTATTTGACTTACATTGCAGCCTCAGTTTTGAACTATATGAAAGCTGCACCAACTCTCCAAATATCTAAGGTTCAATTTCGGGAAAACCTTATTAAAGCAGCTCTGAATATTTCAATGGGAAGTATAATAGAGATGAATCAAGTAGTTGCTTCCATTTTTCAAGTCACAGAGGATACTGATGAAATAAATACTAAATCGCAAGAGCTTGCCATTCAAAAACTGATAGAAGTAACCAAAGTGCTGAAAATACAATGGAATGAGAGCCACTGGTCTGAACAAACAGAAATTCAAACCAGTGGAATACTAAGATGCTTATCCAACATCCTGAGAGCTTCTCTTTTACATAAGAAGAATGTCAATGTTGATGGAATTAAACAAGTTTTCTTTATCATGGAAAATTTAACTGACATAGTTTTGCAGGGCAAAGTCCCTGGAGAAATAGAAACTGTAATGGAAACAAAAAAATGGAGTATCACTCTGAACAAAAATGAAAATTGGAATGTTACAGATGCTTTCTCTACCATAAGAAAATGCAAGAACTGTTTTTATCCAAACCTGAAAAAAGGGAATTATTCAGAATTGCCCAGAGATGCTGTGATTTCTACTGCCCTTTATGAGTTTGAGGAGAACCCTTTCCCTTGGTTAGGTTTTACATCAGAAATTGCAACAATGGTGCTGGGGTTCAAAATGACAGAGAGTAAGGCTAATGGGGACCTAGGAGGGATCATGCCAGAAGGAGCAGACATTATTATTGCTAGGAAAGATACGAAATCTTTGACTTTYCAGTTAGCAATAGGGCCTGATAAAACTCAGCGTTACACAACTGGAGGATTTAGAGTTGAAGTGGAGAGAAATACAAGGGAGGTATATATCCAGATTGTTACAAAACTCCAAGAAACTTTCAAGGTGTTAGTATTTGCAAGTGCTAATGTCACACATGCTTCTCCTATAGCCTCATTTTCTGCATTTCACAACAAGCCAACAGATGCGAGCAAAACTAAGACCTCTAATACTGACTGTAACATTAAGGCTTCTTACATTATCTGTCTCCCAAAGTCACTGTTGAGAGCCGCAGCCCAAGAAAGTGGTACTGATAATACTGGTAAATACAACATATCTATCGTCTTGCTATCACGCTATGTTGTAAGGTATCAAAACACAAGACTGGTGAGCATATCCATTTTTAGTGATCAGTGCTTATTTCTGGATGGCATYGGCAGTCACTGGAAAGAAAGCACCTGCAAGCTTGGCTCATATACCAGTTGGCAAAGGGTGCATTGCATCTGCAATATGAAGTGGCGGCAGAAAAGACTTGTAAAAGATGCTCTGACAAACACATCCACTTTCAACATCAAGTTCCTGGCAGCCAAAGTAATAGTTACTCCCAACACTGTGGATCTGGAAAAATCTTTAATAGCAGACATACCTCAAAATCCTGTGGCCCTTTTAACAGTTGTGGCAATTTTTCTAGTCTACCTTGTTTTGGCTCTCTGGGCCATGAAAACAGACAAGGCTGACAGAGCCCGCAAGGACAAGATTATCGTTCTGCCAGACAATGACCCCTTTGATAAAGTGTGCTTTTTGGTCACAATATACACAGGCAGTCGCTTAGGAGCTGGAACCACAGCAGATGTTTTTCTTCAACTCATCGGCCAGGATGGCACAAGTGATGTCCATTGCTTACAACACCCGCATTTTCCATCCTTCTGTCAGGGAAGCACGGACACCTTTTTGTTAACTACAAAGAAAGATTTAGGAGATATTTGTGCCATGAGGCTCTGGCACAATAATAAAGGGCCTTCTCCAAGCTGGTTCCTAAGCAGAGCAAAAGTTGAAAATCTGTACACTAGGAAGACCTGGTTATTTATTTGCCGCAAGTGGCTTGCTCTCAACAAGGATGACGCCTTACTGGAAAGGACATTCTTTGCCATGAATCCAAAAGCACGTATCTCCAGAATTGACTATTTTCTGATTAATCTTGCTGAAAACCTGATAGATGGTCACCTATGGTTCTCAATTTTTGCTCATACTGTTACTGGCACTTTCAGCAGACTCCAAAGGTCATCATGCTGTTTAGCAATATTACTGCTAAACCTGGTCGTTAACATTATGTTCTTCAATGCTGACAAAAGGGAAGAATCCCCATTACACTTGAGATATTTGAGATCAATAGCAGTAGGAGTTGAAAGTGCTTTGATTACGATACCTCTACAAATGCTTATAATTGCCTTGTTTCGGTATTCCCCAGAGGAACCTTCTTCCTGGGCTGTAACTCAGAAGAACCCAAAGAAAATTCCATCCATCACCTCTCAAAATCTTGCGAACTGGAAGGCACACTTATCAAAACGGGGCCTTTCAGGAACTTCAGCACAATCCAGGAATGACAGTCTCTCAGAGAACTTGCCTGGTGCTAGCAATTCACAGTGTCTCCAGAATTACAGACAGGAAAGAAACAAAGAAACTCCCCAAACATGGAGTAACTGCACTATTTCTGAAAGAGATGCAAATGTAATTGTAGCAGAGAAGGAGAGAGGAACAAAGACTAAGCTTAGGCAAAAAAGACAAGCATCAAATTCCAATTTTAATAATAGTACTGTGTTAGAAGAGGACAACTTTCAGAGAGAGAAGAAAACACCAAGCAATACCTCCGTATCCTTTCGCAAGAGATCACCYATAGTTTTGTGCTGGTGGTGTGTCTATTTTTCCTGGGCATTAATTATAGCTGTAACTGGGCTATCATCATTTTTCATTGTATTGTATGGCTTGGCTTATGGCTATCAGACCTCATTAGAGTGGCTTTTAGCATCTGCAATCTCCTTTTTTGAGAATGTGTTCCTTCTCCAAACCCTAAAAATCATACTTTTGTCAGCTGTGAATACAATTCTTCCAAAATATTGTGAAAGTATTACATGGTTAACTCAGGAAAATTATTCTGAAATTAAGTTGGATAAAGCAATGGAGACTGCAGATGAGATGAGAGAGATGCACTGCAAACTTGTTAAAATCAGAGACAGCAAGCAGTACAAACCTTTAGAGGCTGATGAGATTGCAATCATTTTGAAAAAGGCAAAAACTAAAAAGAAAACCCTTGTTTTTCTAAAGGATATTATCAGTCACCTTGTATTTTTAACACTTATATTGAATCTTGCCTATTCCATTGAGAATACCAATAGTTTTTACTACAACCAATTTATTCATGATCAGTTCTCTACTAGACTTTCCAGTGTAGACAAGCTAGAACATATTTACACATGGGTGAATGGTGTCTTCTTGCCTTTGCTCCATAATGACATTCAGCCGACCTTTCTTTCTGATAGCTGCTCCAAAACCATTGGTTTGCCTCGGATGAGGCAAGTACGGGCTAAAGATACAGAGAAAAAATGCTTCCGTCCTAGCAGCTTTGTAAATAAATATGTGATCAGTAAAAGCCACTGTCTTCATAACTATGGCAGTGACACCGAAGAAAAGGGTGACTATGCTGGCACTTGGATAAGGACTGCCAAGGAATATATTACCAAGGATGCCAGCAATTACACTGGATTTACTTACCAGCCAAACAAGACTCCATGGGTGTATTACTCTTATGGAGATTTGCACATTTATGGGCCAGCAGGATACCCCTTTTATTTTTTCCCTGCAGAAGGGAGGCAAAATTCAACAAAAAGGCTGGCTATTTTACAAAAGAGTAATTGGCTCGATGAAAAGACCTGGGCTGTGATCATTGAACTAACGACATTTAATCCAGATGTAGATCTATTTTGCTGCATCTCAGTCATATTTGAAGTTTCTTATTTTGGGACAGTAAATTCTAGCTTGTCAGTACATTCTTTTGCTCTCCCTATTTTTCATCAGCAAACTACAGCGCAAATGGCTATGTTTGTAATTGTCCTTGTCTTTCTCTTCCTTTACACTGCAGATGAACTTCACACCATATGCCGAGAAAATAAAGATTATATTAATAACTTTTCCAATATAATAAATTTTTGTTTAAAATCAGTATTATTGCTTTTTGTTGTTTTAAAGGTCATAAAGTTTAAGATGGGAGCAGATATTGTGAAATTTTACTTACTTCATCCAAATGATTTCATTCATTTTCATGCAGTTTCTCATTTAGATCAGATTTTAAGGATTACTATGGGATTTTTAGCATTCTTTACAGTTTTAAAAACTCTAAGGTATTCCCGGTTATTTTATGGTGTGCGCCTAGCRCAAAGATCAATCTTGGCAGCTCTTCCTGGAATCTCTTCCATGGCCTTTTTGGTAATTGTATACTTCTTTGTATTTATGGCTTTCGGATACCTTGTGTTTGGACAGCATGAATGGAATTACAATAATATGATTCACTCAGCTCAGACTGTGTTCTCTTACTGTGTCTCAGCTTTCAGAGGCACTGAATTTTCATCCAACAGGTTACTGGGTGCTCTTTTCTTAGCCTCTTTCATGTTGTTGATGATTAGTGTCTTGATCAATTTATTCCAAGCTGTTATTATATCAGCTTATGAAGAGATGAAACAACCTGTATATGAAGAGCCATGTGATGAAGCAGAAGTGGTTACTTTTCTGATAAAACAGCTCAGAAATGTGTGGGACCTTCTGATCCATAAAACACCCAAAAGTGGGGACCCAGATCTTCTTCACAGTATATTCTACGGGCAGCCTCAGAGGAGACATCACCGACATCTGGGGCTCAAGAACAGAAAAATAAATGGGAAAAAAATGGTTTATCTTGTCATATGAGCAAGGTAGGATATTGTTTTAGCACTAATTTTACTCTGTTCTATGGACTTTTCAAATAAATGTGCATCTATGTTTAACTTGATTAGTCGTTCTTTCCTTAGCTGATTAGTAAGTTGTAAGGAATTCCTAACACTCGGCCACTTGCTTTGGACTGTGTTCTGGTTTTCTCCAGACGTTTGGTTTTGTATCCACCTCAATGGTACCTTACCGCCATGGGAGCTGATACCTCTTTTACACAGGCAAACACTACAGAAAAAGACTAGGAAGGGTAATCTTACCTCTGGCAAAGAGGCTATGAGCAGATCTATGCTAATCTACACTAAGAGAGGACTTAGAAAGGTCAGCGCTCTGCAAATGGTGATAAAACCTTTACTCCTCAAAACATAAGGAATAAAAGATGAGAGGATGATTTACTGTGTTTTGAACTGGTAATTAAACTGTAAGATTCTCAACACTACATTTATATTTGCATGCAGATTACACTGCATAGTTTTAACTTTTGCAAGTTATTAATGTTAGATTCTAAAATAGTATAAATAGTAGAAAATGAGCTTTCATACTGCTGCATTTTATAGCTTTCTCTGGGTACTGGGTGGTATGTTAGTCTCTCCAGAATATGCCCACATATCCATTTCTTGTAAGAGATTGCCTGTCGTCTTAGATGTATTTCAGTTTTGCAGTGTAATTTCAGTTCCATATTGTGTTCAACTGTATTTTAGGAAATGGAAGATGAAGGGTTACTCCAAAACTCTCTCATCAGAATGGTTTTGGTGACACCTTTATCAACTGTTGCTGAAGACAGTTATAAGGGCAGGTTAATTGAGGGATTTTACCCAGAAAGGCATAAAAGCCAGAGTATACCAGGTATACCAGAGCATACGCAAATCCAAAAAAAATGGTTTGATTCCACTATCACTGTCACATCCTTTCCTACCTGGCAGCTCACGAAACCAACTGCAAGTCAGTGAGGCCCAAGGGCTCAACTCCTGACATTTGGCGCAGCCAAAGTGCAACTGCTCATCTTGCCCAGCACCATTCTTGTCTTAACCTTGTTTCTACCCCATTTATATCACAATGGCTCTATAAGGAATGATCAGTGGCAAATTTTTTTTTACCTCATGCTTTGTTTTTATTAACTCTTAATGAGTTCAGCTGTCGAGTGCAACAAAGGGCCTTTACCCTATATAGGCTCCATAAGATGTGCCGTTTGTTTTGGTGAGCCTCATAGTAAGGAAGCCCAGTTATGCATGTCCTSCTTTCCTGCACTCCCAAGTCACGCCGCAGAAAGGCTAGCTTTCTGAGCCAAGGGATGTTACTCAATAAATGTCATGAGGAAGACTAAAGGTGGTTGCCTCAACCAGGGAAAGAGAGATTGTGCAAAGCCTCCTTCTCCAAGCAAGCCCATGGTCCTRTAAGGGAAATACAGGGACTCAAGGAAAAAGAAAAAAGCAAAGGGGACCACACAGCAACACACCCTTTACTGATCCCTAGCGAAGGAGTGAACTCTCCAGCAGAGATCAACCAGGACTGGAAAAAGAAGCACAAAACCTGATTTCTTGTACTGCTGCGGTTTTCCTGGGGAAGGCAAAGTGCAAAACCATTGGTAAGTGGGACATCAGTACAATATCTTTTTAGTGCTGTCACATACCTCAGAGAGGCCAAGCCACCTGTAGATTTGCCCATACTACCTTGGTCTGTTTAAAATACACTGATAGAAATGAAAGACCCTACATTTCTCCAGAAAGATGGGGAACCTTTTGGTGGTTTGACAGTGTGCTTYATCACAGATGGCTAGCAAACAGGGCTGTCTTATCCAGGCAGCGTGAGCCAGACCCTGTCTGCAGCACCATCTTCTCCAGCTTGCCCCTCTTTTCTCTTCCACATCTAACAAAGCCACTCTAGACATGGTCCCCCCAGGAAACTTCCTGCACTCTTTCTCTATTTATTTGGCTCTCAAAAGCCAAGTACAGCAACCTGTGAGAAGTAACTCAAAGCAATGATGGCATTATAAACTGTTTTTCCTCTGGCCCATTCTAGATTGGGGAGGTTTTCTACCTCTCTCAGTCCAAATTTTGAACTTGTGTAGAAGTGGGATTATTACTGCTAATAGATTACTACAGTGTCCTTGATTATTAAAAAAAAAAAAAAAACAAAAACAAAAACAAAAAAAACCCCACAACCTCTTAGTAGTGCTTCATTACAGAACAAATTTTGCTTATACTCRTTGCATCTATATGGGTGGTCTGTACTTCCTCATACTTTCCAAGTCATTCGGCTACCCTGAAAAGTGAGTTTAATCAAACCCAGATTTATTTGTCACTTAAGAAAAAAAAAAAAAAAGTGGGGTCGGAGTGCTGTGCCTAACTCCAGCACAGACTGCTCTTAAGGCGACCTTATCATCCCGTCTGCATACTTACTTCTTCCCGGCAACTCCGCCACTAGCAGACGAAGAGACACCGTGTGCCACAACCCCCGCAGAAACCTGTCACCCGCCCGCTACGCTCCGCCCGCGAGCGCGGGCGGTACCGGCGTACGTGACGCCGCGCGCAGTTCCAACCCCGCGCGGCCTCCCGCGCCTGCGCCTCGCGAAGCAACGCGAGAGTTCGCCGCGTCCCCAGCGCGCCCTTAAGGAGGAGCCGCGCGGTGGGTTCGCGGCGGTTTCGGGTAGAGGCGGGGTTGGGGCAGTCCGGGCCGGCCCAGGGGAAGGGAGGAATCGGGCTGAGGTTCCGGGCGCCGCCGCTCTCGTGTGGGGAGTCCTCTGCAGTGCCCAGCTCGCTAGGCCGTAAGCCAGGCCGAGCAACAGGGCCTTCCTCTCCGGACTGCGGGCGCTAGGGAGGCGCAAGATGCCCGCGGGAACATCGCGCAGCAGCAGCGAAGCTTTGAGGGTCCTGGCAAATTCGGGGAAGGCTCTCTGCTCTTGGGGGGTTCTGATGTTTCTGTGCGGAAAATCTTGCTGTCAAGAACTGAACGTTCAAAAAGGAGACAGAGGAGCCCTAAAACTTTACTGGAATACAGGGAAAGTCCACCGGGCATATCCCTGTGGGGTCTCTCAGAGTACTGGAGGTTGCAGCCCCCGTTTTATCCTATGTTTCCGGCAGAGGTAGCCCTCTCCTTTTCCCCATTGGCCAAGGTGCTCAGGAGTTGCAGGCTTCCCACCTGCCTACACCAAACTCCTGCCTCTCACCATCTTTTCCCTCCTCAGGTCAGAGGACTCCTTTGTCCCTCTCACTCCTGGCTCCACTCCGTTCCCTCCTGCACATATTCGCTTGTCCCAGTTGTCAGCCAGACTGGGAGGAACTACAAGAACAGGGATTTTCTAAAAGGTGTGGGAGGCAAAGTATCATAGCTTCTTTTCTGGGCCTGTTGAGAAAACCCTGATAAATCCATATTTCAATGCTCGAAAAGGGTCTGGCCGCTTAAGGAGATCCCTTAGTCTTGTAACTTTCTTTCAGGTTTAATCTAGATTTGTTCACTAACCTATTACTTGTCTTCAGGTACCAGGGCTGGTAGAAGCTGCAGTTTACCATCGGTGTAATGTAAGTTGTGGGTTGGGAACAACAAACTAAATCTTCTGAGCTGCCTTCTGTGTACAGGCCTCTGAATTGGGTTTGTGCCCTGGTAATTAGTTATATTTGTGCTCAAAGAGGGGCTTTTTTTGTGCGTTGGTTAAGCTTTTTCATTTAGAGTTTTCTGCATGCTGCACTTTTACCAATAGATCTTTTTATAGGGAGACTCTAGACCTGTAAAGATACCATAGGCTGGTTTATTTCCTTAAATTGATACGGTTTATAAGTTGTACTGATTTGAACCTCTGCCTTTAGGTATATCCATGCAAACACTGAATGTTTTAAGACAAAATTTAAGACCTTCATGTTTCAGGATACCATGTCAAAATGTTATTTTCCTTTTGCTCTGGTTTCCTAAGTAAAGGGAAAAGTTGATCAGACAAAGTAACTGATATAACAAGAGCATTACTTTACATCTTGCCTRCAAAAATCAGAATTCACCAAAAGGTATATGTTGTGCATGTGTGTGGCAACATGGAGTGGCCTGAAGTTTACCTAGAGTTTTTCTGTTAAATAAGATTTCGATTTGGTAGCGTGGAAGATCTGAATTCCATTGTTAACCTCACTCTGAGTAATGATTTGCTCCACAGACTTGTTGACACCAAACTTTCTAGGTTGTACATTATCCTTACGCTGCCCTGTTTACAAAGACAGAGCTTTTCCTAAGAGACCTGAGATGTGGATTAAAAACTAATCAGTTAGCCGTATAATTGCAATTGACTTTTATTTTTCTAAGTGAGGGTAAAGCAAAGAAGGGTCAGGTTTTTTTATGTTTTGTTCCTCAGTGTCTGGCAAGAACAAAAGAAACAAGAAAACCCATTTATCTTTCTATTTTCATTTTCACTGGCCTGCAAACGTGCTGTCTTCTCATAAGGTCTCCTTCTATCTGTGCCGTAATAATTTTCCACCAGGCACCCTACTCCTTGTAGGGAAAACTTATCATAGTTTTCCTAATATAAGCTAAGCTGTTGTATTAGTAATTAATCACATATAGATGTCTACATACATTCAAAAAGAAAATAAAAATTTAAACCTCTGGCATAACACATCACAGAGTTCTTAAGTTTTACCCATCTGTAGCTGCATCTAGTATTTCTCTACCAACTCTTATAAATGTGTGGTATAAAATTTCTGTCAAGACCCAATCAGCTTTGCTACTTACTTACCTCTGCTCTGTAGTAGATAGTGCTTACATACACCTTTGTGTAATTTTAGACCAGTTCATCCTTGCTTARCAGAGAATTGAAGCCAAAGGGAAATTACTTAAGTATCTGCGATTCTTTGACAATGCTCCTAATTCTCACTTGAGGATGTTGAGCTCAGTTTGATGACGTTTAGCTTCCTGGGAGACAAGCCAGAGCGATCTGATAATATCTTTCTGGAATGAAATACATGACATTTGAAAAATCCTGCATTCTTCCTTTTATTTACTTGTGATGAAATTTGTCCAAAAACTTACAGAGGAGGAGAGTATAAACACACATGTTCTGCAGAACAGGCTGTGCAGACTGTGCAGAGTACAGAGCAYGCACAAAAGTGGTACAGTGGTATCCTATGGTAAAGGATATCTCCCCCTGTTTAATAACAACTATAATTGCCCTGTCTCATACTATGAGACAGGATGGAAACAGTTGTCAGGGTGTCTGTCTGGAAACTGATGGGAGTGTTGAAAGGAGCAAGGTCAGTTGCACATTTTTTAGGCTTAGTAATTCAAATAATGATTGGGAAGGTAGGTCTTTCTGAGAGGAACAGACTAATCTGAAAACATGCCTGAAATTCACAGAATTGGTGGGTGGTTGAATTCATATTATTTGTATTGTCCTTTGGTTAGATAACAGGGATTTACTATACACATAACTCATGAAGTCTGAGAGCCACTAGTCCACCTCTGGAGAATTTATATGAATTGTAAAACTGTARTCAAAGCAAAGAAGAAACAAAAACAAAGAAAACCCCTCAAAGTTTAGGGGCAAGCAGAGGTGGTGGGAAGACACCTGCTTGTAAGTTGGTGTGCCAAAACTCCCTCCAAGTGGCCTGGAAAAGAAAACTTTCTTACG
Source organism: Eudromia elegans (assembly GCA_003342815.1). Taxonomy (NCBI): domain Eukaryota; kingdom Metazoa; phylum Chordata; class Aves; order Tinamiformes; family Tinamidae; genus Eudromia; species Eudromia elegans. Next base: position 2,437,773 of record PTEX01000115.1, on the reverse strand, counting down.
GCTGTTTGGGAGGGGTTTTCTTGCTTCCTCAAACATGCTGAGAGTAATCCATCTCTCCAGTTTTCCTCTTTGCTTGCTGTTCACAATTGCTAAGGCAAAAAAACTTGGTGAACCAAGTGCCTTGCAAAGGAAAGCAACAGTGTCTGYAGGAAGGTGAGTGGAGCTATGTGCATGGGAAGATTTTGAATGTAGTAGATACAGGACTTTATTTTGTGKTTTTAGTCCTTTTGAATCTGACGCTCTTTAACTTGTACCCCAAGTAGGTTTGTGTTTTCCTTTTTAAAGGTTTTGCTCTGCTCTGCTATGTCTTCCTCATCTTGAGCACAGTTGTAACAAACTGGGAGCATCAGTCACTTTTAAAGCATTGACTTCTGGTATGTTAATCCTGAGGTTCTTTGTGGTCCTAGAGGAGAGCGGACACTGGCTCTCACATCAAGGCCGTCGTACCACACAACCCTGAGTGGAGGTGCTGAGTACTTTCTTACAGGTGCACATTTGCTTACCGGAGGGAGATAAATCACYGAAGCTATTTTTACTGCCTTCAGGATTATGTTAACTTGCAGTGTCTTATTTCCTAATATGCTCTGTTACACTCTCCTTGTGTATTTCCACCCAATCTTGCTATTTCTAATTTTAGACTATATTGGAAAGTGTTGCACTAAGTTTAGACTGTGCTTAACCATGCTGATGCCTTTCACTGGTACGTGTGCAGCTCTCCATATTTTTTCTTAAAGGACAACCTAAAGGYGACTATCCTCCCTTACATATTAATAGTGTCTCACCATCCTGTTCTTTACCCACTTATGGATATTAATCTAACAAAGCTATAATAGGGAGCTGCAGTTTGAAGGGGAGCCAAAATCAGGACAGGAGCTGACCTGTGACCATAACATGCTTGTTTATTGTGGCTGTATCAAAAAGGAGATGTAACAAAATCAAACTTGAGACCTTGTATTGGCCGTGTAAGCAAAGAATAGTTATAATCCAGAATTTGATGTAAGTTCGATGTCTGCGTCGCCTATGTTGCCTTCTGTGCACTGTGTCTCTATAACTGTGCTGTGACAGGAGGGACAAATTTGCCTTCCCTTGCTTTAATTTCTGAGCCATTTTACGTACAAAATGTTAGAATGGGATTGTGGATGATGATGCAATAAGCTTGGTGCTCTGATCAGGAAAATATTTTAGAATTGAAGAAAGGAAGGACAAGAGTTGAGTAGAAAAACAGATATGGCCATGGGTAAGTTATTTTATGTATTTAGAGGGAGGAGGAACTAATAGCACTATAGTTCTCCCACCTCTCAGTATTGTTTGGGAATAATGCTTGTTCTGTCCTTCAATCAAGAAGCCCACCATTCACCATGCCTCTGCAGCCAGGTGTAGTATAGGTATGGCTTATGCTATGTATGCTTGGCATCTTGCATCTGTTTTGTTCTACYATTCATTCTCACTGTGATGATCTACTTAGTTACGTTTTTACAACTGAGTCACTCTTTAACAGTTTGAGCTGAACGCTAGAACAAGATTTCTTAGCTGCTACTGGCAGAAATACAGCCRTTGGTGGCTGTGCAGCTATGGCTCTGATGTGTCCACCAGAGGGCAGTGGAATATGCCAGTTAATGTATGCCTTGTTGCAGCATTCCTGTGTGTAGCTGTTAAATTCTCACCTAATTTGAGATTCTTATATGTTAAATGCWCTCTAATTCAGAAGTGGCTGCCTACCATAGTTAAGTAGATAGTACTTGGGCTAGATTTCTATTTTTTTGTTGTTGCTGTTCAAGCATTGTGTTGATTTCTCAGCTTTTAAAAATCATGTATCTTAGGAAGAAATGCTTTGTTAGGATGCATCTTGTGTTCATAAAGCCTCTTTTTACCCAAGGAAAGGTTTTCGTTTGCTTCTGTATATTATTCCCCTCTTCTGACACCTTCCTATTCAAACATTCCCTATGACCATTCAGGAAAAAAAAAAAAAAAAAAAAAAAAAAAAAAAAAAAAAAAGAAAAAGAAAGGAAAACCTTGCTTTCACCTCTAAAATGGCCTTCTGGGCTACCTACATAGACTAGGATGTAGACCCTAGGAGGGTGAATATCCTAATGCTATAGGGAGTCCTAGACCGCATGGAAGCAGCAATGAAATTGCAGGGCTTAGGCCTGCTACATGAACCCTACTTGAAGAAAAGCTGTGCACTACAGGGATCTTAGTTCCTTCAGAGCAGACAGAACACTGCAATACCAGCAATACCCACTTGACCTGAAGGGAGAAGTTGCTACAGCAAGTGTAAGGTTCAGTTCAGTCAAGCGATCTTTGGGGTATGCAATGGGCATCAAGTTCCAAGTGGCCACACTTAGTGAACTTGCATTCCTGGGCTAATTGGTTACCCTGAACCCAAAGTAAGTCAGCTGAAAGGAAGAGAAGACAAGAAGTGACCTAAACATACCTTCAGGCAGTAGCATGAAGGAACTGGAAAGAGAGAGTTGTTCATCTAGGGATTAGCTAGCAAGTCAGAAGGTCCTGCTGTTTCATCTATTACCTGAGCAATTAGGTAACAGATCAGTTTTCTAAAGGAGGTGTGTTCTTGGTGCTGAAGTATATTTAATCTTATGCCATACCAAACACTGCAGAATTACTTTTGCTGAAGTCTGTTTCATCTTATACCACACCAAATACTGCAGAATTTCTTGGTGTTTAGCAGACTAATAATTTAGTGGCTCYTAGCAGTCTAGTTGAGAACAGTATGTCCCACAGAGGATCGAGCTGAGAATATTTTAATGGGTTATCATCACCACTGGATAGTACTGGAAAAATTTGGCAGGAAAAAAAMCAAGGATTTAATTTGATAGGATTAAGGGTGTGTCAATGCTGGGTTTATCTGCCATCCTTTAAAATCAAAGTCTGTGTTTGTAAGCAGTTTCTTGCATAGTTTTTCCAGCTTATCAGTGACTCAGAAATACATGAGTCTCCTGTAGAGATTTAAGAAGGGCTTAAGCTCTGCATTGTAAAGACCTGTGCTAATAAGGTTTGAAGCAAAGAAAATCAGATTACTTATCTGTACCTCTACTTTGTCACTGACCCTGACAATTTAATGGTGATTTATTATTCCTGGCATGCCCTTCAGACCTGTTAGCAGAGTGCTCCAAGGAGAACTGCCCTGAAGTTTTTAGGAGTCCCTAGAGAACTACACTGAGAGCCATTTCCTCCCATCCATATCACGTATCAAGCACAGCATGGAGAAACACTGTTATACCACTGCTATCTAAGTTGCACCTACCTTTCACTATAATTATTTACATAGTACTGTATTCAAATTTGTGTGCTTGACTTTTCATCACGGGCCAACCTGCATGTGTCTTGCAGTATTCTGGGCTTGACTTGGCAGGTTTCTGCTGAGCATGCTAGTTCAGGGTTTGATTTGGAATCAAGCATGTGTGAGTAGCTGTGCTCTTTTCAGAAGTGCTGTGTATGTGCTCAAAGTAAATATGTGTTTAAGTACCTTGCGGCTTACAGCCAAAATGCCAAATGCTTTGGCAGAATTTAGTTCTAAACAAGCTGCTCTTAAAGACTTTTTCATTACATCCAAGCTAGCCAACATTTGACATGTTTCTGGGAAGTGGTACTTCAAAAATTGCCAAAGAAAAGAGGAAAAACCCGGTGATAGCACTGGTGATGTTTTGAGTCACTTGAGGTCACGAAGTTGCCTGCCTTGAATGTAAAGGAATTAGTCTTGCAGCCTTTTTTTCCTTCTCAAGAGAGCAGTCATCCCATAGCTGGTAGCTAGAGAGAAGCTAGTTCTCGTTCATTCTCTGTATGTTTGCTTGGAAGAGAGGCAAATAGTTTGTCAGAGGCATAATATTGAACATTTTGCTAAGGTTGGGTATAGGGCCAAACAAATGAATTTACTTAGTGATAAACCAGAGTGATTGTCTTGACTGCACTTTTAGCTGCAAACTGCTTCTGCACATTAGTTGTCTGACATAAAAGTGTAGTTTTTCTTTCTTTTAATTGCAAAAGAGTGTAAGTACTAAAAGCTTTGTTAACATGAATCTGCTTTGTGGTTTAGCACATGGACATAAATTTAAAAATTACTAAATCTACTATTGTATTTTTTCTTTGGGAAGAAAATGGCCTTTCTGTTGTTATATAGGAAATTTTCCTTCTGAAATGGAGTATTCACACAGAAATCTGTAGATGCCTTAAATTCACACCTTGAGCTCATGACCTTATTTTTCCCAAGTACTGCTATGTAGACAAGTTCTGAGGACAAATGCTGTTCCCATGAACTGAAACTTGGTGCAGCTGATGCCAGTGACCTGTAGCTTGGAGTAAAATGGAAAGCATCATAAATTTATCTGTGCCTTGCAGGCAGGATCATATGCTTTTCAACTGGCATGGCCAAAAATCTGTTTGTACATAGATATCATTCCTTCCCAGTGGTAGTCACTGAATAGATTCTGTTCTACATGCCAGCAGTCTATAAGACAGCAGGTGTTCCTATATCTAACGTACTTCAGTTCTGAACCCAGGGCTGTTCTCTCGATTTGGAATCAGGACACCTTCATTCCAAAGTCTATGATTCCCACTGCTATAAGTAATCTTTTGTTGTTACTGTTGTTCTTAATTTTTAGGGTTTGTTTAAAGAAAAGGTCACCATGGCAGCCTTCTGTATTCAAGTGATCTTCCATACTTTACCTCTGCCTGCTTAACTATTTTCCCTTAAAAAAAAACTTTAGCTAAAAGTTGCACACATTGCACCGAACTGAGTTTCATTTGGACTGGTGGGTGTCCTGGTACGGCTGCTGGCCACCTGCAGAAAAGGCAGCTTTGGATATGTTTGAGAGATTTTTCCGGTAGTCCTAAAATTTAGGTTTCAGAAAACAGACTTCTCATTTCTGTCTACATCTGGTTTGATGAATCCAAATTTTAATGTACAAGTTAAAATACACAGCATATACATGCCTTATTTCTAACTGAAAAACTTGAGAACATTTTAGTTAAAGTCTCTTAGCATTTCTGTGAGATAAATAAAATACAAGATTTACTTCACTTTCCAAAAAATTAGGGGCATAAGATATTCAAGGGTTGGATGTATTTATTAAATAAATCCAGTACCCGGGCACATAAAGGTTAGATTTGGAGAGCTCTCTGCGCTACTGAGCTAGGAACAACAGTGGAAAGGAGGTRGGTTGGGAGAGAAGGAATTAGTTTAGTTTAACAGGATAAAGGAGACTATTTGCAAGGTTAAGTTTAAGGATTTAACAGGCCAGGGGTTTATGGTCCATTATGAAGCCTGTGTAACCGCTGAAGATCTTGGGGCTCTCTGTTCATCTGAAATATTAGATAACAAGTAGTCACAGCTCTGCTTCACCTTGCCCCTAAATCACCTTAGCAGCATATGTCTCCAAGGATTCAGTTTCACCACCTAGGGTGTGCAGAAATAGCAGCTTAGTGACACTGAAAGAGAGAAATATAGGTCCCTCATCTCAGCCCTTCCCTTCTCCTGGCTGTGAAGTTTTGCCCCTTACCTTGGGCTGCCATTAGCAGTTGTTGGATCACTCCATAAGCTGGTTTAACTTAATAAAACAGCAGGGTAGCAGGGGGAGGAAACAGTAGAAGAAAAAAGGTAGTTCTCTTATTTTTGACTATAAGTAAGTGATAAGTAATGTGATGAGGTAAGTCTGAAATCATAGATTGTAGCCTTTGGTGCTGAGTACYCGATATCCCACTCTGTATATGTTTCAAGGGGTGTTTCTGACTGCTTCCGATCTGGTCAGTGCCTGAGCAATGCCTGTTAGCTGAGCCTTCGGGTTGGAGGGTGCTGTGTGTGCCTCTGAAGTACGTCATCCAGTTTAGTTCCATTGAAAATGGTCCAGTTTGGTCTACTGTGCTTTAAGGATATTCCGTGATGTAAACTAACGTGTGGTAGGTGGAGACAATTGGATGTTTAGTTCCCAAAGCATGCTCCTGTCCTGGAGAAAAGCGTTAGTAGAGGCACAGCCTTAGCGAACTGAATCAGCCCTGTAGAGAATGGATATGGCTGGAAGGCTAGAAGAGCAGCGTGAGCACAATTCTTCAACAACAGAGCCGTATGTCAGCTCATCTGTGAGCACCACAAACCAAATCTGGACTGGTTTGGCATTTCCAGTGATTCCTAATGTTTCATATTCCTCATAGCCTAATACCAGCTCTGCTATAAACCTGTCATTTTGATGGAAATCCCCATGCCATAGAAAATTTGAGGACTTTTAGATAAAAGTTTGAATTTTCTAGCCAACTGCAGGGTAAATACAACCATTCAAGAGAATATCACAGATAAACACAGATACCTAATTTGCAAACTGTATTTTCACTCACATTTCGTTCATGGATCTCTGAATTTTGGGCATTTTGTTTGAGCTAATCATTCATACACACAGAAATCAATCCTAAAAAATAYTCTCTGTGCAATGCTTTTGGAAAATTGAAGGGTATTACTCTCAAAGTGGTATGAGTTACCAAGTGTAAATCAAAGGCAAGGATTTTAAACATGTATTTTATGCACTAGAGATGATGAAAAATGGCTTCCTAAAGTTCTCGTGCTCTCAGTATCTCATGACTGACAACTACACCTTTGCAGTGGATGTCTCAAGTCTTTTCGACAGATGGTCAAAATCTTTCCTGTGGATTCTTGATGCATAAAAGCATATGGGTTCATGTTGCAATTTTTTGGTCTGTGAGGACAAACTTACCTATTTTCTTTTGAAATTACAAGACCTAAACATTTTTGAGGCTACTCCCTTCTCTGTTCTGGTTTGTCTGAATGGGTCAATACTCTAGGCAGATACATGACGTGACTAGATCAGCCTTATTTCCCTTAGAAGCTAGGTAATAACAAGCAGATGGAGTTAAGCTCCCAAAACGCTGTTTGAAGGTGACAATCAACACCCAAGAAAAAATGTATATAGGTAATCTTATAAATAAACCATTGCGACATGGGCCTTTCTGGTGCCTGCCTCCTGAGTGGAGTCTCAGCCCTTCCRCAGGCTCCATTTAAGTTTTATGAGAGGAACTGGATGCAGCAGCCTTGGATGAGGATGTTGCACACCGGATGGGGAGGTGYTTATGGAGCATCAGCCTTGGCTGAGCAAAGAGTTTTTCAGGTCACAGCTATGTGCTTCACTACTTAAACTCTTTCTTCGATCAAGCTGTAAATTAGTGGGTGGGTTTTTATAGTTAGGCTGTAAGGCTGTAATTTCCAAACCTGTCTGAGGAATTTGCAAAGCTATCCAGGGCGTGGGAAATGAAGTTGATTTAGGAGAAATGATCTGCTGATCAAGGCTTGCAACAGTCAATTCTCTGATGAGTATTAATTTGCATAGCCAGATGTCCCACATTAGTTGAATTATATTTGATATGTTTTCCAAGTACAGCATTTTGGAGCTGAAAGATTTTTTTTTTCTTGTAGGTGGCTTAAAAATGGATTCTTGCAAAGAAACTCAGCCTAAAGGAGAGTTTAAATGTGAGTTGTGTGGCTTAACAGCTCCATATACCTACTATGGGCAGAAGCCACCAAACACACGCTCTGTTGTGTGAGTACAATTTTTCATATTATAGATTTTATTTATGCTGTGGGCAGTATCACCTTTGTACTGTGCTTGTGTATGCTACATAAACTCAATAACATGCCATATAAATGTGAGGCTTGGGATTTAAGATGACCTTCATTTTCCATAGGAAAGAAATGTTAAAAATTGTCAGCGTTGAGAGCAAAGAAAAGAGGAGAGGAGAAAACAAAAAAAACTTTCTCATCCTGCTTCAACACAATGCAAAGAGTCATATTTCGTCTATTTCCTAACCACACTGACCACCTTTCAATTTACCAGTACCATAATTTTCATAGTAACTGTCAGCATAGCATTTCTGGSAATAGCCCTTTACCTCACAGCTGTATCAGCTGGGTAATACTGTATACACAACATGAGTTACATACATATGGTAAAAACACTTTTTAAGAGCTGTTTAACATTTGGGGTTTCAAATAGCGCTTTTTTTAACATGAATTAGATAATTTGGCAACTCTAAAATGTGTGGAAATGTAATATATAATTACATTGCAAGAGGCTGAAGCTTCTTCCTTCCCTATCACAAAGGGATAGTTTGATGAGAAATTATGCACTCATGACTCAGTCTGCAGACATTAAACTGCCYACAAAACAAACATTTAGCTTTAAAAGTATGAGTAGCTTTTTGAAGGCCATCGTGGTCAATGAACCTATCAGGCAAACGTGGTCAGAACCTCACTGGCACTGGAAGTCAGGCATGTAATGAAGGCATTCAGGGCAAAATTGTAAGTTCATGTTTCGAATCATATAACTACTCTGAAATGGGTTTCAATTTTGCATTTTGGTTTCACTTACCTTACGCAGGATGTTTTGTCATGGGTTTATCTTTCTGGGTGTATGCTACAATCTCCGTTGCAGGACTTTATGATTTCTGTAGTGTGTAAATACCTAATGATCTGGGTATGTATACACTGGTATTTACCAAGATACTTGGGGTAGAGGTCCCAGTAGTCTAAGCTTTAATCAAAAAAATCAATATTCTTTTCTACAATGACAAATATGATTTCTGGCGAAGGATGTTAAAGACAACAAGAAAAACTTCTTCAAATATATTAACAGCAAAAGGAAGGTCGGGGAAAATGTGGGTCTGCTGGTGAACAGGGTGGGTGCCCTGGTTATAAAAAACACAGTAAAAGCAGAGTTGCTGMATGKCTTCTTTGCTTCGGTGTTTACCAAGGGCAGCCCTCTGGAATCCCAGGCCCTAGGGAAAAGAGAAGAGGACTAGAGAGAGGAAGACTTGCCCTTGGTGGAGGAAGATTGGGTCACAGAGCACCTGAGGAAACTCGACACCCACAAATCCATGGGCCCAGTTGGGATACACCCCAGAGTGYTGTGTAAGCTGGCGAATGTCATAACTAGGACGCTCTCCAACATCTTTGAAAGGTCCTGGAGAACGAGGGAGGTGCCGGAGGACTGGAAGAAAGCCAGTGTCACCCCAGTCTTCAAAAGAGGCAAGAAGAAGGAGCCAGGCAACTACAGGCCRGTGAGCCTGAGCTCCATCCCTGGAAAGGTGATGGAGCAGCTCAACCTGGCTGCTGTCTCCAGGCTCATGGAGGAGAAGGTGGTGCTCAGGAGTAGCCTGCATGGGTTCACCAAGGGGAGATCATGCTTAACTAACCTGATAGCCTTCTRTGATGGAGTGACTGACTGGATAGATGAAGGCAGAGCGGTGAATGTCATCTATCTGGACTTCAGCAAGGCTTTTGACACCGTCCCTCACAGCATCCTCCTGCGCAAGCTCCTGAAGTGTGGGTTAGATGAGTGGACAGTGAGGTGGATTAGGAACTGGCTGAATGACAGGGCTCAGAGGGTGGTAATCAGTGGTGCAGAGTCCAGCTGGAGGCCTGTGGTTAGTGGTGTCCCCCAGGGCTCAGTCCTTGGTCCGGTCCTGTTCAATTTATTCATTAACGACCTGAATGAAGGGATGGAGTGCTCCCTCAGCAAGTTTGCTGATGATACAAAACTGGGAAGAGTAGCTTCCCAGTAGCCCTGAGGGCTGTACTACCATCCAGGGGGACCTGGACAGACTGGACAACTGGGCAATGAGAAACCTCATGAAGTTCAACAAGGGCAAGTGCAGAGTCCTGCACCTGGGCAGGAATAACTCCAGATACACGTACAGGCTGGGATTGACCTCCTGGAGAGCAGCTCTGCRGMGAGGAACCTGGGCGTCATGGTGGACAACAAGTTGACCATGAGGCAGCAGTGTGCCCTCGTGGCCAAGAGGGACGGGGCCACGGGCCAATGGGATCCTCGGCTGCATTAAGAAGAGCGTCTCCAGCAGGTCGAGGGAGGTGACTGCCGCTCTACTCAGCCCTGATGCACCTCGAGTACTGTGTGCAGCTCTGGGCTCCCCGGTACAAGAGGGATGTGGAGCWGCTGAAGAKAGTCCAGCACAGGGCTACAAAGATGATCAGGGGCCTGGAACATCTGCCCTGTGAGCAAAGGCTGAGAGAGCTGGGCCTCTTCAGCCTGGMGAAGAGAAGGCTGAGAGGGGACCTCATCAGTGTGCACAAGTACCTCAAGAGAAGGAGTGAGGAGGATGGGGCCAACTTCTTTTCAGTGGTGGCCAGCGATAGCGCTAGAAGAAATGGCCACAAATTGAGGCACCAAAAGTTCCACAGGAACTTGAGAAAGAATTTCTTAACATTGAGGATGACAGAGCCCTGGAACAGGCTGCCCAGAGAGGTGGTGGAGTCTCCTCTGCAGATCTTCAAAACCCGCTTGGACACCACCCTGTGCCACATACTCTAGGAGACCCTGCGTGTGCAGGGGGGCTGGACTAGATGACCTCAAGAGGTCCCTTCCAGCCTTAAGCATTCTATGATTCTATGTACTCAGTGTTTCAGCCTACTGAGACTGCTCAGTTACTTGTAAAATGGAAAGAGCTGTTGGTCAGTGCCTGCTTGGGCTGAGATGARTTCTGTTATCTTTGGGCAACTGTATTTTTATCACTCCAAATTCTGCAGTGCTACCAGTTTTCTTCCTTCCTTTATGAAGAGAGTCAGGCCCTCATGTAAAGCATCTGAATCAAAGGTGAATATGGCTCCTACTTTAAAATTTCCCCAGCTCATTATTATTTAAGTCGTTCAAATTCAAACAGCAGAAGCATACTTGGACTATAATAATAGCACTTCTGTATGCGTACAGGAGAAACACTTTTAGAGACTATCTTTATTGATTTGTTTTCTAGTCTACTCATAGACCTAAGGACTGCAGGAGACGTACACCTCACATGGAAGCTTGTACAATGGCCAAGTCTCTGCATTGGTAATAGCTGTGTTAATTCCATGAGCCTTGCAAGGGGAGCATTGCAAAGGTAATCCAGCCTTTGGATTACAGCATTAGAAGATCTGTTGTCAAGATGTTCTCCCAAGCTAASACACCTGGTCTTTCCTCACAGCACAGATCTGAGCCATACCATTCTTTGAATGGAGGGGAAAGTGAGAAAGGAATACACTCACAGACATGCACATACAAATGGTTATCTATGTATGTAAAGGACAGTACAAGTAGTCAGAGTATCTTTTGTGCTCCATTTTACTATAGAGTTCAAGTTTGATTTCTATAAATAAGCCAGCTGTGCCAAACTGAGTTCAGTAAGGCTTTGCCTGGAGCTCTCAGGAGGAATAAGGCATTAGTCTTTCCCAAGCAGGTTGCCAATTTGCTGGTAAATGCACTCCCTCAATACCCTGAAGCAAACAGAGCAAACAGTCTCAGAGATAAGGTCAGAATATTTCAGAGCATTTTAATGCTCTGTGCTAATAGCTCCTGCCTGCAAGAGACAGGAACCATAACTTTACAGCAGTGGTATAAGAGTAGTAAAAGCTCTTTTTAGTCTATGCTTACACACACATATCTTTCAAAGAGAACCCCTGATTAAAAGTTAGAAGTGCCGTCTTTTAAGACTGAAGGCAAGCACAAAGTTGATTTTAAAAAGGAAGTAAGCTCCCATATCACTTGTGCAAGACTAGGCACTGCACAGCAAGAAGAGAGGGCTGTTGCCTTTTTATCCTCCCTCCGATTTTCTATTTGAGCTCTTTCCTTGACCTTAAAAGCTTGGAATTATTCTCTTCTAGGCTTTTGGAAGAAAGCTATGTGATGAAGGATCCTTTCACCCCTGACAAGGACAGCTTCCTCATCCTTGGGTCTCAGTGTGGTTTGTGTAGCAGATTGGTGTGTGTTGGTACGGTGAGTAACAAGCAAAACAAGCATTTCATCCCTTCTTTTTGGTCCAGCTCCTGTGACCTACTAGAGAATGGCCGAAGAACAAGAAAGACTCAAACGGTCCATTTTTAAGGCACATCGGTTGTCTGTCCTCTTGGATCCCACACATAATAAGAAAATGAAAGTCATCATGAAGGTTAAGTTTTGCTCTATTTAAAGTTTCTTATATTTGCACAATCCAACCCCACAAACAGAATGAATGCCCTTTTCCACTGCACAGAAAGAATGTAAGGGAGGTCATGCATTGTTTCAAGACTCTCAGTGCTTCGTGCAGCTGCATACTACTTTTTCCTTTCATAAAGGAGATATGAATGTTTACAAGGGGTTAGATTTACACCGTCTTCTTTCTAAAAGCTGAGGTAGAAAGTGAGCAGGGAGAAGAATTGTAAAGTGCTCTGACAGATCGCTGAAGAAGTAGGAATTTGTGTAGCAGGCTCTAGGCAACCTTAAGCTATGAATTCTGAGTGTGGTTCAGAGAGATGGTGTAAAATTACAATGCCTTAATTCCTTCTCCTCCGTGCAAAATTGGTCCTTTTGTTTGCTGTGAGTTCAAAGTAAAACTGAAGACAAGTTATTACACAATTATCAGTGTCCTGAGGCTGTACTCTACTGCTTTGAGGCAGTACAATGAACTGAGAAAACTTTTAGGTTACACTCCTTTATCTTTTTGAGCCAGTTCTGTGACTGAAGAGATATAGGCAAGATGCATACATGGCTCATGCATGATTATCACTGGGAGATATTTGGGAGATATCTGATCATTTGCAGTGGCATTTGTTTGTTAAACTGGACCACCGCCCTCATAGCAGCCAGTTCCTAGTGTCTCCTTGATTTTCTGAAGTGCTGTGTTTCAGTGTGAAGTGCAACTGATGTCATTTACGAAAACACACCTCAATCTCGAAGATCAGTTTTAGCAATTTTTCAATTTAACCATTTCAACCCATCCATAATTGCATCAGTCAGGACCCAACATTGGTGATGTTTCCTTGCCTAAAAGTAGCTAGTAGCAGGAGTTATAAAAGAGAAGAAGGAAAAAAAAATTCCAGTGACTTTGTGAAGATGTGGAATTTTTTCTTCATGGTATGTTTGGTGGCTAAGCCTGGTGACCAAACYCACCTTTGGTCCTGCTTAGAGCGTGAGGTGAGATATAATCTGGGCAAGTGAAACAACTCAGGTGGCAGTGCCATCAATATCTGTATTGCGCGAAATAGAGCAAATTCTCTTGAACAAAAGGCAGAGTTGCATTACACTAATCAAATTCAGAGGGTTTTGGACAGATGTAGCCAAAAGGAAATTAGCATGCTTGGACAAGTTTAGCCGCAATTGTGACTTGTAAGGCTTTAGCATCAAGGACAGATTTGGTACACTGACCTAAGAGGCAAAAAAAGTGTACAAGAGCATCTTTTTCCTTGTTAGGTTTGTTTTACATTTCTGAAGCCTTCTCTGTCATATAAAAGAATGAAAATCACAAAAAAAAAAAAAAAAAAAGTCAGATTAGAGGCTGCAACTGAGATTTGTTTTTCTTTCAGGAATTACCAGAAACCACTTCTGTGGGAGTCTATTCAAGCCCTCAAGCTCTGTGGTTACGTCTTTGATAGCTGGGCTCAAGTGTCCAGAGCTAGTAGCTCAAGGCCCTTGTGTACCTACAGTCTGTAGAGGCAAAGCTCACATGTGAGCAAGATCTTCCTTGTGACAATGTCCTTGTGGGGGCTGGCAGTTAAATCGCTCCTGTGAGCAGTCAGAGAAAGAGCAAACGTGCAAGCAATAAAGCTAGTCGGGTAGCTGGACTTACAAGCTTAATTCCTGCCCTAACAAGCGAGCTTTATCCCTCCTTTTTAACTGCACTGGATTTAGCAAAATAAGCATATTTGGAGCAAACTTAATCATATTTTGCTGTTTTCATCCCCAAATTCTGTGGTTTGAATTTAAGAATTTAACAGATATTTTCCAGTCTAGCAATCACATTTGCCAGAAATACTGAGATTCAGCATCTCAGTATTTTTCCACATACTGTATTTTAATGAACATTGGGCTCTGCATTTGAAAGATTCATTAATTATTTAATTAAGGGCATGACAATCTGTAGAGGATATGATCAGTGAGCTGATGGAAGCCTCTCAATCTTTTGGCATTCGTGGCTATTTTGGCTGTTGTGGAAATATGTTGATCTTTTACCTGTTTTTATCTAAGACTTCAAGATACCCCTGATAGTATCACTCAAAGCAAAACCTTGGTTTGTAAATAACTGAAAATAGATTTCTTACCAAACTGGCCAGGCTAGATAGTGAATCACACATATGAGTATGATTACAAAATATATTTAGCAATACAGCTTAGGTAACATTGAAAGAGATTTGCAGAAATTATAATTACTGCTGTAAACACCCACACTAAAGTACATAAACACATACTATTCCTCTTTCGTGTAGGGAAAATTAGAGTGAAGTAAAAACTTACCAAGGCTGCAGAGAGACCCAAAGCTGAGGTAGTAATTCCATAGGTTGTTTTGGTTTCTGCTTGTGCTTGATCCGAGTAGATAATTCAGCCCTATTCCATGTATTCCCATCATGTCTTACAACAAAGCATTGAAGGCGAAGAAAATCGTGCTTCCTTAGTCCTTTTGTGGCAGAACAGCAGACTTTTATGATGGAAAGCTTTCAGTGACAGATTGCTTTAATTTTTCTGTTACTTCAAAATAGTAGATTAACCCAAGGCAAAATTAGGAGATTTCTCCCTTTAGATTTGGCAAAGGCCAAATTGGATTTAGTTTTCTACCTTTTGTATCCAAGCAGCTGATCAGATTTTAGGCTTTTCTTGAGATATGCCTTACACTGTCTGGAGTGTCTTTCCTTGCAGTTGGTGTGCCGTGGAAAATTAAAACTTTAGCAGCTCTTCTCCACAGTGCTTATTAGCTTGCTKCTTCAAATTTTCTTTCAAGTGTCAGTAAGTTCATTTATTCCAATTAGCTGGCAGCAAATATCACTCTACTAAACCAATCTTCTACACAGTATCTTCTACACTAATCTTCTACACTTTGGGTCCAACCATAAATATTTCTTCCAATGATTTGATATATTTAAATATGCCAAAATACCATACAAAGGAAGATAATAACAATGATTTAGAAAATCCTTAGCAAAGTTGACTGCCCTTCTCCCTGTTACCCTTTCAGAAAAGTGGAGAGGAAGAGAGAGAGCTGACGGTATTGGTCATTTAAAACAGTTTAATTACTTTTTATTGTGACACCAAACATAGGAAAAAAGAAAAGGTGACTTTTAAAGAAGAAAAGAACATACAAAGTAAATTTCATCTCTTATTGCTCACTGTAGCAGATGCTAAATAAGCAATGACCTTGGGCATGGCTAGGTATTAAGTGATACACGTAACACTGCAGCTACTTTCCACTCAGCTTTCAGTCATGTGAGGACAATCCTGGATGCAGTTAGTAAGATTCTTTCCTTTACAGACAGTTTCCGTTAGAAGTGTGGTAGAAATAATATCCATGTGTAGTATTTTCAGATATAATCCTTGTGAAAACAAAATAATATTTTTGGTAAGCTTTGGCAACTTAGTTTTGCCTGAATAGGGCTAGTTCATTTAAAATGAAAACTACACTGAGAACAGGCCTGGCCCTGTTGTACCTAGATTGTGGAAGGAGTAAACCATATTAAAGAATTTTCTGATTAAGCACAGAACCCTATTAGGATAGTGATYAAAAGGGGGCGTGAATGTGCGCGGTAAGTGTAGTTTGTAGGGCTCCTAAACAACAGGTAGGCTGAACTAGCCTGCTCCTGAGAGAAGAGGGGAGGACTGAGGGTATCTCAGTGCACACTCCAGAGGTGGAGGAGGTCATATTCAGAACTTTGCCCAAGTGTGATAGGCTCAAATTACCCAAAATTATTAGGCAGATCACATCAGTAAAAGGAATGCAAGTCAAGTATTGAGGAGCTGGGTGTGGATGTCAGAGTTTGCTGTCTGCAGAAAGGGGCAACTTTCCTCCCCCCACCCTCTTTGCCTTTGCAGAGGTATCCTCTGGGACAATGTCCATGGCTGTGGAGCCACTAAGGTGACCTGAGGAGCTTGCAGCTGTGTGCCACAGTGTAATACAAACAACGACAGGGTCAAATTAAACTCTAATCTCCCCTTTTTAATTGGTGTCTTAAAGGATACCAAAAGACAAAAAACAATAGGCTATCGAGGTTGCACAACTGAAATCGCCTTTCTGACCATTCACAGTGCTTTTCAAGGACCAGGGTGTAGTCTAAAAGCACCTCTGAATAACAAAGAAACCTGACAGGCAGTCCAGAAAGGACAATACATGAAGAGAAAGTTGTTCCTTGGGCTTGAGAGTCATAAAAGGGGCAGGTAGATTGTGGTTTTGATGTGGTCATGTGTTTCCCCACCCTGAAGTGCAGATAGTGACATGGGAAAAAAAAATWAAAAAGAGGGAAGAGAAAATAGAAAAGCAGAAATATCCAGGCCTGGCTCCCACAGGCAGCCATAAATGACTATGCTGAGAGGAGAACTTTGCTTGGTATTTAGGTATAACTCACAGAGCACAGTGCTCACCGAAAGATGTTCTCATCCATCTAAACTGATGTCTTTAATGATGTTTAAATCCCCAAGAATAATCCATCGGCAACACCAGCTCCAGCTCCATTAAATCCTATTTGGAATTTAGTGATCAGCATGCCAGGAGAACCATGAACTTAGGCCTTACGACAGGGTGAAAGAATTAACAAACCTTCAAGTTGTGTACCGCTTCTTCCTCTTCAGTACCTCTCATCTTACTACAGCTACCCACATGAAAAATAAAAAATTGTGTCTGTAACATCAAATAGTGGAATGATAGTTTAATTCCATTTTTAAGGGAGYAAAAATATTTGCATTTTGCACAAGAAATTTTTATACTTCCCCACTAGGAATTCAGACAAGAGATATCAACTCCGTCTTTAATACCACATATGTGTTTGCTTTTTAAATGAAAGACACATGTTTGTCTTTTAATCAAAAGAATATGTTCAAGGTATAGGTGATGAAAGGATGAAATCTTRGTTACCGGATGAAATCGCACTTAAACTCATTTAGTGGTTCTGGTCATTCACTGAAAACTTCTATCGTGTTCATTGCTATAATACTTAGGTCTGCTCACATTTCCTTAGGGCAATACCAAGCACATAGATTGATATGAAAAAAGTTGTGTTTTGTTCGGARTTGTGGAGCAAGATGCAGCTAAAGTCTGTGTGAGCCTCAAGCCTACCTTCTTCACTTGTGTTTGCCCTTAGGTCATTCTGTGGATATTGGTAGGGGAAAACGTTTCTGACTTACTTACATGGTAGTGCGAGGGCTTGGAAGCTCCTCCCAGGAGAGACATGCTTCATAAGCTAAATGAGGAAGGTAGAGGATTCTAACCACAAATGTGATAAAGAGCCTGTAATTTAACCTGTTCCATTTTGTATCTGTACCTTTTGTTTGTTTGTTTGTTTGCAGGAATGTAGCCTGTTTTACTCTAAAAGGTTCTGCCTTCCCTGTGTGAATGAAAACCTGAAGGCTTTTCCTCTTGAAATACAAGAAGATATGGATAAAAGGAAGCCCCCACCAAAGTCCTCCCCCTCTAAAAAGAGGGATGTAAAGACTTAAATACTGAAGGACCAAGATAGACACTTTTTTGGTGGGGGTTTTGCATCTCTCCTTCTCCAGACTATCATGTTGCTTATGTTAAAGAAGTGACCTTCATCAGCTTGCTACTACAGAAAGGAGTAACACATTTCCTTACATTTGGCTTGGCTTCAAGCATCATCATGCAGCAGTCGCAGTGCCAGTAGCATGGCCTTAAGGTGTTGAAAAGCTCAGAAAGACAGACAGACAAGCCTGTTGTGACCACATTAAATGCATGCAGTAAAAAAGAAATAAACAGCTCAAAGCACAGGAAATATATCCAAATTTCACATTTTTTATTAAAATAATGTTTTGTGTTGATCTTGACACTCCTACAGTGTTACAAAAAGCAAAGACAGCTTTATCTGGCTTAATTCAGCAGACGTCTGTGAAGTTGGCATACACTATCATTAACCAGACAATGTGGTCTTTATAAGATTACAAGGGACAGGGAGCTCAAGTTTTATTTGTTTCTATCCAAAAAAACAAACCTTCTACAAGAAAGAGTTTTGAAGGTCATAATCTCAGTCCTACTTCTGAAAGTAAGTGCTCTTATAATAAAATGCCAGCTGATACAAGTCAGTATTCACTTTCCACTCAGATGTCTAGTCCATGCCAAGATAGCAATGGGAGAGGTTAGGCAGCCTTACTAGATCAACTTTAGGCTTTGCAAGTAAAAATAACCTCCTATTCACTTTTACSTCAGGAAAAGTCCATCTAGCAAGACTGCCTAACCTCTCCCATTGCTATCTGGAAATAGAAATATTCAGATTAAAAAAAAATCAGTTCTTTTCTGAATTGTGCAATTCAACTGCAACTAGAGCTAGAAATCCAAGAAACATAATTTTGATCACAAAAAGGGTTAAAAATGCTAGAGGAAAAGTGAATGTTTTGCTCAAATATTAGCTTCATGGTTGTGTATGTTGACCATGTGTTAGCAACAAGCTATATCTGTATCACACTACTTAGGCACACTCTTTTAGGCTCTATCTGCAATGCTTTCTAATCGCCAGATCTCAGCATTTAGTCAAGCATTTGCTGGGCATTGGTTAAGAATAGGTTAATGCCTTAGTTAATATAGTCCATTTTCTCAGCTCATCTATCCATCTGATTTGTCATGTGTTAACTTCTGCAATTAAGCGTCTCAGTAGGGTGAACCATGTATATGTTAACAGAACCCAACATAATTTCAGTAAGTTATTTTCAGTTATTTCAGGAAGGAATTAATCTTTCATTTTCTTTTTATCAAACCTAGTATAGTGCTGCTTTCAGTTGATGACTGGGATTTCTAGCAGTTACTAAAGAAAGCACTGCTGTAAAAGTTCTAATTATTATTGTACAAATACCATGAGAGATGCTAGAAATAGAATCACATGACTTTTTCATTTGAAAAGTGTAGTCATTATTTTAGTCAAGTTGACAAAAAAAAGCAACATAATTACATGAGATTACATAGTATGTCATTCCAGAAGATTTTAATTAATTCCTTTATTTCATAATGCTTATAGCAGGGGCTTTTTTGCTGCATCGCTTGGAAGTACTCTTCCGTCCCCTTAACCCTTTCCTCTGCCCTCTAAAAGTGCATTTATTCATAGTAATTATGTTTGCTGTTATGACAAGTTAGAAAATTAATTTAAAGTCATCACAAATGACCCAATCTTCAAATAGCTATAAATCATACTCAGGCTGGAAATATCACAAGTCACCAATAAAGTTCAGCCTTAGCTGCTTTACTATTTTAATGGAGGGGAGTAGAATCATTGCTAAAGGGGCAGATGCTGTAACTACATGGTTTCAGTCATTGCAGCTTGCTTTTTTAAGAGTACCAGAGAAATAGCTAAGGATGATGAGTGCGTTGTAGTTAACAAGTTACTCATAGCTTTTAGGTAAAGCAAAGCTTTCTGTCAGCATGAACCACAAATGATTCATTAGCCTGAGGGAAAGATTAAACCCCAAGTTTGTCAGACATGGGCTGTTTCATGTTTGAAGAAACACACGCTGAGCTGCATGTAACTTGGTAGCTCCTTTAATGACAAAAGTTATATAAAAAAATGAGCCTTCCTGGGACATGTATTAAAACTTGTATCTACAGCATTCTAGTGATAAGCATTGAAACTGGACCTTATGATCCCTCTATTCTCAGTTATTATTAGATTATTAGTGTAGATTAATGAAAGTTAGATCACAGAGCAAACCTCATCATGCCCATGCTTTCTGGCCGTGTGCTGAACTTTTGCAGTTTGAGTTGGTSAGGCTCCTTCAATACTTTATGGTGCTGAAAGTCATGCCCTCAATGGCTCAGAGCATAGCTGGTGAAGAATCATGCATCTTCACCCTCTGCCATAGCTCTTCTTCAATGTTCTCCTTACCAGCTTAATAAACCATAAACCCTCAGATCCTTAGAGACATAACTGTCTGTGACATCATAGCTTTCTCCACCTCTATTTAATTTGAGGACATACTCATTGAAGTAGGCAGTGTGCTACAACTCACACAGAAGTGAATTTCAAAATGCTTGTTGCCTCTCAAGCTCATCATACATGGGTACAGAGAAGGATACTAAGTCAACAAACATAACTGATTGAATGTCACACACATATGTTCCTAAATCTGTGAGGACCAACACTTCAAGGATGCTCCAAGCAATCTTTGCACTTTTAAAAGATCCACATATAACATAATATGCATCTTTAATATGATTTCTGTGCAGCTGTTTGATGCTAAGCCAAAAGGTCTGGCCCCAGTCCTACTGAAGCTTGGCTTTGCTCTTCACTACTAAAATCAGTACAAGTACTCCCTAGCGTGACATTAAGCATCCAACTGTTTTCTGGAGAAGAGTCTTACATACCAAATAGTTGATGGCAAAGTCATTCTGGTTGTTAATCACAGTGGAACTTGGAGAAACACACGTTCACTGCCCTGGTATGGTTACAGGAGTAGTGATGGGTGGCACTGTTTCCCCTGTGTGGTGGCAGCACCTCTGTCCTCACCCTGAGTCCTGAATCTGCCAAAACTGACCCACATTATCAGAAGGGAAGCGGTTCTCCAAGAGTTTAGAGCAGAATGTTACGCATGCATGCACAGTCCCTGAAAGAAGGATTCGGTTAAGGCTTAGCAGCTGCTTCAGATAAAGAGGCAATGAGCAGAGGGCAACAAATATATTTTTYTCAAAAACAACACATGACCAAGAATTATTTTCCTGGAAGCAAATGATGAGTCACAAGTCATTAAGCTTGTTTTTAAAAATACTTTATTTTTCTTTTAAAACATTAAGGCAAAATTGTATTTGAAATTAACCATCTTTACATTCAGTCTTACAGGATGACTTCTTTTAAAGCACATAGATTCCTACTAGTCTGTATGCAAACATTATGACTTCTACCTCTTATTTTTGAAGGAGACGAAGAAAATTCAGAGTGTAAAAAAAAATAAAAATAAATTCAAGTTCTTCATTCTAGATCAGTAGACTGGCAACATTTGAGGATTCAACATCATACTTAGCAATATATAATTTTTTTACATTCACGAGTGCAGGAGACTGTCTTTCCTATAAATCCCTATGAGACCAGGACTTTCACTTTCTTGAAAATGTCATCYGTACTCTTCTCCAACTGAAAGAAACTTGCCAACACAGATTGAATTAGTTGTATTTGATTCCAAAACAAGCATTATCTGAGAAATAGGTTTGACTACTCTCTGTAAGAAATGTCTGCTCCTCACAAGTTTGGTACTGAATATAGTAAAAGGCACCTAAGAAACATTAAAAAAAAATCTGGAAAAAAGGATCTGATTTTTCTTCTCTTAATTATCGATATTTTGATGCAAATAAACAATAGCTCCATATATTAGGGTTTGGCAACACTTAACAAAAAAAAGACTTTTGTGTCACAGCAGATAACAGGCAATTTAAGATATGATAAAGGGCTTCAATATCATGATGCAATTAAAATACTCTGTAACACTCCTAAAGAAAATTCAGAGCAATTGTTTGTAAAAGATGTTAAAACAGCAGGAACAACATGAAATGTAGGCCATCTGAAGAGCCGATCAAACAGATTTTGTCAAACAATAACAGGATCTTGCTAAAAACGGTAATACCAGAGCTTYGATGAGCTTTGCTGTTACCACAGGAATACCTAAAGCCCAACTCTAAAAGCACGGAGGAGGCAAGTCACAGCTTCCTGTGCCCACCGTACTCACCCCATGGACTTCTTTTGCCCCGGGGAGTGGAACAAGTGACCCTGYGAGCAGGGGGTTCTCCCGCTATCCGCAGGACGCGGGCAGATGAACACGAGCAACCTGCCAGGCAGCAGTGGCCAAGCGGAGCGGCTGGTGATGCGGCCCCGTGTGGGCCTGGACGCACCGGCTCTGAAGCCATGGGGCGAACGGGGCCACGGCGCTGCTCCCATGAAGGCAGCCTAAGCAACCAGGCGGCAAAGTTTACTTGTGCTGTGTGAGCGTGCYGGGGGTAACAAAGCCTGGGTTTGAACTGCACTTGCGTCACTATTTGCGTGTGATTCATCCAGCGTTTTTGCTGCTGTGATCTTCTTACGGTTCCTGTTGCATGTCACAGGTTTTGAACGGTTATGTGKCTCTCCTTTGCTAGGAGGTAGAGCATAATATTTACATAATGCCAGGATTTTGGTTGGTCAGTATTTTCCTATGTCACCAATATTCCCTTCAACTGTAAAGAAAGCCATGTAACTTTTTGCATTGAACCTTAGGCAGGCATCTTTCCCACCACAGAGATGCCAGTACATGCATCTAACCTGAAAAAAGACACCAAAATACTTTAGGTGAGTAAATAGCTTATGCYAGATCTTGCAGCCCTTTCTTAAGGCCAAGCCTGACATTTAATACTCTCTTTTGTGTATGCAGCCTGCCCCTGTGGGGAACAGCAACTCATCTGAAATCTAGGTCCTTGCCAGTAGGAATTCTGTGCTTAAACATATTTCCCAGCAGTGGAATCTGACAGGACAGAGTAACGTAATTAAGGTTAAGGAAGTCAAGATAAAACCATCTTAGCAGCTGGAAAACCAGACTCACACACCATAAGCTAATTAGGGAAAACAAAAGAGTCAACGCCCTTTACCTGGGAGGGCTCTTGGTAACATCCAATTCAAATCACATGTTTACAGGACRAAGTAGGACTTAGCTAATGGCACTTTTTACTGTTTTTCAACTGTTGCCTATGAAATTCAGGAAAGACAATGTGTAGGTTACCATAAGAGAGTCCAGTATAGCTTTTATAAATGTGATAAAATGATCTTAATAGAAAGCTGATACTCTACCACTGCAGCCTATCAGCATGATGACTGAATAAACACAAGTTTTGAGCTGTAGTAATTTTGGAAACTACAATTTAATCTTTTAAAAATCAGTTGCAATAAATATAGGTCATTGGTGGAACATTTATAATATGCTGGGCTTGTTCTAGTTTCTATGTTATGAATACAGCAAAATAAAAGTTATACCTTGAAAAGGTAATTTGCTTTGCTCCTGTATCAGGATTAATTAGCAAGGATTTTGTACACACCRTCACATCTGAATCAGAGGACACAGAATCCCTATGGACAGATTTCGAATTCACCTATGTTTAAAATTATAAAGAGAAAATTATAGGGGGAAAAAAAAGAAAAAAAGAACTTAAGTTATGCATATTATGTTTTGCACTGCCAAATTACCCATTTTAAAATATATCTATAAAAGCTAGATCATCCTCACTGCAAGTACCAAGAAATAAGGTATATGGACCTTTTTATTTCTAGTAAGCCATAAATCAGTTTCTGAGAAAATAACTAGTGGAAGCTAGCCCTTCTTAGCTTTCTTTTCAAAGTCTTAAGTAACAGGAAGTACTCTGCTGTGAAGCAAAAATGAACTTTGTTCTATAATCTGCCTTTCATATTGGTGAAATTTGAGCTAAAACCTTAATAATATTAACTCTAAGTATTTCAGAATTACAGCTCTTTCCAACCTCAATTTACCTCTATTAACATGAAATAAAAAGAAGTCAATGTTTTAGGTGAAAMTGTATTTTAAAACTTAGTTACAATTGTTAATACTAAATACTAATAAGCTGCAGAATTTGTGACACTTCCTCACAAATGATACAGTAGTAAAGACGACAGAGGAATAAATAGCAGCTTGTCTTCAACTTCAGGCCCATCATCCTTACCCATAAGAGTAAATCTTTCCTCACTGTACAAAATGGTTCACAAGATAAAGTATGAAACATAAGTATTTAAATTAAATAATTTACATATTTTTCCTAAAGCACCTTTGTAATATAATTTAGTGAAAGTTTATACCTTGCAATCATATTCTTGTATTTTACAAATTAAAATGTGAAGAAATAAATGGTATTACATTAAAAAATACCACAGTACAGAATATCAATAATCTCGCATCAAGTCCACATATAATTTAAATGTCTAGTAAAAGAAGGATGATAAAGTTGATTAAATATAGATTAAAAAAATATATGCAGTTGATATCAAGAAAGTACTTGAGATACAAGCAAGCATTAGATACCATACTATACCTTACATTTAAACACTTCTGAAGGGATTAGTGATTTCAATGAATGACCATTATTTACAACATCTTATGCTTAGATAATACCACAGCAGCTGCAAATGCATTCGTTAAATGGAGTTCCAGATTTTCAATTAAATAACATGGATGCTTTTAAGGAGCTGAAATTGTTCCTCTTCAGAGACAGTAAAGGCAGCTACAGCGTAATCTTCTCAGACTGCTGTGTTTAAGATGGTGTGTAAATTGTCCAGGCTTTCCATTAGAAAGGAGGAGGAAATTCAGATTTAATAGTGTGTACCCAGCTCTGCGATGAGTATCTCCAAAGTTTTAGCAGTTCGAATAAACAAACAAACGTTTAGTTTTTTATAATAAGCTCTTCCATTTGCAAACTTGTGCTGGTTCTCTCATGAGAACAGACTTAGTGCAACTGCTGGTATTTCCTAAATCTGTGCGGGCCAGAAATAATACAAAAATATGCTCTTTGGCAGTGTGTCAGCTTTCTAGCAGCTGGCTAGAACTAAAGCAGAAAGGCACATGGAAATGAAAATTAAATGAAAAAGAATACAAGAAAATACAAAAAAAAGTTCATTCTGTATGAATGGAAAACATTACTATCTATCATCTTCTTAAGTTTAACAGATATAATGTAGTTGATTTTTTAAGGCAGTTGTGTGCTGTTATACTGAAGATAATACACCTTTTAAACAAAATATTAAAGAAAGAGATGCAAATGTACACCACATTGCCCGTGATACCAACCCTTCCTTCTCCATCCCCACCTTCAACGTTCTCTCAAGATACCTGGAAAATCCCAACAAATCAAATAACACTTCAGTCAAGAACAGGCTATAGGTTCACTGGAAGCTATTAAGTTGTACCACTCTTTCCCAAGATTTTTCCCTGTCCTTTGCTGTATCGTGTCTTGAGCTCTTTGTGGCTTTGGGATCTCTAACCAGAGTTCTTCTGTGCTATTGATAATAAAAATAAGTAAATGAAAGTAAGAATCCAATGAAATTATATATAACGTGGCAATAAAAGTGTTTAAAAAAATCCTAAAATTTGACCACCCCATCCCCAGAAATGATATTTTAAAATAGTTTATATTCTGTGCAAGCTGGAGAAGCTGGAGATTCCTCAGTAATAAATCTCAAACTTGTCTGGCTCCAAACTTCCAAAGAACACAAACTGAGTCATTTTGAAATCCTATTGGCAAATGCCTACTACAGTCATCTACTGAGGTAGCTAATGTACTGTGTTAAAAGTGTCATGTTGAAATTAAGAACTTCTGTCACAGACCTTCCCATCCTGGAGGTCATCCCTGGAAAATACTGTGGATATGGACTAGTGGTATCTGTCCAGAATTGTAGGCTCTGCTAACATCTTATTCATATTTATGTAATATGTAATATGTAATATGTAATATGTAATATGTAATATGTAATATGTAATACATGTGTTTTTCCATACATTTACAGGGCTGCGATTTAAAACAGAAATCAAATTGCACTGTCTGAAGAACTATTCAAAATGCTAGCCACTTTTCAAATAATGAAACAAATGGGTCTGGAAAAATGCAGAAAAAATGCAAATTACACACTTCCCTAGGGTTTATAATAAGAGTTGGCAACAAATAATTGCTTAAAGTCATGATTTCCACTGAAAAATGCTGTTTTCAATTGTGTGTAACTTTGTCAAATATAAATATGTTTAAATTTTTTTTTTTAAAGTTTCAGTGAAGTGTTTTGAGGGCAAGCAAGAACAGAAAAATACATTTTGTCCACATTTACTTTATCTAATTTTTCCAACTATCTTTAATACATCCAAACTATGGAACAGAATTTAAAATTTTGCCTTATGTCTGCTGCCTGAGCTTCAGGAAGAAAAAAATACAGCTTTCAATTTTTCRGAATAAACTTAAAATTATTGGAGAATCTATGTTGCCCTCAATGGCAGTGATCATATGTGATCATGATACATATGATACATATGTGCTACGTCCAAATAATATGCCATTACAGAATAGCTGAAATTTAATTTTTGAGTAAGCTTATCTGACCAACACTTGAATGTCTTATGCTTAAAGCCAACATTTCATAGAGAAACATAGCTGACTTGAGGAATAAAGTAGTATCATTCCTAAAATATTTTTATTGTTACTGAGAGCAACTGTGTACTGCTGTAACATACAACGGACAACCCACTTCACTGTGTTTCCTGTTAAGGCCTGCAGTGTTCTCAATGATAAAGTGTTACAAGCCCTTGGAACATAACTAGTATTACTCCCTATGGATGACTGGGGAGAAGGGAAGGTACCTGACAGGGAAGGAGGGATAATTCTGTACCTATGCATGTATTCTTTCTATCCTGCCCAAGACAATCACCAAATTTGAGGCTTATGCATTAGTATTTTGCACAATTGCAGTAACTAACACTCAACTAATGGCCATCACCTAGATAAATATCAAATTGCTTTCAAGCCTGTAATTTATCCAGTGTCTAGCCATATCTGTGAGCCTGTAAGAAACAAATGTTGTGACTAAAATAAGAAACACAGTATGATGTTCTTACTTTACCCATCTTTGTTAATTCTTTCAGTGAATGTTTTAGATTCTGAAACCTGCTACAATAAACCAAGCATTAAGTGTCTTCCTGTGCTACTAGAAGTTTGATTATTGTGAAAATACTAAGATCAKCATCCAAGATCCTTGTGTTATGAAAGAAACAAACAGATAAGGAAATAGCAGAATTAAATTACCAGATTAAAAAAAAAGACAGAGAAAGAAATAACAGAGTCTTGAACAAATATGCATTAAACCAATAGCTAGCACTTGCTTTCACTTTTAGTGCAAGAATCTCTGATAAAGGATCCTGTTAAGTGACAAAAGTCAAGCTGTTCCATTTTGGCTCATTTTGCATCACGATTAAGTAGTTTCATAAAAATCAAAGTTTTGTCTTAGGTACCCAATAMATTTATTTACTGTTGCCTGCGCTGTCTTTCATATATTACATAATTGACATCCACAAATTTTGCTCTKGCTAATACTGTCATCTTATCCATTATAGTTGTATGGGCAAGCACAAAATTTGATTCAATAACATGATTAACATTGCTATAGACAAGGTATGAGAAAGAACAGAAAGTTTATCTGAGTGGATAATTGAAAAAAATAGTACTACTTGTCAGAAATGTAAAAAAAAAGTTTGAATCACTCTACACTGCAAAAGTACCTGTCAAGAAAGAAGGTGCCATTCCTATATAATGCTTTCTTCAGAATAAGTTATCGCTCTAGGCAATAGAATGCTATGAAGTTGGAATTCATTTTCTCTGGGCTACGATATTAGATTTCTTGGAGTCTCTCCAGAACTCCTGCTAATTCAAAATCATATTTTGCTCAAGAACTGCATCTCGAGCTATTGCAAGTGCTCCAGAATGCACACAGTATGATGCGTTTATCCACACAGATATTTTCTTACTTCATTAAAMACACATTAAAAAGAGAACACTTTGTTTCAGGTAGTCATCAAGACACCTAAATGGAGCACCTCTGCTGTACTTTAGATAACTCTTTGGACTTTATTTCATTTCATAAAAGAAACTTCTTTTCAACATGCTAGTGCTCAAGTTCATTGATGTAAAACTGCATTAAGATGCACCCCTGTACTTCTGGGAACTCAGGCACTAGCACATAAAAGGTCTTTGAATTTTTTAGATATATATGTACAGTAACATCTAAACACTGATACATATAGACTGATTGGCTTAAGAAAAAGTGTTAGTTCTCTGTAACTACCATCAGCCAAAAGTGCATAATCTTTATGCTTGTGCATATATATACCTGGAGAGAATTTGCTGAATTTGTTATATTAATTCTAAAATGACTTAGCCAAGAGGAAATACAGTTTTGTTCATTTCTGTTAATCAACACTCTGATTTATTGTGCAAATACCTATTCCTTACCAATCCTCAAATTCCCAATAAATGAATCCATGTGAGCGAACTCATGAGCATTAAGATTGATATTTCTCTGCAGAACTCTTTCAAAACAGGACAGAACCACCCAAACCAGAAGTTTAACAATCTAGCTGTTAGATTTTTCATGCTCCAGACTGAGTGAACAACAGATAACTGTGCAAGTAATTTTGCTCCCATCTATTATTAATATTGCTGTTGTCTTTAAATATTGTGGAAAAAAAATATCTCTAGTACATATCCCTGTAGATTTCCTGTAGTAAAGGGTGTAAATGTGCATCAGATTCAGTCTTCTTAATTATCTGAACAAGTTGAGCATGTTCTGTTACAAGTTGCCGGAGGTCAGCCATTTTTTGAAGAAGTTTTGGAAAGAGGAAGATGTCATCAGGATGGTTGGTTTGCAAGTGAAGTTTCAGTACATGCACAATGCTCTCTTGCATTTTTTCAATGTGTCCTACATTTACAAGACCAGGACGATCTGTTCTCAAAGCAAACAGAAGAATACATGTCATATTTTTATAATTATCTTTTTTTGTAAGTTAGCATATTAGACATAGAAAACAAGAATATTCCTGCCAACTTTAATCGGTTCGGGATCAGGCTTGAAGTAAATCTTCGTTAAATAATGGTAATCTTGACCTGCAAAGCGAAACAGAGGTTCAACGCCATAACAGTGATGCAGTTTCTTCTGTGACACATGATAAAAGGGAATTGTCATTGTTACAAGTGGAAAAAAGTCTTTGGAATTCCATCAAGTGTAACAAATAAATTATTTTTTCCATTAAAATAATTAATACAGGTGAGGAAAATCTTAATAGATTCCACCCAAAGAATACGTATTGCTTACCTCCACAGCAAATGATAGCAGCCACAAAAAGGGATATATCGCTATCGTCCAACTCCAGTGCATTGAATTTCATTGCAAAATCAAATTTCGGCTCCATGATATCACAGAAAGGCTTTCTCAGGCTTTTCAGGAACTCCCGGGTTATAAAACCATTTCCATACGCTACCAGCATCCCATCCTTGTTCATTACAGAAGCTAACATGGCAAATATGGCTTCATAAACTCCGTATTTCAACAAAGTTACTTGATCATTCAAGTCAAGATTGGAAAAGCCAGGGATGGATTTGGCAAACTCAGTAAGTTCTGTGACAGTCTCTACAGAGGTGCACTGGCAGCAATGGAAGATTCGAACTTCTGCTTCCTTATTCTGAATTCCATTGGCTACCAGTTTTGCTACCAGCGTCTTCTCTGCCATACACAAGGTATCCATATCATGGATAACAAACGGCTGCAGAACAGAAAAGGAAACAACCCTTTAAATATGCCATATTTCTGTATCACGACTAACCAGGTATTGCTGCACTTGGCAGTTCTGTATCTAAGAAACTCTTTTCTGCAAATAACAATGCAAATTAGAAAATGTAAATACACACGGCTATCTATAACGCAGTTGTTTTAGCCAGTCAGTAGCTGCAGTGAATAACCAGCAGCACAGGGTTTTACTGTATTTACAATCCTGGACGAAGTCCCAGAAGGTTCTCAAAAGATTTGTATTACCTTCTCCAGAAACTCACATTATGCTACCTGCTTTCCTATTAATTATTTCAATAGTTAATCAATTAATCAATCAGTTTTTCAATACCTAATGAAGGAGAGTTAACTAACTTGATGCCCATCGTGGTGCTTTAGTGAAATATATTCCTCTAAATATATRACATTTAAATATAGGTACTCATTTAAATATAGGATTTTATATATATATTTATATATTGGCACATATATGACTCCTCTATTATTCTTGCACTTTATTATAAAAAAGTCATAAAATATATTCCAGCTCCTCTGCTCATTTCACTATGTGGAAAATAGGTATTGTCAAGAATTTAGGAGCCAAATTTAAAAAGGCCARCTCATCATTAGGAAAAACAACCTGTTTACAATATGATCTGATCATTTACGTGTTTTTACTTGCAAATTCATTATCAATATGCAGGCCACTATTCTCTGGTCAATCAGATGACTAACCTTAAAACCAGTATATTAAATTAAAAAATTAAAATCTAATGATACAGAATCTCAGCATTGCAGAATCCCAACAGATACTGTAACTTGCAATTATGTCATGTAGTAACAAGCTTGAAAATAATTGTATGTAGATTACTTGGTAAGGTGTTAAAGCATCATAAATACTCTAGGTTTATGCAGGCTTGTAACCTCTCAAAAGTTCAAACTCGTACWTAAAATTTTAAGCATCTCATAAATCTAGTGTAAGAGAGAGGAACTATTCGTGTTTATCTTTTAAGGTAAAAATTTGTATGCTTGGTCAGCCTGTAGGTATAATATAGTGCCTCATATTCCACTATTTAGAAAATATCTTGMTTATGATTTTCATAACATCCCACTTTTTTTATTCTGGTAAATGTAAAATCTTCCTCATCTACACACACATCTTTTATGAAGTTACATCTCTTATTTTATCACTGATTTTATCTTCTACATATAAATATAAATCCCAAGAGAAATTTTAAAAGTTATACATAAAAATAAAACAAGTAAGACTTTATATTGGCTATGTTATCTCATGTGCTACAAAACGAAAAAGCAGTTGATTGCACTAGGCAGCCACTCCTCAGTGGCTATGGACAATTTTTTTTACCACATTCAATCATTTATAGATAGTTTAATCCAGATTGTCAAAACTGTTTGRCTCAGAGTTAAATTTCAAAAATGTTGTACAACTCAAGAGTAAATATTACACAACTACCTATTAATCAGTAATTATCCAAGAACCTGAAATAAAAATTCACAGAGGGCACTCACTATTTAGACCTTATCCATTATTAAGAGCTTAGCTAAATTATCCTGTAAGAAAAAAAAAACAAAAAAAAACAAAAAAAAAAACCACTCTGCAATTTACATGTCTTCATAACCTTGTCTGTTTCTCCCTGTCAAATTAACCATAGTGCTAAGACCCAGAAGGCTGGGTAAAGAAGTGGTCAGAACTCTACGTGAGTCTACACAAAGTGTTACAAACTTTGAAATCCCTTTCCACTCTTAACTATTGTTTTTATTGCGGTTAAAACAAGTGTCATATAGAGCACTCTCGTATGTCCTTAAAGATGGCAATATTTATCCTCATATTTATGGCAGAAGAGCATTATAAAAATTCTGTCCCCCAACAGGAGGGATTCACTTTCATACACCATTTTCTGAGTATATTTTATTTTTTGATTAAGAAATAGTTTTCTTATGCTTCCCTCTATATTATAAAGTAAGACTATGAGCTTACATTGGATCATAGCCAACAGTTTATTCAGATGATTTTCCCAAAGCTTCTTATTCTGATTTTTTTTTGCATATTTTATGTCTGTATTAACATGATAGCATCTAAAACATTAGCTTAAGTTTACCAACTTTTTACATTTCTTTATGTATATGCCGACTTTAAAGAAAGTTACAGCAGAACTACTTACTGGATTGTTATTAGTTTTGCCCGCAAGAATGACTCTGGCTTTAACCTTGTTCATATTGAAGTTTTTCAGGTAGGCATCATGAATTCTTTTGGCAAGTGATTTAAGATCTGCCATTTCTGAATCTTCTACATAATTTTCACCTGTTAGAATTTCTGCTTTTAACTTTGCCTTCTCAGACCTTGGCATTCGTCCAAAACGTATTGCTGATAGGGAAGACATAATTGTAAAAAAACCATAAGTTAGACAAAAATGTATGCCTTTTTCCATTGCTGATTAGAACAATAAGAGTATAAGAGTTGAAGCAGAATATTTATTATGATAAATTCACCAATGAAATAATATCATGCTTTCCAACAGTCAGTGACTAATTAACAAGTCAGAACGCTAAGCTGAAGGTAATCAAAGCACTTCAAAACACAAACTAGTATCTGCACTGATCTAGAATATATGCTCTCTCCCTTCTACACATCACACATACTTGTACTTTTCCCCTCTTTATTACATTCTGCATCTAAAGCCCCCAGCGTGAATCTCCACCCGCTGGAATTCTAACAGCAGCTGAGTGAAGGTATGTGAGGAGCTGGACTGGCAGTACATATGTGCTGACTGGAGATCTGCCTTGGCAGTCACCTGTTAAGAAGCACTGCACAGAGATGGGCCCTGACTCTGTTCCTGATTCTGAACCTGCTGGGGCATTCAGTTCTGAACATGTTGGTTATCCAGTTCARCATCCCTTCCACTGCCATGCAAAAGCAAAACAGACCCCAGATTTATGCTCAAATCACTAGATTATAGCCAAAAACTCCTCCAAAAACTCCCTTTCTCTGCAGAGACTGGTCCATATGAGAGCAGGTTTTGATTATACAATCTGGCAGTTGGGAGGTTCTCCTTAAAGGAAGAAGATGCAAGTTTGAAACCCCACTGCATGTGAAGATCTCTCATTTCTTGCACAAGTGCTCTTACATATTTCACTGATAAAAGGTACTTCCATATCCTTCTTCAGTTTCACCTTAACACTAAAAAAACTCAGTTTTCAAGGAGCCTTATCCTCCAGTATGATGTAGGGTTTGGAGACAGCCAACATAGCTAGTTATTCTTGACTTGTTTCAGTAACTAATCAGTTGAATGATGGACTRTCCATGCGTTGATTGAGCAATTCAAATCATGTACACAGAATTAGCACTTCATGGACCCAAGGAATTTTTCTCATGACTTAAGTTGCTCTCTCTAGAAGTGATGTGAAATGCAGTTTTGGAAGGCAGTGGGARACCTTCCTAACATGGGAGGTCTGTCCTGAATTGGGCCACAGATCTACCGGAAAAGTGGAAAATTCTGCCCTAAACTGAAATTTCTTGGTTTAGTGTCATGGTGTCAYGGCTATAAATTTAGTTCCTCAGAAGTCAGTGTTCTTCTCCTTCCACGATCACCTTCCTAGATGTTTGCTCCCCACTTCTGTTGAAGCAGACACATAGCTTTTGAGTAGGCTGAAATGACTTCAGCTGAACGCTAGTCCCAAACAAGATTATGTCAGCCAGCATAGCTCTCTTACTAAACACTTGCCCCACAGATACAACTCTGTTGCTGGCATGCTTCTTCCATGCTGCTTTAGAAAAGCTTTTACCAGCCAAGAATATAAAATGCCTCCCAGGGCAGCATAATTATAATCTCTTTAAAAACTGGTTGAATAGGGCCTGTAAGCCACAAATGTAGCAGCTCCACCCTAAATTGTTAACTTTAAATTTTTGTTATTGTTTTATCTAAATGTGCTCAATTATTACAGGCAACCTACCAGATTGCTGTACCAGAGTCAGCAGAGACCTTCCCTTCCCCCATAGTCCCTAAAACATCTGCTCTTAAACTGCAACCTGCAGCATAATGAAGTCCAGTTTCCTGCAGATTTCTAGCCTATGTTATTCCCTCCCTCAATGAGCTCTTTCTCTTCCTACTCCTGGAAGTTGTTTCAATGAGACCAATGGTGCCAGAGTTCTGTCTGGAGACAACTAATGAACATTCATATGGACAAACAGACAATTGACACAATTGTGTAGGCTTCACAGAAGTATATTTGGCAGCTGCGCCCATTGGATTAGCTAGCCATTAGTGACATTGGTTCACCTCCACTCTGTATTGTAATAACTTGACGTTCAACTCATATCAGTAAGCATAAAACATCCAAGCGCCTGCTTCCAGAAGCAGAACCTGAGTAGGAACACACAAATTATTAAGGGCACTCTTACCTACCATTATGTGACATTCCAACTGAAAGGCACTTTTGAAAACGGCAGTATTGGCACTTATTACGATTTTTTTTCTGAATTTTGCAGTTGCGATCACATTTATCATAGATGAGTTTTAATCGAATTGTTCTCCTAAAAAAACCCTATAAGAAGTTCAAGAAAACAATATGTAATGTTAAAAAACACTAACTATTAAACTTTAACCATACAGTTTTAATTTTGGTTTTTTTCTCTCCTTTTATTGCTTATTGCTGTAACCAGGAAAATAATAAGTGAAGCATAACCCGCCAAAAGGTAAAAATCTAGTCTACACAGCATTATGGTGTATCTGAAGACATGCGCAGAATGAAAGAAAAAGAAAGAACGTGCAGAAAGAGGAAGTAGCTCTAAACCTTCTTTCTTGGTAAAGACAGACAAGAGCCTGTACCTGAAAAGTCACTTTTAAGGACTAAGCAAAGCAATAAAGTCTTGCTTTAGAATTCATTCTCTCAGCCCTCTGTCAGACACAATCTTAGTCTTTCATACATGTAAGTCACCTTACACATGTAAGTCACAAATGCACAGACGTTTCACATCTTTAATCCATGCGGCAAATGTGTGCAGTATGACAACACAACAGAGTATAGAGAAAAAACCAAGGTCACCAAAAAAAAAAAAAGGCATTACAAAAAAGCATTACAAAAAAGCATTACAAAAAAGCCAACAAATCTTCCATGATGTCTTGATACTGCAATATAATGCTATGCTTATACTACAAAATTGTGGTAATGTTATCAAAACCATAGACATAGTAACATCTTGCCTCACAGGACATTAGGATATAGTTTTGGATATCATTTAGAAGGTGGAGCTTTATGATCACATCTGATTTTCAGCTGTCTTTTTGTCTCTTCAAAGGCTGGTACAAGTTTCTGTATTTGATTCTAGCATTATTCTGTAATAATGACTTGTCCTCATCTGACCCAGATTTCATGGTGAGCATGAGAATAAAAAAGGGTGTGTGTATGTGTGTATATATATAAAATATACATGTGTATGTTTATATTACATATATATGTATACATATATATATAAATCACACAAAAATTGTTTCATTCAACTTATAATTTGGGTGGGAAAGGAAAAAAATTAAAAGTAAAATAAAAACTTTTGAAGGAAAAAGAATATTATAATTCCTAGATTATATCATATATTGGMATATATATTACTGATAATACAAATTTCCTCAGAGAAATGCATTCATTCAAAAAAATCATGAGGTAGGATACTAAATGATTCAGGCAGAATGTGGTGGAGATGAGAAATTCATAACTGGTTGCTGTTTTAATGGAAATGTAGCAAACTCATGCTTCTCTCAGCTATACTTCCAACACAAATAAAACACTAGTGGAGCAAGTAGGCTTTGGGTTTTAGTCACAGTTTAGTATTTGAAGTTGTTTTAGTGTTTCACTCACTGTTTTCAGAAAAGCAGTATTAAACTTATCATTGTGAAGTGCCTCTGCTTGATGAAGGTCTGGTATTAAATTACGGATCTAAACAAATAATTTCTCAATTATTTCACATATGTGCTTATTATTTTAATTATAATAATTTTAAATGATTAAATTAATTAAACATTTATGAAAGAAATGTTCATATACCCCTTCAAGTAAAGCAATATGACTTAGACTCTTAAAAAGAAAATTACCACTGTACCTT
Source organism: Eudromia elegans (assembly GCA_003342815.1). NCBI lineage: Eukaryota > Metazoa > Chordata > Aves > Tinamiformes > Tinamidae > Eudromia > Eudromia elegans. Next base: position 2,402,377 of record PTEX01000115.1, on the reverse strand, counting down.
ACAACCTTCACAAGCATGTACTCCGTAATGGTAGCCTGAGGCTTTATCCCCACAAATTCTACATTCAATGTTTAATGCTCCACTGGGTGATTCATCTATGCTACTTGGAGCTGTGGCAAAATTAATGGATGAAGGACTGGATGCTGGTGAAAGGGTGTCTAAAAGAAAAAGGAACACTTCATAAATACTACACTAACAAGATTGGTACCATTTCTATACTAAATCCACATCAAAATTTCTATTTTAAAAATAACCAAGCATTAATAGTCACTAARTGAACTAAGAATTTCACAATAATGTGTTTGAAAAATATTTCTTATTCATACTTACAGTGCAAAAAAATACAAACTATATGCAGTACATCAATAATTTTGGTGATATGTGCAACTTGCACAAATAGACAAAAAAACCCACTAATTGAAGTCTCTCTGGTAACAAGAAGAATGGAATGGTGATAATGATTCTTCAATAATTACGTAACTACTCTCTACACAAAACAAGAAAACATTCCTTTATTTTAAACTTACGATTTTTTCAGTTTGATGGGAAAACCTTTTTTTAACCTATAATTTACAATAAATGAACAAAAAGTACTGAAATTATTTTTAATTTAAATCAAGAAAGCTTTCTTAACTATAAAAATGCACATATACCATTTTCACTATTTCAAGAATAGCACAACAGTTGAAACTGAAAACCAATACTCAATATGCATCTGTTGCTCTGGACAAGTAGTGGAAAAAGTACCAAAAAAAAATCAAGTTTGTATTACAAAATAYATTCCAGCTGTTGCTCACTCTCTTCAAAACAGTTACTAAAAATTCATCGTACCATTATATCCTCCCTTTCTCATGCCTTAGCTTTTAGAAGGAAATCTATTGCTATGGTATGATAAGCAACATATTCCTAGCTCAGCCTTGAGCTAGCCTAGCACTTGAAGATAGACTTACAAGAACCACTGACTTCAGAAGGCCTATTCATGGCTTTAAAAGATGCCCTAAACTTAAGACTAAAAGGGAGCTATAGAATTTTTCTTTCTAAACAAGACGTTTTCTCAAGGAAACAAAATCATGTTTCTTCATAACCAGGAAGAGACTCAATAGATATTACAAGGTAGATAAGTTTCTGCTTCTAAGATAAYTTAGCTAAGCTGTTTTACCTTATGAGTATATTGGGGGGAAAAAAATGGACAGTTGTACAACGATCTAGGCTGTCCAGACATTTTACTACTAGATGAGTATGTTACAAAATTAACACATCCCAATTTAAATTATTTCAATTAATATTTCCACTTTGCTTGAGAATATTTTTTGAGGCCAAAACTTCTTTTATCTTACRTATCACAACTTGCATCACATGACTTTAGCAAATTAAAGGGTGTGTTATTTTAACAGAAAGATTAAGAAATACTCATGAATGTAGGTCAGCAAGTATTATGTTGGAAAAAAAACTTGGCATAGAACCCGAAGTCTGCATTGCCAGCACTGCTAAACCCACAGGCATCAGAAAAAACAAGAAATAGTCTAAATCCCTGATTTTTTTTTTAAACTATGATTTTCATTTTTTTTCACTTGACCTGTGGAATTTGTTCACATTTTCCATCTTCTCTACAATGAAAGCTAGAACTTTTTCCAAGGGATACTGAATACTCAAAATAAGAATGTAACACTAGAAATTGATCCAAGTATCACAAGACTTATACATACACAAATAATATAAATCCCACAACTTGAAAAGCCATTATCAACTAGGTGTATCTAAAATTTCCCTGAATAAGGCTTATCTCTTGGTTTGTGAAAGATTTCAATGAGAAAGGGACCCAAACAGTATTTTTACAACCATTTCTTTGGATAACAGTGCCAAAATGCTGCTCTCCCTCTCTCTTCAAAGCTCACACAATTCATTCTAACCTCTGCAGTCCAGGGCACCTCTGAACTGTGTCAATGCAGTTTCTGTGAGGCTTAAACCTACAAAATGATTAATAATGCTTAAAACAGAAAAAAAGAAAAAAAAAGAAAAACATCCAGAAAATCATTCACCACTGTTACACTGTCTCTACTGCTGAAAGGTTTGTAAAAGAGTAGTTTTAGCAAGAAACTGACATTATCGCAGTGTCCCATAACTTTTCCATTGAAATCTTTCACACAAAATCTCACGCAGTCAAAGATCTTTCGGCTAATGATCACATAATGTATTAGCACTCCCAGATGACTTACTTTAACTATGGTAGAAACTATTAGTTGAATAACGCTGCTCTCAAGAAGAGGAGGAAATCAGCACACTAAAAGCCTCAGTACCTTAGCATGTTCTAGAATTCTAGGGGGTTTTTTAGGGCTTAGATTAGAAATATATTTTTAATAAATGCATTTCAAAAGTGATTTAAAGAAATTTAGAAAACAYAGTATAGTTTTAACTGTAATACTGCAACATATATATAGTACTTTCCTTGCTAGCAACTTTTGAAAAGTGTTGACACTAACAATGATTTTAAAAGAACTTCACACACCAAACATTTTTTCAGTAATTTTGTCTTATAGATTACCTCAAGCCTTAAAAGTTGTAAGGCCAAGCTGCAATCACATCATATATTTGTAATGTCATTTATTCACAAACAATTACTACATTAATATTTTTTTCTGACACAATTATCTGTGTGTATATATATAAAAGTGTTTTAATGTACTCCAAATCTCTTACCTGTTATAACTGATCCATCAGATCCTGGACCATTTCCCAATGACTGGAACTCTGTTAAACTGAGAGCTCCAGAGCTATCATCACCCAGAGACTGAGAAATATCTTGTATGTTCTCCATATCTTGTAGGAACTCTCCAGACAAAGGGCTGCCTATATCATCCTCCTCCAATGGAGTAAGTAGATAGAGCTGGTTTTCAGTGTCCACCATTTTGGTCAAGTAGAGCTTTTATACACTGGTGAAAGAAATAAAAAGAAAATTCTATCCTTAAAATATCAAAATGAATTTCAAATTTGTTTTATTATGTAGCAGTTACTTATATCTAATACATGACTTCTAAACTGAAAGCAAAATAATATGCAACATTCTGTTGTTCTAGAAACTTTATAAAACACAAATCATTGCCAGGGCAGAAAAAATGATGTCCACAAAATATTTCAGTGTGAAGAAAAACTATGGCAACATTAATTCATATATTCTTCCCTTTACTGTTAAAAGTGATAAAATATGTTTCTACAGAACACTTTCTATTAGGTAATTCCCACCAAAATTGATAGAAAAATAACAAATATTAACTTATATGCACATTTTACAAGTATTTCTCACTTTAGATAAACGCTTCTAYTTTACACCTCTACTCAGTCCTGGTGAGGCCACATCTGGAGTATTGGGTGCAGTTCTGGGCTCCCCAATACAGGAGGGACATAGAGCTCCTAGAGAGTGTCCAGCAATGAGCAACAAAGATAATTAACGGACTGGAGCATCTATCATATGAAGAAAGGTTAAATGAGCTGGGCCTGCTTAGTCTAGAGAAGAAAGGCTGAGAGGGGATTTAATCACTATGTATAAATACCCAAGGAATGATTGTAGGGACGAGGGGGCCAAACTGTTCTTGGTAGTGGCCAGTGACAGGACAAGGGATAATAGTTTCAAATTGAAACACAGAAAGTTCCATCTGCACATGAGGAGGAACTTCATTCCTGTGAGGGTAACGGAGCCCTGGAACGGGCTGCCCAGAGAAGTCAAGGAATCTCTTTCTATGGAGTTCTTCAAAACCTGCCTGGATGCCACCCTGGGCCTTCCAGCCTTAACCATTCTGTGACTCCGTAAACAAAGTTAAATATATCAACTTGCTCCTCTTTTCATCTCTTTTCAATTTGTTCAAAAGGTCTTTTGACACTAGAGGACAAAACGCTGCCTTACGCTATAACCCTATGGAAGTGGGCTAAACAAAAGCTTCTTGACCTATTCAGGTTAATGAACTTGCACTTTGAAAAACAGTTCAACTGTATGAAATTTAATAGAGCTGTAATTCTTACAGCTCTATTTTATTTCCTACAATGAAATTCTTTTTTGACGTTACCTCAAAAGAAGCCAGCAGTGTCATCAACTTTGAACAAAGGCAAAGATTCATTATATTATATTATATTATATTATATTATATTATATTATATTATATTATATTATATTATATTATATTATATTATATTATATTATATTATAT
>PTEX01000115.1:2387104-2398153 GCA_003342815.1 Eudromia elegans | reverse complement strand
ATATATAAATAATATAATATATAAATAATATAATATATTATATTATATAAAGTATATATTCTATTTCACAAATTTTATTTTTCTTTTGTTGACTCATCCTTCTTTAATTTGGCACACAATGTTATTCAAAATATGCAAACTGCATCTGTCAAAATTCCTTTTGATTTTTAGATTATTCCGATTTTTATTTGAGGTACCATATAACCGTAGTAGTACAATCTGTGTGTCCGGTATGTATTTTTAGTCTAGTCATACCCATCAAAATTTTATTCCTTCAGATACAAGAAAAGATTTAAGTTGGATCCATGTCTGATCATTAGAACAAAAAAAAAAAAAAAGCATTATACATGTGCTCAAACAATTACTACGCTTGTATGTACCAATTGTATGTACTTGTATGAACCATTCTGAAGTCAGAAAAGTGAAAGGAATATATTCTAAGAATCCCATTTCTAAGTATCTGATGTCATAAATAGAAAAAAGAATCCCAGTCTCCCTTATTGAGTAGGAAAATACTGATATTGTCACTGGTTATTACTGTCTTTTCATCACATGCTACAGGGACCTTAAGTAGCCATTTATTTGCCTGATTTCTTGAAACAGTCTAGTTGTAACCAGAAAAGGGAAAAATCATTTGACTATGCAGAAGACCTTCTTAGAAAGAATTGTCTCCTAATTATCTCTTTTTGGCAAAATCTATTTTATTTCAACTGTTGTCAGGTTGAGTGAAGAAGTACAAAGGAATATTGACATAATAATTAATATATCCCTTTTGAGTAAGTATCTTGTGGTTGTATCATTTTWAAAAATGCCAAACCATTAGCAAAGAAAAAATGTCAAATGAATATATGTTCTATAGCACATGGCATAGTAAATAATGTCAAGGAAACTAAAAAAGGGAATTTATCCATGATTGGTAACACCAGTTACAAAAAAGGGGTCATTATTGATTTTGTTTGGATGTGTCACATTTCCTCTTACACAGCGTGGTTCTATTTAAAAGATAACAGTCAAATTAAATTATGCATTTGGATATACTAAGTATTAACTGTAACACTGCATAAGAGTGGCAGCACCTCTCAGCAATCTGAAAGTTTCCAAATGCATCTCAATGTCTTTTTGAAGGGATGAGTTGCAAGAGTGGTGTGTCTTTTATTTTAAAGGTATCCAAGTAATACTGATTGTGATGTCTGTGTCTTTTAGATTTTAACAGAAGATTATTTTGGAAAACTAAATGAAAATAACTTGTTTTCAAATAGAATACTAAGTGGAAACTGCAGTMAGTTATGGTCAATACAGAACTTCCATAATTTGAAGTTGTATTTTAGCAATCCATTCCCTTTCATATCGTCCCTTTCATTTCAACAGCTACACCACCTCCAAAAGCCACCTTTCTTTCTCTTACAAATCCTACTGACTTATGACCTACCAAAATATTAAGAAATATCTATATTTGATACTTTTAAGACTGACAGAAGACATTAATTTTAAAGTAAGATGATTGTAACTTTCATGATCACAGTCACCGAAGAAAAAAAAAATCAGAAATAATATGAATGCAACCTCTAAAACAAAATTTCTACATTAAAAATTAACTACCCCAATGTTTTAGGAATATRTAGTCATACATTATACAATTTATCAAATTGCATATTATCTGACCAARATTTTATTGTTATGCTATCTGCATATATTCAGAACAATGATTCCAATCTCATAAAGACCCAAGATGCTGACTRATTTTGCAGATGTGGAGCACATTTGAAACACTCATTTCACAAAGGAAAAAGCATGGGGAGAGGGCAGGAAGAACCAATTCAAGATCCAGGCTAACATCATCTGCTGTCATCTGCTAATGCTTTCAGTCTTGAACATCATCATACGATTTGTCTGTTGAGACACTGTGAATCAGCTCATTAACACCTAAATCTAACTATGCYGTTTGTTGCTTGTTGTTAGTTATCTAATAGAGTCCAAAGAGGAGGGTTTCCACCACTGCGTTACGCACTTCTCCCTTCTTCCACCCCCCCCCCGATAAAACCTCCGCATTCATTATTCCATTTAGAGAAATGCTTTCTATGCATTTCATTTGTGAAAACAAAGTTAAATTACTATCCTTATGAGGTGGCTATTTGTGATAAGGGAAAGGTAACAAAAGTTTTACTTGCATCTTTTTCACACTAGCAGCTGAGAAAAACAGAAACTGTTCTGTGGCAACTTCAAAGGAGTCTAAAGAATTTGTCTACCCAATGTGTCATCAATAAGAAAGAAACAAAAGAATGACCAAGAATATGATCAGCACTGTTCTTGTAAGGATGTTCAACATAAAGCTTAGAAAGTTGGTCTTAGCTGGTCTTAGAAAGTTGGTCATGGCACARAAGTACCATACGGCTCTGCACACARGTAGGAAGAGTACTCTGTCCCACTTCAACAGTTGGGGAAGTTCCAGGTGGCACTAGGCTCACTGTAGCCAAATGTTACTTGAAGTTCTCTATTGAATGAGCATTAATKACAGAGCATTGTAAGTATTGTTCAGCACAAATGCGTTTGAAAGACTAACTGAACTCTGAAGTTTAACTTTAAATAAGATAAGCATTATTTGACAATAAAATGAAGAAAGGCTAATAGTTCAACTCTGGACATGGATATATTTTTTTCTTTCAATAGTATGTCCCTTACCATCCAAATTGCATTTTTTTTATTATTTATTTACAGTAAATATTTAAAACTGACCATTCTTTGTAGCTAAACTTACATAAGGTTCATGAAACTAGCTAGTGAAATATAAATGAAATGCTTATTGTTTAAACTATAAAATTACAATCCATCTGTACTTTTGAACCCTACAAGTTAATTATAGTTGCTCAATCATTATGGCTCATGTCAGTGGTTAACTGGGTAAATTGGTAAGCACAATGATTCAATAGCTATTTTCTGAAGACTGTCACAACATGGATACTTATTTTTCTTCATTATTAAACAAGTCATAATACCTTGGCCTTTATTATTATTTCCTATTGTCACAACATGGATACTTATTTTTCTTCATTATTGAAAACAAAGCTTGTAAATAAAAATGTACCAAGTCAAGCTCAACTAATAATATTACACAGAGTATTTTGCTCAAAAAAGGCTTTTAGCACTTTCAAGTATTTCAACAGTAGATGTGCTAGTTGAGGTGGGGATGATGCAAACACTTAGACATCTGTGTAAGTCAACCTTTCTTCTTACTCTAAAGATTTAAAAACAAAAAACAAAAAACAAACAAAAAAAAAAAAATTCCTGTGCCATAAGGACATTGACAAAAGACTTTTTTCCTCAGGTTTCCATACAATATGGAGTGTTCAAATCCCCTTCGGTATGCTCAGCAAATACACACAGCACACACACAGAGTGAACATAAGAGAATACAGCATAGACAAATGAGAAYATAATTTCATATAATTCTAAGGATAAACAGATTTCACAGCAGCTCAAGCAGAAATTGGGATTTCTGAAGGATGTCTGTTTTTATAAGAAGCCCCCTTTCACAACAAATACTCAATGAGTAATTTAGAAACTTAAAGGAGATATTTTAAAGAAAATTACAGAATATCAAAGAAAAACACATAATCATACAGCAATCATTCTTTGTTTCATATTTGCAGCGGGATGCCAGGAGATTAAATCYTTGAGATGACCCTTCCACTTTTACCTCTTGTTTTACTAGGAATAATTAATGTTGGTAAGCAAGTCTCTGAGAACCAAAGGTCTCTGAGAAGCAGAGACAAAGTCTGGATTTACTACATAAACAAATTGATCGTGTAAAGGGCTTGCTTGCAAATATCAAGGCTAAAGTTGAAATATTCATTACCTCTAGGTCACTGTGTGAATGCTGTACCTATGCATAGGACATTTAAAATTGGTGTGTACTGCAGATACTGTTAGAAAACTGAGATAAATAAGAATTGAAGCCTGAATTTAATACAAAAGCTACAGGATATATCCAATATCCTGCTACAACACAAAAAAAATCAAACTAAAAAGAAAAAAAAAGCTGGCTTCTGAAATACTAAATACAGCATCCTATCTGGGAGATGTAGCCTTTCTCCTCTGTTTTCTGACATTTGGTATGTTTTTTAATCTTCTTAACCTTCCAAATGATTAGCATTTTATATTTTACAATGCATTACACTCATAAGACAGAGCTTTCAGAAAGCTACTAGACAAAGTGAATTTACTTTGGATATAATAAKATGTATTTTTTGTAAATAATCTCTTTTTCTCAAAGCTGCCAGTTGAACAAAAGCAAATTTTTTAAATTTTCTTTGTTTTATGTTATACAACTTAAGGATACTATATGCAACTTGCAAGCATCCTTGCCTTCAAAACAAATCAGAATTCGCACAGGCTAATTTTAAAAAATTACACTAAAATTGCAAAGTTAAGCTCTTAAAAGTCAGGGAATAACAACGTCTATGCATCCCTAATTAAACTTTGTAATTTTTAAGGTATTATTTTAAAATGAACACATATACTGCACATTATTCTTTTTATCCCTACATCTTCCCCAAATCCTTCCCTTTAAAACTGAACAGTGCAGTAAACAGAAATAGAATTACACAGTTTGCTGGCCATTGCATTAATATAACCGTATCAAATTTATCTGCAGCAGAAAAAGATTTATTAGTTATGTTATTGATCAGAAAGGAAGAACATAGAGCATATTCACTATGAAAAAAAAAAAACAGAGGCTAAAATTCTTTGATCCACAAGTACTTTGAAAATTAGAAGACAACTGGAGAGTTTCATAAAGGAAAGACAGGCCACAGAGGTAACTTAATTCTACTTTGTTAGGGCAAGAGGGACCATAATGAGGTTTACTATCCTTCCACAAAAGACTTCACTAATTGCATCAGTAGTTGCAATGACGACACATTTCTGATTTGACATGAGGTGAGTTTGTACAATTCTGACACACTGCAAATATTTTGCTGACTGATATTAGAAGTGGTAGAAAGAATACGGGAATATTCCCCTCAATTTTATACAAAGCAAAACCCAAGCAAAACTTACTGAGTCAGACAACAGCCATTTCTTTCGTCCCAGGATTTTCTGTCCTGCTGGATTTTAAGAGATATAATCCAAAAAGAGAGAGGAAAGGCAAGATTTTCTTATTTAAATTTAACATTTTTTACCAATTTCTTCATACAAGCTAATTATCCAGCATCGTAAGCAAGCAATTTTTAGACATTACTATAAAAAATGAATTTGTATGCTGTACATATAMAAGAGCAGTGCTGACTAATGGCAGGCCAGGGGTGCACAGTACAACAGTGAGAGATTGTGTATATTATACAAAGTAGAAATATTTTTCAACTACATGTACTCTACTAGACAGACAGGAACACATATATTATTCTATGGGAATTGTGGCACATCTAACTCCTCTTAGCCCACTAAAAGCACAAGAAAATTTAATGGTAAGGCTGACAAGGTTTATACAGGCAAAAATGTTGAGATTTTAAAATCAAGTTTACTTTGTAACCTATGCAGAGCAGATATTCTCTTCATATACAGAGAGGTATAAGAAAGATGCTAAAAATGGCTGTAATATGCAACGTGAATGACACTCAGCACTAAATTAAAATTACTAGCTTAACTTAATCTCACTTTTTATGATCAAAGAATCGTTAAGGAACCTCTAGAGATCATCTAGTCTAACCCTCSTGCACATACAGAGTCACCTAGAGTATGTGGCACAYGATTGCATTCAAGCAGGTTTTGAAGATCTCCATGTCACTATTTGGCTAGTTATTCATACATTTTCACTTTGAAAAATATGAAAATTAATAAAACTATTAAATATCATTTGCATGTCACAGATAAAATATAATTTTCACAAGGAAATGTGTAGCTTTGTAAAGTAAGGATATATGTAAGGAGATACTAAAATAATCATACTAACTAACATAACCTGTTATGTGGCAAGAAGAGCATTACCCACARTGTAACATAATGTCAGGATACAAACCATGTGTGTACAGAAAACAAACTAGTGTTGTCCAAGAGGAGGTAGCTATACTTAACATAAAGGATTCCTTACACAATACTTAAGTGCAAAACAGTTATTATGCAAAATCTGTATTAACAGAAATTTAAGGATCCTGGAATACCAGTTTGGACAGAAGAGTCCTAATTTGTAATACTCTAAAATCTAAACCTATACGATTATTAAAAAATAAATAAAAATATCGAAGCCATCTTAAATTCCTACATAAAATGATAAAATGTTATCAGAACTCTGTAAGAAAGAGAACTTCAAAAACCTATAATTTCAGGATATACAATAATAAAAATTTATCATTTGCACCAACATCAAAGATCAATAAGTCCCCTAACCTTATTGAAACACCTGCCTAAAAACAGTAATAGAACAGAAATTAGTTTTCAGTMAATAGACATAATAGAATTCATCTTTCCTAATGTCAAGCACCTCACTTACATGTCTGAGTTAAAAAAATCCTGCTTTCAAAATTTTGATTGCTCCTCGAGGCAAAGCCACACAAATATTTGAGCTAGCTCAATGGAGGGAATAGAAATAAGCAGCTGAGGAGGGGAATATACCTATGTTGCTCTCCAAAGAGAGAAATGTATATGCACTGACTGAATCCCCTATGAAGAATCCAATGATTATATCAATTGTCCAGACTTCTAAACCAGGTGCTTCAGTTGCCTAAAGCAAAGCAGCTTTTCCTATCCTTCCAACAGTAAACTCACAAAGAAAATTGCAATTGAGGAAATGGAAGTCGTGAACATTTACTACAAGCTGAAACAACATGCTCCAAGAAAAGAAAAAAAAAAAAAAAGATAAAATTCCACCTGAGAGGTGTAATCTAGCTTAAAGACAGACTTTAGCCATTTGGCAAAGGGTACATCAATATCCTACCACCAAACGGCTTTCTAATGGGAAACTTTTAAGTCAACAAATCTTTAACCTTGATAACTAGTAACTCAGCTAAGAACATTTATATTTACATGCATGAGATTTACCCTGACTTTATATTAGATCAGAAGACATATTTCAACTGAAATCTGTATTTCACCCACAACATTAGGCTAATCTCTATTTAGCTAAAAGACAGCAGACAGATCTAGAATGAAGATGCAGAAAAACAGTACAGTGCTATTATTGGTTACCAAGAGATCTCAAGCCATTTTTGAATTAGCCACTGGTAACCCCTAGACCAACAAGAACCAGGTTTGACTTTGTCAGCAATGAGATATACAGGTTTTGCAACTTCTGCCTCCAGGATCTTGAGACAAGACTTACAGGGCTACCTGAAATCATGCTCACTTTCTCCCACATAAATGCACATTACCTGCATCAAATGTGACATTACTAAAACTCATACCAAGGTCCTTCTGATATAAAGGAAAAATATTTTTGTTGCTCACTTTCATAAGGAGTAAAGATGAAGCAGTTGATTGAACCAATGTCAAATTAAAATATATTCATCTAGATTATTTTATGGAATATCAGTGTGACATTCACTTTTTTTATTGCTTTACTCACCCTCACAATCGTGAGCTTTCAAACTTTTATATTGCATCCTTTCTACTACTTAGGTCAGTCTCATCACTAGAAGACTCCTAACTCTAAAACAAGCACTGCCAATTTCTTAAGCAGAACATTTAGTGTGTCTTTAGTCATTGCTTGGACTTTCATTGTCAAGTTGCCTAGCAATTCTCAAGAATTACCAATTTTTAATTTTTTCCCTTTCTCTATTTATCCTGTGTCCGGTTCTACTTTTATAGTAGGAAAAAGAAAAAAGAAAAAAGAAAAGAAAGAAAAAAAGTCTAACAAATGTCTGAGAATTGACTATCTCCTTAATACTATAGGATCATAGCATAATTAAAATTATGAAATTTCAATACAGAAATGTYTGCACAACATGAGGGAAGTTTATTCAATTTATCACATTAGTTATTAATACATATAAGACAAACATCCACATAAGAGTTCATTATGCCTAGCAGTTTTGATGCACTAACAGTRAAGTCAGTATAATTTACTAACAAGAGTTAGTAAGAGTTAGTAATTTTCCTTCAAGAAATTAAACCATGGCAACATCACCCAGTAACCTCTCGGTTGTTGTCTGTTAAGTTCAAATTCTGTCCCATATGTACTACTTACAGCTCACCACTGTTTCCAATTTAAAAAAAAAAAAAAAAAAAAAGATAAAAACACTGATATATATATATACCTTTACTCTTGCAATACACTCTCCCTTTTTCTTTCCCTCTCCAAACAACCTCCAGTTTTTGCCCTTTATCGGATGCCTTTTCAATGGTGATATCTTTTCAGGTCACTGTTATCACCCTCTTAAATTACTCCATATTTAGAACCAGATCCAAATAATAACACATTAATCATAGCAGTCCTACAATTTCATGCTTCAAAATTTACAGATTCTAAATCATGTATGACAACATCTTTTAGGCAACGAAGATTAAATAATTTATAGTGCTTTGCACACAGATGCTCTTTATATGTGCTGAATACTTACATGTGAAGACCAGAACTATTGAGAATTGAAGATCTGATTCATCATTGAAAAGGTTGTTTTCTGCACRTGTACATTAAAATCTAGGATTTGATTTATGATTGATATTTGATCCAAAGCAAGGTCACATTCAGACAAACATGACACTTATGTATTTGCTATTTAATCCAAGATTCAAGGTCACGTTCAGACAAATGTGTCATCTGAGTATGTGGTATAWTTTTATTACCATGTTAATAAAGTTAAAGCTCTCTTACTTTCCCCATCTGTACCCAAACCACTTATCCATTTATTCAGACATCATCTAACAGATTAATACTTCTTAATGTTTTGCAATATTGTACAGAAGTTTATCAAGTAATTACCTAAGCCAAGATTTTGAACCGATGAAGAATTAAGAACACTCAAGTTGAGGTAATCACAGCTCTGAAAGTCAGGTCAGTATCACTGATTGAAGCTGCATCTGGCTGCAAGGTATGCTCTAAATCAAGAGAGATTAAAAAACAAAAACAAAAACAAAACCACAGAAACTTGTRAACTGCATGCAGATATTAGGCATCCTAAACTATCAGTACTTTTTCTAAAATATGATCTGAAAGTTTTAGAGGTTGAGTCAAAGTCATTTCCTATATACCCAGCATTTACACATGATTCTGATTAACCTGATTCTTGCTTAAAAATTAGATGCTTGAGACTAAATAGAAATCTTGCAATTGTTTCCTTACACATTGAGTGCCATATTTTAGATTATACAAAGTAACTTCTCAGCAATTTTCTAACCATGCTTTGATATTCTAGATTTTTTTTCTGAAGGATGAAGATATCTGAGGGTAAAAGACACATACAAATTGCATTTCAGTCTGGTGACTAAATTATTACTTCCAATATAATCAGTTTTTGAAGTAAATAAAACATAAGCCCCTTGCTAAGTCTCTAGAATAATAAATTTTCATTTACATATGGTAAAAATAAACTTCAGAGCATAACAAATTAAAGCCCTCTGCACAACTAAAACTGTCAATTAAAATTATAATTTAATACATATAGATGCAATGCCAAGCAAAATTTTTGGCTATTTTCCATTAAATGATATTGACTGTACTACTACATAAATCTCTTTACTGCCAAAATTTTAATTGTTCATGAGTTTGGTAGGAAAAAAAAMCCACAAAAAACAGATACAACATACACAACTGTCTGATACAAAACATCACAACTGTTGCAATAAGCAAAGCCATCTAACACCTCTGACTAACCAAGACAGAGTCTGAATTAAAAAAAAAAAAAAATCAGACTTACAAAGTTAAGTAAGGTCCTTGATAATTCAATTAAAAGCTACAGTAATATTTTGACATTCCTTAGGGTTCAAGCATACCTTTAATGTGTTCTTACAAACTCAAATATTGAATTCAGTTTGTTATGCCTCCACAGATCTTTATGCATGACAGCAATTGGTACATAGTGTTAACCAGACATTTCTCATTGACAGGGTCAGTAGTAAAGTACTGTAAGAGCAAAGAATTTTTGTTCTGATAATAATACCTGCCTGAAGTTTAAATTTACACCAAAATGAAAGATGAGAAATAATTAATCTGTTCTGTGACAGTTCTTATAATTCCTGTGCAATTTTAACCTTGCTTACTCTCAAAACAGAAGTACAATCCTGTGACAAAAGTATTTGTCAGTTGAATACACTTGGCCCCATTCTGCAACATAAGCTGATCAATTTTATGGATATGCATTCAMGGACATGAAATTTTCATACCAATGTCACCCCATGTCTTCATATCACATCTCCTTGATCTTTCCCTATCTCATAATACTTCTAGTTCACTCTCCCCATACAATGTCCCTGAACTACTGACTAGGCAAACAGCAAACACATATTGTAGCTGGTTCAAAGTTGCATGTTGCAACTGGCTTGCTAGAGGCTCTATTGCTGATTGGCAATTGACAGGCCAAACAAAACAGATAATTGTTGAATTCACATTGCACCATTTCCTCAGCAGGGTCAATAATGTGTTCCCTTCTTCTTTCCAGTTACCAACTTTCACAAAATCTGTGGCATTTTAAGGCCTCTGCAATCACTAATCAGTTTTGATATAAACCACCAGGAGGTTCGAAGTTGTTRGAATGGAGAAGGCAGTATTTACATAAGAAAATTGGGTAAATCAAGTAGACTATAAGAGACATGGAAATGATCCTAAAAACAGTTATTGGTGTAGAAGTTTTAGAAGCATAACTCTCCTCCAAGGTGCTTGGTTAGCACTTGAAGTTTTCTACAGTTTTCTAACGTCCATCAATTTGACTGCCAATCACATCCTATCGGGAAAAAGATAATCGTCTCTCCCTAGATTAGCGGTTAAATATTCACTTTGTTTGAGGACTTCTGACCTGTAGGTAAAAATACTAGTTCTTACAGCCATCCTAGTGACAACATTCTTGAACAGAAAAAAAGAGTGCTTGCTTTGGAAGGAAGCTTTTTATCTAAAAAGAGAGAGAA
>PTEX01000115.1:2372448-2387079 GCA_003342815.1 Eudromia elegans | reverse complement strand
AAAAAAAAAAAAAAAAGGCAAAAAGATGTATTGATTTGTTTAAACCAACATGCATAAAAGTCCAAAATATGCTTCACCTTTAAAAAAAACCTCTTTTGTCATTACGTTCATTCAAAGCTTTAATTCAATCTTATCTGACCTTCAAATACAAGGAAGGCTTTGCAAATCTCCCTACTAGAACACAGAACATCAGGTCAGACATGTTGTCCACTTGACATACTCGCAACTATTTCCATTGCCCCAGTTTCATTGCAGGGCTCCAGTTAGAAGCAAATATAAAAATCACAGCTCTGCATCTATACCTGCTACTACAGTAGCTCCCCTACTTAGGACCAGCATTCTTTTAAAAGGAACATAAAGCCTATCAGTTTCCTCTTTTACTTCACAGCTTAAGGCTCCATTTAAGCTCAGTTGCTCTTTTGAAGGGCTTGGGACAGAAGTCTAGTTACTCTGACATCTAACGCTTCCACTTTCTCTTCAGAAATTAACAAAAAAGTCTTTTTACCTTAAGTGCACCTCCTTTTCAGGCTCCAGCCTACTCCCCATCCCTAAATCTCAGGTTACAGTTTCTGCTTTACCCTGGTACTATTAGCTTCAATACTCTTTCAGCTGTCTTACTCCTCTCTTTCATAAACCATGCCAAGCCATCCTCAAATCATCTCCTTCATCCCCTCTGGTGCTCTAGTCTTCCAGCTCAACTCCTCTCGTATCTGCACAGCTGCAACTTCTTGCATGATTCACCACTAAACATAACAGACCATGATTATTCACTATTTGAAAAGCTACAGCGGAATTTACATCTGTTTCTGGAAAAGATTCAAGACGCCTGAATTCGCCTTCTYCATAGAGAAGGACACTACTGTGTATTTTCTGTGTTTTTATTCCACTGATAAAATTCACTCCCTTGCCCAGACATACTAGTAAGACATATTTGATAAACTAAGTTCAGTCTGGTAACATTTATATTGAATATTAAGCTCCCTTCTGTTTGGTTGCTTTCATGAGTGTATTTTTTAAAACTAACTGAGGCAACRCTGATGCTCTAGCTTTCATACACTTCTATCAGTGGACAAACTCTTATGTCTTCTACAGGCAGCACCTGGAGGCTGCACCTGGAAGCTGGTTGGTTTGTTTATTCTTCAGAGCATTATAATTTTACTGGTTCTTTCACAATTTTTTTCCAGGGGTTCAGCTATTACATTTTTTCAAATGTTCAAAATAAACCATCTTTGACTTAAGGACATACTACAACAAAGAATACTGAGAATAGAATGTGGTAAAAAAAAAAATCACTTTTTTATTATTTTTAATAAAGAAAAAGGTTTTGGATTTTAAGTTTTGTTTCAGTAACATAGAAATTCTTACCATAAGTTTTTCCTCATGACAGATGTATCTCACATACACACACACACAAAAAAAAGTTTACACTGAATTAACATTGCTGAGTGGAGTCTTGGCAATAGGCATGAASGTAATGAATCTACATTTTTGGCAAACAGACATCAAGTGCTTKTACTTCCAAGCTACTGACATGTCAGATAGAGGATATACTTGGGACATATGACTTCACAGTTCTAAATCAGGTCATTTGCTGCCRTATAGAGATCACAAGCTTCACACCGCTGCATGATAAAAAATACCAAAATATATCCAGTTATTTTCCTGACATATAAGCTCTCTGCTAATCCTTCACATGTATGAAGAGTGTCTCCTAAGTGGTTTAATAGCTCTGATATTAACAGTAGTATTGCCATTGCTGCTCATCCTCACTACTACTATTTTTTTGTAAAACTGGCAAAGCAACTGAAGAACAAATAAGTACAACAGACTATTGAAATAGCCACAAAGAGAAAAGTTTTTGAAAAAAGACATATATACGCTTTCATGTATCAGTTTTATTCCACTCTGTAGAATACTTTACTCAACTGAATCAGGCTTTGGAGAAGCAGTTACAGGAATGCTGCACTTTGACTCTGCAGAGCCAACCAGAAGGTGTTGGCTGCAAGTTAAAGTTATGTTGTGGGTACAGTTAAACAAGCCAGGTTAAGTAACCCAATAGCTCCCTACCATCGAAAGGATATCCCTTTCACAGCTCCCTGGCACTGTTAGCTCTGCACCTTCCTCCCTCCTTCATTTCCAGCTTCGCAGCTCCATCCCACCCTTGTATTGGCTCTCACACTGGCCTGACCTCTCTGGCCACATTTATAATAATAAATAAAACAGGGCCAGAACTCAGGCTAAGCCATACTGTTAATATACTCAGTGATACTGTTTTGGCCCCTATCAGCTAGGACTTTCTGAGACAAATACGCAGGCATGGTTAAGGAGGCAGCATGTGGAAAGCAGTATACTGCTCTCAACTGGCAAAACCCTCTGTGTTCTGAAGGGAGACAGTTCAGTGTGGGGAAGCAAGTTATATATTTCCACTTGGTTCCAGATCTGGAGAACAGTCCTGGACTAGTATATTCCCTAGTATAGACACAGTGGTGAAATAGCCCACTGAACTGGCAGAAAGAGAACAGAGACAAATATAAACTGTTGGAGTGAGCTGAACTGACTCGCTAAACAGGCCAGCACAAAGAAGGGATGGGAGAGTAAAGGAAAGAAACAGGAAGAAGGAGCCTGCTTGATCTTTAACAACACTTGCTTGATCAGCTCAGTCCCTGCTGTGGGACTACACCTCCTATCCGCACAACTGTCTGATAGAATACWGAGAGGGGGCACCCTATTTTATGTTTTTCTTTGTATATGTATCAATTATACAAAATATATGTTTGGTAATTTATATATTATATAAAGCATTATATAATATATATTATATTATTATAAATTAAATTATTATATAAATTAATAGTATTTATTTGGCCCATCTAGAAGAGAAAGAGAGAGATGTAAACTGAACAAGTCCATATTCTTAAAGGATAATTATATTAAATTTCTATAGGACTTATTAACTTGAGAAAATGCAACTCCCCAAAGCTTCAGTTAGAATTATGGTAGCTCACTATGCTGAAAAATCAGGTGCCCAAAATATACATTTAGAAGCTGAACATTTGACAGCTGTTTGAAAATATTGTCCTATTTATGCACAGTCACAATTCTGGAAATACAATATACAAAATGTACAGCTGATGCTTTTATTCAAAAGCAGTACTCTATTCTAGGAATTACTCTTGCCTATCAGTTGCATGATTTCAGAAGCTGCTACCTAAATTGTTTCTAGCCAATCTGGTCTGCTTATCTGCGCACAGCAGCCTTTTGTTCCAAGTTGCACACAGATATATTCATAAAATCAATTTCAGGAGTAAGAAACAGTTCAAATTTCTCAGATGTTCTTCTCTGTGGAATATGTATGTCAAATACGAATATACATGCTACAGCATTTTTAAGTTTCATACACAAGCAACATGACAACATCAGTCACAGAGCAGAATTGCCAACAACTTGGCTAAAACCCCAGCAGACAGAAAATTTTGCATATATTGCATGAACAATATTGCATGAAAAATAAAAACATCCAAGATATCCTAATAATTCAGCACACTCACTCTAAACTGAATGCTTATGTTTACATTAAGGAAGAAAAGTCCAACTTTKTAGACTATATCTCAGTATCCAGTACTTTACATTTGAGCTACTTAGTTTTTCAAATTATTTTTAAAAGTACTAAACTTCATCAAGAACTTGGTTGTAACCTCCATTATTAACATAATTTTTGCTGCCTATGTACATTGCCTGTAATCTCCTGCAGATATTGCCTACAAGTCCACAAAATCCACTATTACCTGTGGCCTTAAAAAAATAAAAAAAGAAAGAGAGACTCTGAATGGAGTGGGTATATAGGAATATTCATGAGCCCTACTGCAAAGTTGCTATCAAGCACTGCCTGATAATATCTCCAAAAGTCTCCAAACAATCTCCTTCAACACTGTGTCTCCTCTCGCCTCGACACCCATCCCAAATCTGTACAGTTCCATACTATATTTTTTTCAGTCTATCTACTCTAGGAAACATTCTTCATCCATGTAAAATAAAGATGAGAGAAGGGTTTGCTTTGTTTAACACAAGCCTACACTGTGACTTCAATGTCATGTACTTAACATTCTTGTTGAAATCGTAACACTAACAGAAGACCAGAAAATGTCAACAGTAACTGAAGTCTTTACCTCCAAATAAATTTTGCTAACAGACAAAAGTTCTCCTTACCATGTCACCTTCTGACTTAAAATTCAGTGTTTTCTTCAGTTAATTGGTATATAATAATTTCTAGCAAACAGGAAATTATTTTTAAAAAAAAAAAAAAAAAAGAAAAAAAAAGGCAATACAACTCAGCAGCTAGGTATTACAACTTACCAAGACAACATCATTATGCTGGATGCATGGGTATATCCAAAAAGACAGTAAACACTGCCTCAAAACCTTTATCACAGGTAACAGAGTAGTTTCATGTGATATATTTTATCTAAACTCTAAATAATTTTAGGGCAGATTGCAATAATATTTTCCCATTAAAAAAAAAAAAAACACTAATTATTTTATTCACTCTTTGACGAGTAAGATGCTAATCTACCAGCTGTTATCTGCATGTATGTATCAACAAACTGAAAATACAAAATATTGCACTTGCTGGCTTTCACGCCTAAATCAACTGTCTGAAACCAAATGCCAAAGGACCTTACAACTTGAGTAGCTGCTAACTGCCAAGTAATTACTTTAAGTTCCTCAAGGCAGACACATTTTTGAACAAGTTTCTTTCACCGTTTGGAAAAATTATTTGAATTAACTTGTAATCTATAAATAAATTCTAAAAAAAGATCAAGTTATCAGCATTTCTAGAAAGAATAGGTATTTTGCCAAATGCTTGCAAGTTATCTCAYACTGTTAAGTGTTTCCACAGAAATAAGATAACTTGAACTCAATAAATTTAGGCACAGTAAAAGAGGAAGAAAGCAGCTCATTCTTGGAGTATTTAGAAGACAACAAACACCACCACACAAATCAGTCATGTATAACAACTTCAGCCTAAATCAGGATTARGCTACCTGTGAACAATATTTGATAATATGTGAATAAGAAGTCCTTAACTGAACACAGAAATTATACTTCCAAGATATTAAAAGGCACATGCAAAGCATTTATAAATAAATATCGTTTCATAAGCAGAAACTATTAGAATTGGTATGAGGAAGCAGAATTAGATTTGGCAACATCACAATGCCACATGAAGTCTGGTCACACAACAATCTGCTCCATATCCATTTCATGTTCTACAAACAAGACAAATACTATACTTACCACTTCATGCAGTCTCCAGCAAGGTTGAAACAGAAATTGGTTTCCATAGTCTGTTCCTCTTCCATGTCACATGCACATTCRTGCTAACATGTGGTTCTTCATAAATAAAAAGTTGCTGACATTCTTTCTTAAAAATAAATAAATGGAGTGAGTAAAAGTTTCCCAAAGCTTATCATCATATTAAAAAATAAAATACACCATTTTCATTATGCTTCATTAGAAATATATACCATCACTTCATTGAGCTTATGTTATTTTAAAATCTATTTATTAAATATAAGTCTTACAGATGGACCACTCTGACACCTACATGAGTGGAGTCTATGACTGGTACATCCTGTTATCCTTCTGATCTTTTTTCTCCATATTATAAAAAAATAGAAAGCACTCCATTAATCCCACTTCAGTGAAAGTCTTGAGGTATTCTCCTAGTTGCCAGTTATAAAACAAATAATAATAATAATAATAATAATAATAATAATAATAATAATAATAATAATAATAATAATACTTTTCCTCATAAAAAGCATTCTCAAAAATACTCAAGTATTTATGTGGACAAACTGTTACAGGACCTATGGTATCTGCTGCACACACGCATCCACAAAATATCTTTGCATATCTAGGGTTTTTAAGAGCCATTCACACCGCAAAGGTAGAGATTTTACTTCTATAGACTTCAAAAGGCTTTATTTTCATAGACAATTATGGATTTTTTTTTCCCTTGTAACAAACTTTTCCCTTGCAAAAGAAACAGATAACTTAAATTTCATAAGTGAAAGCATAATAAAAGGGGAAGGCAGGGGGCTTAAACAAAAAACAAACAAACAAAAAAATCAAAATCACAATCACAAAATAACTCCTTGAATATTCCAGATCAACAGCGAGCAGTATAATCTATTTTCTGGAATAAGAGGAATATCMTTAGCCATGTACCCTATGCTGTTATAGGGTATTATCATCTCATATAATATTTTAAAATTAGATATTTAAATATCTTGCAATATTTTGAACAAACATACAATATCACAACTGCAATGCAATCACTCATCCATGGTTAAAAATATGTTATTCCCTCTAAGGGGGCTACACTTTTGAGGGACATGAGTTGAATAAAAAATGACATTCAAGAAGTGCCAAGTGAGAAAAATACAAGGTTTTCACGACATACAAGATCATAATCAGCAATCAAAACGCCTTAGCCCACTTGATTATAGAGGATATGACTGAACATAAGGCATCAGCAGAGATTCAATATAAGGCATCAGTAGATTGGTAAGAACTTTTTTTTTGGATGAGATCACATGCTCCTTGCACACATGGACACAGAAACAGTGCATTCTGTCCACAATGTTTTACAAACCTCTGATAGCTCAGTTAACCCTCATCCTTCCGAAACAATACATTGTACTACTTAAATCCAGAAAAATAAGTTGCCATTAAAAGTAACCACTGGCCAAAGGCTATTTGATAGCTCTTGCCAAACAACAGAGTTAAGATACTGCTGTCGTTTTGAGAGGACTTGTGACCACATCACGTGARCCACCACTGCTGTCACTTGTAGTATGAGAGCGGGTATCCTCATTATTAAAACAATGGTTCAAAAACGGTTAAAAGGAAGCTGGTTTTATAGCTTATCGATTTTGCTATTTGGAAGAGAGAGGAAAATAAAAAAGGGAGGGTGGGTGTCAACCCAGTATTTCGTGTTACCTGCTAATAAGAAAGCATGTCACACAGTACAAGAACAGGTTGTCGAAACCTTTGCCTCCCAACAAAACTTACGCAACTTCTGTAGTTGCGCAGCACTTCTGCGACATCCAATGCCACAAAAGTGCCAAACATCATTATTCCAGATAATCCTGTCTGACGAATCCTGTGCTCATACTTCTTCCCTTAGAGACCTTAGGAGTAGCTCTTCACATCAGTGAGACTGGGCCAATCTTAATATGAATAGACAGGACTTYTAAGTTTCCAACTCAAAAGCAAGACCTTTTAATACTTCTTTCCATTTCTGCCTGAATKCTATGTTTTTCACTCTTTCAGAAAACAAACGGATGGCCCTGCAGGGACAACCAAGAACACCTTTTTTTCTTGTTAAACCACAAAGCAAATCTAAGGGGAGCTGCCAATGACCCACTCCTCCCTCCAAGGATACATGATTTTCCTGGGCCAACTGAAGGGTGAAAGCACAGCCTGCCTGGAGGGTAACCTCCCAGCACATTATCTTCCATCTGGGGCATATGCTGCTTTCTCAAAGTAGGCAGCTAGCACAACGTAAACGTGCTGTGCCCAGGAGATATCGCAAAAGTAAAACAACGTTTTTAATGGCAGGGTTTCTCTCTCTCTCACATCCTCCAGCAGCCTCAAGTCTCCRCATAAAGTTTCCCAGGTCGCCTCTTCCCCAAAGCAGGTAACTCCCTCTGCACGCCTTTGCTGCCACAACTAGCACGGTTTTGCAAGGCTCTCCAAAATACAACATGAAAAAAATATACTAAGAGGGAGACAGAAAGGGAGAGACAGAGCGGCGGGAAATACGAAAACAAATAGATAGTTAAACTGCCACCTTCTGAGGTGGCAGCCGGGGCCGCCGCTCCCGCCACCCACACCCCCTCCCCGCCGCGGCCCAAGCGAGGGAGCCAGGCCGCCGCGGTGATGATACCGTGCATTACTGCTGCGGGCGGGCGGGCAGCTCCGCGCTGGCGCTGCTGCTGCTGTCCGCGGAACGGCGCGGAGCGGGCGCCGCGCGCGGGGCTCGCGCTGGTGCGAACACGGCGCCCCCGCCTCGCTGCTGCTGCTGCTGCTGCCGCCCCGCGCGCGCGCCCCGGCGGCGCGGGGAGGCTCCCTTGGGGCTGGCGGCGGCGGGGGGCGTCAGTCAGAGGTACCCCGGTCCCGCGTCCAACTGACGCGGGGCGGCGGGGTGACAGGTACCGGAAGTGAGGTCGGGACACACACCTCCTACAATGGCCGCCTGCTATTGGCTCCGCGCACACAAACCTGTGGCGGGGGCTTGGGGGGGGCGGCGGCGGCCTCCGCACGTCTCGCTCGCCCCCTCCGGTCCCCGTGTCCCCCGCGACACCTCCATCCCGCCTCGGGGGAGACTCACCCGGCGAGGAGCCGAAACTACAAAACATAACCGGAAAAAAAAAAACCAAAAACGGCCACCAACAGAGGAAGCTGCCGCCCCCTCTCCCCACACACGCCCCGGGACGGCGCGCACGGGACAGCGCGGCTGCGCCGCCCGCGTAACGCCGCCCGCGTAACGCCGCCCCGCGGAGGTCCCCGGCGGCGACCCCCGGCCGCCTCCAAGCGCGGAGGGCACGCGGGTGCCCTGCCCTGCATCCCGTCCCGACCCGTCCCGCTCGCCGCTCTGGGTCAAGGGCAAAGAAAAGGCGAGCCGCGCGCTGCGCGAGACACCAACCGGCGCTGGCGCGGAGGGCATCTGCGCGCGGACAAAGCCTGGCCTCGGCGCTGCCTCTTATTCGCCCGCCGAGCTATTTGCGGAGCGTCGGGGCCAGGTCGCGGCGCTCACGTGAAGCGGCGGCGCACGCAGCGCCGCCCGGTCACACGCGGCGGCGGGGCCCAGCTCGGGGCTGCCGCGACACCCCCGGTCACGCGTGAGGCGAGCGCCCAGCGCCTCCCACCACCGCGATGCGACCGTTGGCCCCGCAATGGCCGCGCGGGCGGGCCGGGCTCGGCGGCGGCTGGCGCGCGGGGCAGCTCGCACCTCGGGCTCGAGGCGCTCGCCGCCGCCCAGGCCCGGCCCGCCTCGCCTCGCCGGGGCCTCGGCAGGCGGGGCCCGGCGGCGGCGGCCTGCGCGTCCCCGGCCCGCCGGAGCATCGCGGCCGTCACGCGCGACGGGGCTGCCGCCTGCCCGGGGCTCTCCGGAGAGAACGAGAGAGAAGGAGAAGCGTTAGGAAAGGTAGTAAAGTCATCACAGGAAACAAACAGCACCACCACCTCAACAAAAAAAAATCAAAATCATCTGTAAATTACTAATTTCTGCCTATTTCTTCAGGCATTCATGGCCTTTTGACAGAAATTTCTGTTCTTTTTACAGAAGTGTCTACTGAAACTGCCCCATATGTATTACTTTTCTTGATTTTTCCATGCTGATCATCACTTTTTTGTTTGTTTTTAATACATTTTGACTCTTATGTTTTCACTCCATTTGAAAATAAATTGCGCCTTATTATTGACTCGAGCGGGCTTTACTTTGCAGATGCTGGGAGGAGAGAACACAACCCATATCAGATGTTTCTAATATGAATCTCTATGCACAGCAAGCCTACACACACAGTTTTTCCTTCTCTTTTACTCCTTCATGAAATTATAGTTTGTGACCATCCAGAACACATAGGTGTAGGAGTAGAAGGGAAGAAAAGGAAAGGCTAACCTGGATAGTCAGTCTCTGCTGCAGCAAGCATCATATCTAATTCCATAAATTTCCCAACCTTGAGATGAGGCATAGAGCTCTGGGCATCACAACATTCGGTCTAGAATCGTCAGTAGCGACAGAGGATGAAAAACACTCAGAGAGCATGCCACGATACAGACCAAGAAAAGATAACATCAACAGCAGAAACCAGAAGCTCATGAAAGGCCTCATTTACAATAATTTTTTTTTTTCCTAAGAATTTCCAAGCGCTCTCTACGCTCTGGTCACAACCTGACTTCTGCTGATTAGCAGTGCTGCTCCAAATTCTACCCCAAAGCCAGGAACACCCAAAAACACAAAAATCACTTGGTTTAAAAAGTTGACATTCAACTTTACACTTACATATTCCATCCCTCAGTGTGTGTTTAACATAGCTCATCCAGTAACTAGGATCAGGGACCATTTCCATAACACATTACCCGAACCTGTGCACTTTTCATTCAGGTTCGTTCCTTTTTTCTTTTTTTTTTTTTTTCCCTAAAAATGTATGCATGAAAAAAGAATATATTCAAAAATGTGTATACAATGTTTTAACTTGGGTATATAATTAGTTCTTAAAGCCATTTTCCCCTTGTTATGTGAAGGAAGCTGTGGAGAGCGAGGACGCTTTCCTTTGAGTTCCCATATTGAACTTTCTGACAAAATTTAGGTGGTCAGTTTGCATGCATATGTCTACTGGCATTCCCAAAGATGGTATTGTACTAACACTGCAGCAAAATTTCCAGAAAAACAAACAAACAAAAAAACCTTGGCAAGGCTTTTGCCTTTGGAATTTACAAATTTGAGAGTTCTGCTACAGAACTTAGGGACTTAGTCATTTCTAGCCAGGAGAATGCCAGACTGGCTCAGTTTTATCTTAGCTAAAGGGATCAGCTCTTTTCAAAGGCTCACATGGACCTTCATGTACCTTGTAGAGAGTCACACATGAACATGAACCAAAATGCAGTAAAACTACAAAAGTATTTTGTGTGATTCAAAAAGAGTTGTTGGCCATTTCCTGTTTATAAGTTGCTGTTTGCCTATCCTATACTAACTGATAACCAGGCTCTTAACAACCTCCGTTTCTAGCAGAATGCAAGACCTGGAGAAGAACTTTGTTAAGCCCATTTAAGCCCTGTCTTGGAACTGTTTTTTCTTAAGTAAGTTAGATAAATTTTGTCCATAGATATGTCTGGCATTGGAGAAAATACCTGTAATGAAGAAGGAAAATGTATCCCATGTTTAAAATCTTTACCCAAGATACCATGCTGAATCCTTTTGTACTTGAGCCTCTTTTAAAATGCAGATTATTGATTTGATTGTATAAATTCATATCACAGTTCGGATCTTAATAACATACTAAGTATCATAAACAGCCATTAGCTATTTGAATATGCAACCTTTCAGAAATATGAAATTAAGTTGCTTACTAGGCTTTTAGATGGAATGAGCTTTAATTAGTGTTCTATTTTGTACTAATCATATTAATATTGCTTAATAGATTGACAGTTGTGAAACAGGCAATTAGACTTATGAAGTAGTCGATATTCCATCTTTCCAGTAGGGAGCTGGTTTTGTCCTTGATCTTAACAGACACAAGCGGCATTTCATTAATAATATGCTTTTATTTGCAATTTTAAAACAAAATATACTGAGTATCATAAAAGTTATGACCGTAGAGGTAGATTAGCAAATCCTTTCAGGACAAACTCAATCACAACTTTGGAAAACAGATTATAACAGCAAAAATTTGCTATGCATTCAGCACCTCCTCCAGCTCCTGGCAAAATGCAGGAAGTGGGCTGACCTTGCGTTCAAATATTTGCTGTGGTTTCTCTCTCGCTGATCTGATGATAGGAATTTTAATAGACAGCGTGCCTCATTTTTTGCTGAGTCATGACGAAGAACCTTCCTAACAGAGTCGTTCACTTAATTATGAATTAAGTAAAACAGCCCCTTCCTTATAAGAAGAGGCCAGACATAGTCTCCAGCATTTCATAAGCTGAAATGCCGTATATTTATTTTCTTTCTAGTGACTGCTGAAGCTTTAATGAACTAACATTTATTAAATTAAAATTACTTTGATTTTATCACATTCCTATTCTTTAAAGAATATAAGTGGATGGGCTGTTACAAGAGGACAAGTTTTATGAATAGCAGTTATTAATGGAAATATATAAAAATATCAGAATGTCATTTAAGCCTTTTTACGCATGTTGAATCCTGCCCACTTGTGATTAGTCAAAATAATTTCAATTCAAAGGTTCAAAGTAATAACGAACAAAAGTAGATTACATGCTCCATTTTGTTTTAGCTTCAGAGCAGGTTATTTTTAAGCTTTTGTTCTTTTTAGATACATAGGTCTGTGTTGGATTGGACCAAAGTTCTAAGACTAAGAGAGATAAATGAAAATATTTAAAGATAAATGTTATCAGGTTCATCTGCCTCACTTTAACATTACAGGTTCTGAATAGCAACATTCAGGCTATAGATTTACACAATTGCATTTTGCCATAGAATTATCTCAATATAATTTTTTTTTAAAAAAATCTATGCAAGATTTCTTTTTTTTCATCAAAATAAGTTGTTAGCTACATTTAATTTTCATTGGAGGTGTTTGCCATACCATTTMATCAGTGTAATTTATGGGCTCAATCATTCAGATCATTTTCACTGATCAAAAATACTCCTATTTGAAAATGACAGTACTCAGTTCTCTGTGCTCACTAGAAAAATAATTCATTATCCATCATAGCACTGAGATCAAACTTTCCAGATGTCAGGCCGCCTCTTCCTATGGCAAGAAAGGTAAAGAAAGGCAAGAACAGTTGCATATAAAACAGCAATATTTTAAAAATATCAATTAACCTGTCACGTCTCATGGTGTTTAGAACTGCTCTGATAAGTGGGACGCTTTCTATGGAGGTATTGTCATTGTTGCTATGGGTAGCTGCATTGTTGGCAACAATGACAAGAACTGTTACATTAAAAGGTTTCTAATGTGATTGGTCTCTCCCCACATTATTACATCTTTATTTATTTCCCATTTCACCTACAAAATGTACTTCTAAATAAAAAATAGAAGTGGACAACAAGCACCTTTCTTACACTGATTGAGGAAGTACGCATTAAGAGCAAATCGAAAAGGATAGAGAAAATGGCACTCTTCTCCACTATTTATGTGGGGGAAACTGCACTTGAACCTCCTGCAGGACACCAAGGAACCATAAAGGAAACTTTCCATCATCAAAACAGTTTATGGAGCAAGCAATTACATTTACTACTGAACTGTATTGTTTTTATTTTCCTCTCAATTTTCTCA
Organism: Eudromia elegans; assembly: GCA_003342815.1. Classification (NCBI taxonomy): domain Eukaryota; kingdom Metazoa; phylum Chordata; class Aves; order Tinamiformes; family Tinamidae; genus Eudromia; species Eudromia elegans. Next base: position 2,374,048 of record PTEX01000115.1, on the reverse strand, counting down.
TCTGAATAGTTTCTTCCTCTAAGATTCTCTTTCTAACTATTTCTTTTTGTACTTGATATTGTATTACTAGATTTATCTGAGAAGGTTTAGATCTCTTTTTATTGTCTATAACTACTGTTAAAAATCAGTTTTACCTAACAGAATAAAATTACACAATTTTAGAATGAAATCAGTGCTCTCCTTGAACTAGGGAGATGTCTTATTATTCTGTTACTGGGGTTCCTTTGCTGCATAGGGTGCTTGACATGATGTTTGACAGGGGAGGTAATAGTTTGCTCCAGTATGGTAAGTTTCTCCTATTACCTTGGGAAGTATACATACTTACAATTAAATTAATTCTTGATTATTGCATAATGTGTTTTCACTTACTGATCCCCATATTTCTACTCTTCTCTACTAAATACTTTCTGCATGTTGGCTACTTCAGAGGGGGATTTTCTTTTCTTGTCCAAGTTTCTCACTTCTTCCTACTTTCTCTTTGCTAGCTGAATGAATCTTTGTTGTCTCCTTCTCCTCAATCTCAGTTTCACATTCAGTGTTTTATCTATCACACTGAGATTCTTCTCTTGAGCGACATCTTTAAAATCTCTCCGTCTTCACCACTGTAACTATGATTCATATCTTGTTCATTACTTGCCTGTTGCAACATCTCTTTTTGGCCTTCATTTCTCCCACTCTCTAATTAAAGCTGTATGTTGGTGGGGGTTTTTTTCTGGGTTTTTTTTTTTTTTAGTCTTTCAGTTTTCTAACTCAGCTTCATACTCCTCCCTGGTGTTTGCTTCCAATTATCAAATCTTATTCCCTTTAATATCCTATACTCTGCCTTTTATGTTCATGCTAATAATCTGTCTTTTCCTTAAAGAGCTTGTGATATGAACATGAATTATTTGCAGGAAGAAACAAGAAAGAAAATGTGGTAGCACTTGGCTCTTAATATAATTCTCAGTACTTTAGCTTGGTTTTCCTTAAAAGATGTACTGTCTCTTCCCATATAGTTCTGCAGCATTACTATTATTATTATTTTTCTCTGGACTTTAGTCCAAGATCTAGTTTTTGCCCCTTTTCTCATTTGTTATGCAGATTTAAGACAGGAGTTAAAATAATAAGTTTAATATTATTTTCCTGTGATCTCAACTCTTTATATATAATTCATTTCAAACACAGAAAGTAAAACTGATGCAGGAACTTCAGTTTGACTCCATACTAAATATATTCACTTTAGACCCAATTCTTTATGTGCCAAAGGTACATCTATTTATCAAGCAGATGCAGCGATTTTAAAAGTTATGTTACTGCCAGAGCACCCAAGGAGAGTCAGTGTGAGTCACATGCATGTACATCTGTTTTGGTGCAAAGTCCAGTGACTTGGCTTAAGCTGCTTTTGAAGGTGAGTTTAAAGCTAAGCTCCTGGATTTTCCATGAAGGCTATTAAAGGGAAAGTTTCTTGCTGCTTTGAGAGCAGACTCATGTGGTAGGCAGGTAGAATATGCAGCAGGAGTCTTTTCTTTCTTTTCTTTTCTTTTCTTTTCTTTTCTTTTCTTTTCTTTTCTTTTCTTTTCTTTTCTTTTCTTTTCTTTTCTTTTCTTTTCTTTTCTTTTCT
>PTEX01000115.1:2328574-2372388 GCA_003342815.1 Eudromia elegans | reverse complement strand
TCTCTTTCTCTCTCTCTCTCTCCCTCCCTCCCTCCCAGTGGAAGAGTGATGTATTTGTCTTTGGTAGAGGTATCCAAGCTAAATCTATGAAGTATAAATTTGGAGTTTGGGTTCTGGGGTGTGCGAATTAGAGATTTAATCGAACCAATTGGCTGAGTAACTCTCTATAATAAATAGTTTTCTTTCCCTCTTTTCCAGGCAATGACTAAGTCCTACTGTGCCACACCTCAGCCTTTTCCAGCATTCATGACTGATGCTTTGAATGGGTGCAAAAATGTTTTTGAGGAGGAATCATGTATTTAATTTCTGGGTTGTTTATTCATTTTTTTTTTCTTTCTTTCCTTCTTACTACACACACATATTTTAGGTACAGTTTTTGCATCACACTTCTCATCAGCATACTGAATGAAGTATTTCAGTCAGTCAAAAGTCAAGCTTTGTTTTGTGAGATGGCACTCACAGTTCATTCCTATCTAGCTTTTTAATAGAGGAAGACTGTACTTTTAAAACTGTTATAAACACTTGATAAATTTCAAAGATGACATAAAAATAACAAAATAAATCAAAGCAGTTAAATGAGTTTTTATAATGCATGCAGATTTACAGTGCTAACGCAAATTAGTGAGCTTATTACATGGTAGAAATTCAGGGAAGACCTGTCTCAGGCCAAGAGCAGAAAGGTCGTAGTTTACTGATCCCGTGGCCTCATAAGTGACGCCTAACACCAGCACACATATAGTGATACAGCGTTGCCCTTCAGTTTTCCAGTACCAGCTCTTTGCAGGGTTGTGMTGTGAACCAGATCTGGAGAACAATTCAGATGAAAGAAATCATAAAACCACTTCAGGAAATACAAATGCTTTCCTCCTCAGGTTCACAATACATTCCCCACGATATGGAGAGGTGACATGGTGTGATGAAGGAACATTGACCTTCCACCTCTGTTACCACTGGGAAAATAGCCTGGTATCAAACCATAGTGAACCTTGGTCAAGGAAGGGGAGAAGATGACATTAGCACTTTTGCTGAGCAATCAAAGAGCAACAAGCTCATTTTAGTTAGAAAAAAATGGCTATAGAGAATCTAGAGAAAGATTGAGATTTTTGACTGGATTGTGAAACAAACCAAGCCGGTAGATATCTGCAAGGCTGGAGCATGGCCAAGTCCCATTTGTTTGGACATGAAGAGTATAAGCAGCAGTAAGAGCAGTAACATTCAAAACCCTGTGTTCTTAGAGGATCAGGAAAGGAAGTCATTTCAGCAACACTAAAGTATCAACAGCAAACCTTGTACTTATCTAAAGAGCAAAGAACAATGTTAAATAATAAGAGGTTATGGAGCTGTGTTTAGCTAAAAGATCTGTGTGGGAGAGGGGTGGATACCTTTGGACCTTGTTAATAATTGAGCAGAGGAGTGTATTAAAGCCTATGGCATGGATAGAACAGCAGTAAAAATACCGTGACTCATTGAAGCTTGAGGTTAACAAACAGACAGAAGTAAACAAAATAGTACCTGACAGGTTCTAGTGGGGCTAGATCTGCCTCTCTTTAGTGAAACTGTATCTGAAATATTTCATTCACTTCTGGAAGCATCATGGACATACATAATCTGTGGGATGCAAATACACCAGGTTTCCAAATCTTTCTATAACACTTGCAATATTCAGCATATTTTCCAGAAAGCCTTTTTTCCTCTCATGGTAACCCCATAAGTCTTGCCAGCCTGAAAAAGCTTCTTTTCTCAGATCATTTCACTCCAAAGTGCAAGGAGAACCAGAATAAAAATCTGGATTTATAGTAGTCTTTTTTTTTTTTTTTTTTAAAAAAAGAAGGCAACAGCAAGAAATTCTATGAGTTTCTTTGAAGCTTGCCTTTCAACACACCAGTGTCACTAGATATTTAGCTTTTAACTGAGTTATTATAAGGGGTTTTCTTGTATTTAACTCTTGTCTATCTGTATATAATCCTTTCTTCTTTCTCCCCTGTTGATGACTTGAGCTAACATTTGGCTAGCTGCTGCGCTTGGCTCTGGAGATTGGCAAACACAATTCATAATCAGAAACACAAAGCAGCAAACATAGAAAAGTTAGCTTCCTGTCAGCTATCTGCCTCTTATGAAGCATACACGCACTTGGTGTTTGGACTCTCGATTTCGACAGCCATAGTCAAAGATCCCAAAGGTCCCAGGGTTATTGGGCAACATGGAGGGCAGGACACAAACACACCAAGCGATCATGGATCACTGAGACAGTTTTGCCAGAACTTCCACCACTAGAAGTTATTCACATGCAGATTCACTTGATTTGTGAGAAATTGTAGTAATCAATTATCACCTCTTTTAACAGTCTATTAAAAGACCCAGTAGTTAATTAACATAGTACAAGAGCGGTTAATTAGAACAAGATCATTGATTTTTGGCATCTCTTTTGAATCACATTACTTGATTCCAGTTACCTAGATTACCTAATTCATCTTCATGTAACTCTACAAATATTTGCTAGACGACACAGAATATTTGCTGTTTATCCTGGGTTTTTGGTAACTACAGATGTTTGATATCCAGGCCTAGATTTTCAAATGTATTGGCTAGTTTAATTTACCCTTAAATGATTTCTGATTCACCTAGAAATAAATAAATAAATAAATAAATAAATAAATAAATAAATAAATAAATAAATAAATAAATAAATAAATAAATAAATAAATCTTGCCATTCTTGCCACCTCTTGCCTTTTAGGAGGACAGTGCACTGTATCTAGGTGAAAGATACAGTGCGCTAGGGCTGCCTAACCCGTCAGCAGGTTTGTCATTACAAAAAAGACCTTTGTCACTACATACTTACAACAAGTTACCTGCAATACTGAAAAAATGGGGTGAATACGAAGCACAGTTACATTATTGTAGAGTAGATGAGGCTGGATTAACCCAAGGTGTGAGTGTGCTGACATCACCTAATTACTTAGTAGCAGAAYTACATATGCTGTCTTCCCACTTCAGATCTTACACTTAGATATCTGTTACATACTACTATGCTAAAAATGATGGAAATAAAAGCAAATTAAAGCCTTTTATTTTTGACTTAGTGAGACTCTAATTACAACACACAGCAAAAATGCGTCTCTTTCTTAGTATGCTCCAGCTTCACTGTAAGAAGGGAAGCTGAGGCCTTCTCATACTGAGTCATCCACAGCTACAAAGGTTCATTTTAAGGCTGCTTCAAGACTAGTCTAGTCTGATGGGAGCTGCAACCATCTCAACTGCAGCCCAACATTGCCAAAATTAGAAAAATCCCTTCCTCCTCTCCTCTCCTTTCTCTTCTCCCCTTTAGGGCAYATCTCCCACCACTCATCCTCTTTGGCATTATTCAAACCCTCTAGTAAATCCAGTTCTGACCCACCAAAAAGATTGTCTGACTTGCTGCAGGTTAGTGAGCTGAACTGGCTCAGCTAGGGACAGACAAGAGCCCAAATGGTTCCAAAGGAAAAAGCAGGAGCTCAGCATGGGAGAGGAAGGAGCAGGATCTTTTCCCTCTCACAGCTGTGGGCCATTTCAACAGTTTAGCTGCTCAAGCACACCTTGGAAGGAGGTGGAAAAGACTGCTCACTTTGTGGGCCTAAAAATAGATCAAGGAGTGGGTGAAATCACTCAGAGAAGTAACGGTTTTCCATTTGTCCATTGTTAGTTGTAGTTCTTTTTCCTTTCCTTCTTACTTTTGAGCTCCCTGACTAGGCCTACATCCTTCTTCCTAACACACTATTACCTTTACTGTCTTCTTTTTCGCACTTTTTAAATATATATATAAATCTTTGATTAGTAACAATGTAATTGTACTAGAATTCTGGTTCCTGGTTACCTGACTTATCATGCCAGCTCTCTGGGGCAAAACCTTTATCACTTCAGTTAAGTTTTGCTGAGGAATCCCTGACCATACAGAAGATGCTAAAGATTATCAAACAGCTTAACGGCTTTTATTTTCTCCTAGCTAGAGAGAAGAAAAGGACTTGAAGTAGTCATTAACCCACTAACAGTAGGTGAACTATGTACCGGAAAATAGCTATCGTTAAATAAATAAAGCTGAGCTACACTTAAAAAAAAAAAAAAAAAAAAAAAGTGGTATACTGGAATTGAAATGTGCACAATCCAAAACAAATTAATCTCTTATTAAAAATAAAAGATTAATAGAAGATTATAGCAGTGTAATTCCCAGAAGATGCAACAAGTAATCTTTTTTTCTTTCTTCTTTTTTTCCCTGTTTCCAGCTCTTACTTTTTTTTTTTTTTTTTTTTTTTTTTNTTTTTTTTTCCCCATTCCAGAAATAGAAACTAGAAACTTCACAGCTGGTATATATATTGCACTACTGATGCTTTGATTTAGAAACCTGCCTACAGATGTTAAATTAATCTAGTCAGATTCTACTTGTCTTTGAGACCTAGCTACAGTGTTTTCTTTTGGAAGGTATTCATGTTTCATTTGGCTCCTTGGCTCCCAAAAATCTGGGTGTCGTTCCATCAGTTATGATTTTTTTCCCCAGAAATCCACTTATGTCCATAAATTCAGATGTATACTGTACTCCTCATTAATGTACTTAAAAATCAGCTTTACATTTGTTGCTTAATCTGGTACTCCTGCTTCTGTCTGTAAAAAATGTCACTGAGTGTCAGACAGGCTGAGCACAGCAATTTTGTTCTCTGAAGGGCCTCTAGGCACAGTTACTCTGTTGCAAATGCCAAATCGTACATTAAAAAGAGAAGTTTGATAATCCAAACATAGAAAATCTATACCAAATGTCTGTCTGAACATACATTTGTTTGCAAGTTTTTGAATTGATAGTTGAACTAGATCCCATTTCAATGACAACCAGACTGCACCCAGAGCAGCCTGTACCTGTTACAAAGTTTCTGATAAGCTCCTGGATAGCAACAAGATTACTGAGAAAATGTGGTTGGTACTATAGTGTATTGCATTACATTGTTTTTCCCTTCTTGCTCACAAATCATCCAGGGCTAGCAAAAGACAAGTAATTCAATTCCAAATATTCATTGCTTTAACTGAATTAGAAGTTATCTTTTCAAAATATTCAGGCAAGCAGCCTTAAAACTTACATTTAAAAAATACTTCAGGCACCTTTGGAAGGAAAACACTCACTCATTTGACTAATCACTTGGAGCAATGTGCCAAATGCACTGAGCCGTTCTTTCTGTGCAACGCAAGGATCAAGCCTTGGTTCTTGGCAGGCACATGCCTCATGCCAGGCATACTGTAACCTGCTACTGTTATTTTTATTTGTCATAGGAGAGCAAATGGCTCTGCAGCGAGCAAAGGGACAGCTCCTCGTAGAGGAGCTGCTGCTGCTGCAGTAAGAAGTAACCCTCAGGAGCAGGAGAGCACAAGGGGTGCAATAAGAGCCCTGATGAAACCTGTATGACTTGTTAACAGCACTTTGGGCTTTGCAGGGGTGTATCAATTTTTATGGGCGGTATTGAGATTTTTGGCTCAGCAGTGGGAAGCTGATATAAAGAAACACGACTGTAAAAGGAGAGTTTATGTATTGCTGCAATATACCAGATGCAGACACTGTGGAAGAAAACAAATGGAGGAAAAAAATGGAAACCTTCCTATTTTACCATCTTGAGAATGGAGAAGCTTGAGTGGAGTCAGTAGGCAGAAAGCCTCTAGGCACTTTTGTCCTTTAGTCTCTGCCAGTATCATGCAGCCTGTCCACACCATGTCCTATGACAACATGGGCAAAACAGCTGTATTTTACCTCTCTCTCTTCTTTACTTTTTTTTCCTTTCCAAGTATTGTAATTATTTTTGCCTTGTTGGATTCATAAGTGTGTAACAGATACAGACCCAGGAAGTTAATTAAAAAGAAAAGGCCGCAAAATCRTATTTTATTTTCCTCCAATAATATTACCAAAAATTACCAGTGATCAACATGGTAAAACTACACTCTGTGAGGCAGCTGAGAGGAGGTCAAGTTCTCATATGGGGCAGCATAAAACACCTATGTCAAGGCCACATATACAGCTGCATGTATTTCCTGCGTATATTCACCACTTACTGACATGCCTGTACAGAACTGAAATTGCATAGACATGAAGATGAAAGCAGAGAAGAAGTAGCACCACTTTACACTAACATGAGGAGGTAACATTAAATGTAATATAATTCTTTTTTCAGCAAAAAAGGAATAATGACATAACTGCAGTGGCTTAGTGCTAAGAAGTGCAATCAGTTAGCATTAATGAGGTTATTCTTTCTATACCACAGAAAGCGAGCGTTGCTTGCACTAAAGTTTATCATCATTATTGTAAATGATGTATTTTTAAGTATTTGGTTCTGCAGAACCAAATAGTAGTGGAGCTCTCAGGGAACACTGGCATGTCACACTCGGTAGTTGTTTAGGTTCTTTAAATACAGGTCAAATTGAGTTTAGTTGCTGCAGGATCCGTAAGGGCTGCATTTCAGAGATAAATCTGGCCTTTAAACTTTAAACCTTGCTTTCAATCAGGCAAAACATGTACTGCTTGCTGTAAGTACATTGGCACACACGCTGCAGCACCTAGTCACTGCACTGAACATAGGAGCTATAAATGTTCTCTTGCTTACAATATAGACCTTCTTTTTGGTGCTCTTCACAAGGCTCAGCCTGCTTCTTTTCACAAGCTCTCAACTTTTAAGTATGACTCTTTCCAGATGAATTTGTAGTGCTTATTTACCATACCAACTGGGTTTAACTGCAATATAAAAACAGCAGTTCTTTTTTACTCTTATCTGTATTTTCACTGATATTTTCTCTGTCCTGGTGTCGTAAAATACGTAGTCTTTTGCCAAATCAATAGGACAGGAAAAAAGGGGTGTTTCTCTTCCTTATTGCTCTTATGCATGAATACAGAGTAGACATTGGTCCTGTTAAGAAATCAACTGAAAAGTTGTCCATGAAGATAAGCATTTCTTCCTACATGGCAATAGATAAATCGATGTGTTACTGAAGCTAGAAAAATTTACTATTTAAAAAAATAGTAAACACCACACACAATACGGATTGCATTTCAAGCCTGATGACAAACTATAGTTCCATGTAATGTGATAATTTAAAATTACTTTTTGWCATTCACCACATTTTCATGCCTATTCAGCAAGCACTATCTGCACAAAACAAAGGCCAATGCTTTCCAAAATTATATTCAGATTTCCTGAAAAGCTCAAGACGATGTTTAGATGTAACAGAACCAAAGCATTTGTCAAAGACATAAATCACTGATTTACCTTAAAATTATATTTTCCTTATTCATATTAAAATATAATTTTGTCTCTACAAATAATACTCAAGTAACCCTCCTGGAAATAATTTATGACTCAAGAGAGTTATTTGTTGTTCAAATTACTTTCTGCTAAGAATAAAATCTAAAGGCTCTGTTCTCTCTTCCACAGCATCCTGAGAAGCAAAGTTTGAAGGCACAGGCAGAAACTAAGCAATGTAATAAACAAAACCACTAAAAAAAAAGATAAAAACCAAACCTTAAATCCTGTTTTAGCAAACTATAAAGCGCTGTTCTCCATTAATAGTTTGGTATTACCAGCAGCTAGCTTAAAATAGTAACGGGACAATTGGGCCATCCTCTAAAATGATGGTTCTGTCATAACAAAAATATTTTCATGAAGTAAATAGACCTTCAGTAACTATGAACTTCTGTTCCAGTGTTTACATTGCACCAAACCACATAAGTGTGTTTCACTAAAGAAAGGAATTGCAGAGACTAGAAAAAGGCTGGACATAACAAGTCTTTTCCCTTTCTCCATTCTGCCATTAAGAGACAGAAAAGGACAAACACAGTTGTTGTCTTGTCAGTTTGCTTGGCAGAGAAGAGGTATAAAACATTCAGGAAGCTTACATTTGTAAAAATATCATTTGTCCTTTGAATAAAGACAAAAAGCTTTTACTAAAAAGAAAAAAAAATCACAAAACTGGTTGTACCACAGTTCTTCCTTGTTCCTAACCTACTTGATTGTTACRCTAAGCTTTATGATTTTCTTTGTTTCTTCTAAAACCAGCATTCAGCAGAGAAGTCAGTGGCAGAAAGAGCAACAATTCCTTCCTATGACCAAAGTTTTTCATATTAAACCAAGTCATGTGAATTTGATCATGTGACCATGTGAATTTGATCTCTTAATTTAGTTTCCACTGTTCAGAAATCATTTACACATAACTTCTCTTTTGCTCTGCTCTATTGGAAAATGTTCCTGCAGGAAAAGACCATTGCCAGGTGACTCCATTTTCTTCTTCTTTTCTTTTTTCTTTCTTCTTTCTTTTTTTTTTTCAATGAAATAGGCTTGACATTTCCAACATAGTTCCCTATTCACCTGTGACTACGATTGATTTTACAGCTGTGTTTAAAGCTCACCACTTCCAGAAATTCAGAGCATGTCAAGACTGTCAAAACATTCACTGTGTTGTTTCTTTGAATGTATGGTTCCATGTAAAGTAGAAAAGAGAAAACAGACTTTCTTTTTACAGGTAAATATTGAATAAGCACAGTGAACATTGCTATTAAGATTATTATTATTATTACATGGACTAATAATGGCCTTTTTTTTTTTTTTTTTTTTACCAACACAAACCACTACTGAAGTTACAGGAATTCTTTCATCAAGTGAAATGCAAATGTTAAAACATACTCAAGCGACAAGCAACAAAGATGATTAAGGGAATGGAACACCTATCGTATGAGGAAAGTTTAAACGAGATGGGCCTGTTTAGCCTAGAGAAGAGAAGGTAGAAAAGGAATCTAATCAATATATATAAGTGTACATGATTGTAGGGAGGAGGGGGAAAACTCTTCTTGGTGGTGGCCAAGGACAGGACAAGGGGTACTTGGTACAATCTGAAACACAGGAAGTTCTATCTCTATGTGAGGAAGAACTTCTTGACTGTGAAGATGGCAGAGCACTGGAAGAGGCTGCCCAGAGAGGTTGTGGAGTCTCCTTCTCTGGACATCTTCCAAACCCACCTGGATGCCACCCTGTGCTAGTGGGTGTCCCTGCTGGAGCAGGGAGGTTGGACTAGACAATCTCTAGAGGTCCCTTTCAACCTCAACCATTCTGTGATTCTGTGATACTCGAAATACTCAGAGGAGCCTTGAGCCACCAAAAAAGCAGAYAACTATTTTGTTATGTATGTTCAACTGTGAAATGAAGGTTAACAACATCAATATAAGCTTTTAATTGAGTGTAGACCTTTCAACTGCTGGTGTCTGCTTTTCTGAGAAGGGTGGGTTTTTAAACCCATAGAAAGTATTATGGCTTTGAGATTGATAAAGGTTGATTTTAAACTTACACAGACATTTCCTTCTGCCTCCTATTGTTTCAGGTCTTGACTCTGTATTAATCAATATGAATGAAAATTAGGAGAAATTTCAGGGAAGAGGAAGTTCCCTTTATATTTGACTGCTAAGTGTTCGATCCTATGCTATATTCATCTAATTTATAGCAAAGTTGAGCCTCTCTGACATTTACAGTCAACATCCTTGAGATTTTCCACTTGCAATCTTTTTTTTCATTCCTCAACCTTGCAAGAGTCTAAAATATAACATCTGATGTCCCCTGAAATGTCCAAAGATACTGGACTGAATCATAAAATCAAATCATGTACTTCAAAACTATCTGGAATATAATTTTAAAATACAGTGATAATGATACATAAACAGCTATGCTCAGGAATAAATGTAATGATAGCTTTTTCTGTAACAGAAATCTTTGTATAAGAATTCAYTACACTCTGAAAAAATTAGTGAAGAAAATAGTAAGCTTCTAAGATTTTTTCTGTGCTATATATGAGATATGTTCACGTGAAATAGACCTTAAAGAAAAGCTGTATTTCTTCCAAATTTTCCTGGGAGAAATTATAAAAGTGAAAAGGCTCTTGAGTGAAAAGCGTGCAAAAACCGACGTTCGCAGTGCTGAGTTGTTGACAATAACCAGGAGTGAGGATGACACATCCCAAGGCCTGTATCCTCATAGCCTAGATCTCTCCCCTTACTGCTGGATGGCTTCTGGCAAAAGTTTGAACCCACACTGCTGTTTTCTTTAACAAGGAAGAAGATAGCAAAGATGAATAGCCATTTCTTTTATAGAGAGGAAATAAAAACTCCCCTTGCTTAGATTTACGGAACAAGGACACACCATGAAAATATTTTCCTGAAATAGCTGCTTAAGTGAGGAGTTTTTCTCCCTTCATGGGGATGTTTTTCTCCTTTACAGAACACCATTAATCAGTAGTCGGATGTAGTTTGCATGTGTGGTCAAGCAACTGTGATTCTGCTAACTAAATACCTGTTGAGTAGCCTCTCACATGCCATTGGGCTATAAGTGACACCATCCTTGGATCCTTTAATGAGTATTCATATGGAGCTGGGTGATGTTGGAAGGAAATCAGCAGAGGTGGAGCTCTGCAGAGCTACATACAATTGGAATGATGTCATCACCTTGTGCTGTTTTAGTTAATTGATTCAATTAACATCTTATTTCAATAAATTAAGTTCTTGATTTTTCTTAGGCACTTCTCAGCAAATGAATTGCTCAGCAAATCATTATAGTATTATGTTGTGTAAAAATATACATAAGAAGCTGTGAAAAGATTATACACTTGGAATAGGAATGATTGCTGCTCTATTCATGTCAATCTGTATGATAATTTATGACATTACCCCAGGGAAGTAAACAAAATTGACTTCTTATATTTTATATACTTTTATACATGTATTTCTACATTAGCCTATTTAATAAAATGTTCAGGATCAACTTAGAAAAACTAAGATCCTACTTTACTAAAACTGTGTGTATATGCAAATACATTGCATGCATGTTCTGTGTGCAGCAGAATAAAACCAAATTCCCCATGCATTTTGTGTCATGAGARCATCAGCAAGCCACATCATCTCCATTTGTTCCTCTAGCTCTTTCCTTTGTTTTCTGTGCTACTCCTTCATCTACACTAGTTCCTCTACAGAATTTTTTACTTTGGGGTTAAGTAGGCGATTCGTTGCTATGCTCATGTTGATAGGCCAGCTGGTTGCTCCCTCGTACAGTGGATATGGTATCAAATCACCAGGTAATCTCTAACCAGTTTTCTTTTCAACTCTTTATCTGCCAATATTTTTGTAAATTGTGGGGACTTGATTTCTTTCAGTCCAATATCCTTGTATCAGTGTTAGTTGAAGTCAGACTGTAGGGTCCAGATTGCTAGATGAGCACAATCCGAGTCCATTTATCAGAGCCACAGCTAAAGGCAAGGGACGTCAGTATTTACCACCACAATGAGAACAGTAACATACAAATCTAATTTGAGCTGGTACAAACCATTATGAAAATCTGCTGTACACTGTTCCAAAAGTGTGAAAGTTTTGCACCAGCAATTATTTTTATCACTAGTACTAAAGTGAAACTTAAAACTTTCATTTTTTGTTTTATTATCAGTATCTCAAATCAACGCACATTTCTTTCTTTCTTGGGAAAGTGCTTCCTTACCTGTAGCACACAGTGAGACTGGACTGTTAGCTCCAGATAGACTACTAAAATACTTAATCAGTTTATCRATTTCTCTAAGGTTTTCAAGCTGAGACAGGCACAGATTGCACAGAGACAGAAGCTTACACTGAAAGTCAAATCAGATTTCTTACACCAACTTGTAAATAAGCAAGTCTTAAATATGCTGATTTCTAAAGGGTGCCATTCACAACATGTGTAAATACATATACAGAAAAGAGAGAGAATAAATTAAGGCATTTTGCAATTACGTTCTTTCTTTTCATGCTATATGGCATGAGCAATTATTAATGACACCGAAGACAATGAGAAACATCTGACCTCTAGTGGCAGCTACCTCACAAATAACTGTAAAACGTGATTTAAGCTTCGGGAAGGAGCAAGGTTGCTGGAAAATCACAGAGGAGAAGGAGAGGGAAAAAGAAAGAGGTCATAAGATAKACTGTAGCTGTGACCTGGAGCTTTCTTAATTCGTTTGTTAGCTTTATGTAAATAGCTTTCCTGTCAAGATCATACCTCAGTATCTACTGTGTTTTTGCTTCTGATACTTTTATTATTGAGTCTTCAGAATTTATTCCTCTTTCTAAGAAATAGAGGGGAGCTTCCAGGAAGAGACTTTGCAAAAGAAAATGAGCAATATTCTAGCAGGTTTTATATCTTCATATTGAAAATTTGGGGTGAGCTTTGGTTGTTTCCCCTCTATACTCACACACAGAGTCAACAAGTGCACTTGGATCCTATTTAGGCTTTGCTTCTTCTCCTCTGTGGACACATAACAATATTTCTACAGTGAAAAGATATACTTTGTGCCCCTCTCTCCAGCAGAGATTTTGTTCCTTTGGGGCTAAAATTACAGCAGATATTCCAGAAAGCACTTTTCCAATCAAGTGTTTAATCCAAACATTAAATCCTCTCAATGTGAAACTGTTTTCAACTCCTCTAGGAATAAATCTCAATGCATTAATTTTTACTATTACAATCTAAGCTTTCTCCTAAACYGAAATTAAGTTTTGGTTTATGTTACAGCTTCTTTATGTTTCAGCTTCCTAAAGCCTCTGGTCTTTTTAAATACGATGGTGAAAAATCTGCAGAGTGACTATATCAGTATCAAAGTTCATTATTTTTAGTGTTCGGGTTAGAATGCTTATTTCCCTAAGCCAGAGTGAAAACAAATTGCACAAGACTCGTGTTATTTTTTATAACAACACAGGCCTGCACAGCTCTAGAAGTCTTTGATTTCTATTAAGATAGCCATGGTGGTAAGCATTTTAGCCTGCGACATAACAGGAATAATTTTGTATTTTTCTAACAGTTGACAAACCCTGCTTGGAGAATAATGTAGTCCCAGTGCTAAACTGTTTAATTTGAATGTTTCCTCATAAAAAAGCTGATTATTCACTGTGATAATTAAACATTCTTTTGTGTTTGAGATATTTTTATATTTTCTACATAATATAGTAATTTCTTTAGCATTTTTCATTTATTAGTCCTTTTATCCATTGAGACTAACTCAAAATCTCCTTCCTTATCTTCAAGGTGCTTTGGCTTGAGCCCAAGGTATCCAATAGCTTGTCTGCACAAGACGTCAAAGAGAATTAACAAAAAATATGTGAACTTGAAGTGAACATAATTAGAGCATACATAATTCCTTTATGGACAGTCATTTAGGAGTCAGCTGGCTATAATTGCTCTAACTTAATTCCCGTTCAGAGTGAATTAAGCTGAASTAAATGAATGGTTTATCTACATGGGAGAGACATGGTACAATACACAAGGTGTAAATTCGCAATCCATCAGCTACATTGCACTGACTTCCTCCTGGAAAAGCAGTGTGTCCTCAAGGTGCCTTTGTATAAAGTAGCTTAATTTTTTTAGGAGGAGAAAAAAAAAAAAAGCTCCATATGGAAAGCTAGATGATTGATAGCAGTTGCAGAAGTGATTACATTTCAATAGTGCTGCGCGTAGCAGGAAGGTCAGCACGTACCATGTGCTCGGTTGAAGTCCCTCCGCTGTGTCATGACCCTAATAGCACTTTCTGGTCTAGAAAAAGCTGTCTGAGACAAAAGCATGGTTGGTGTTTCAGTGATAGGGGAACAGGCAGCAGATTAGTTTGAGGTACCTGGAGCATCATAAATTCCTATCTTTGGTCACTATTCAGTAGCTTCAGCATGTAGCAGGGCAGCCTGGCCTTTCTGAATGAAAACATCCATACATGCTTAGCTTTAAATTTAACATCCTAGAGTAATTTAACATCCTAGAGTTAACATCCTAGAGTATGTCCTTATAAATGTTCCCTAAATTATTTCATGCATTTCTTTATGTGTTAGATTTAACTGCATTTTCTGTGAGCATCAAGCCAATGCAGTGAGGAATATGGAGAAGTACTCCTGCCCACAGTACTCTGTTTCAATTCAATCAGCACAGGCAGGCAGCCTCTGACACTACTATCCAATTATGCAAACATCTCTGGCCCTGTTCGTTCAGCCATTTCTGCTCATTTTTCCAGGCATAGAAAGTTTACCCTGTAGCAGTCCTTGTCAGATCTGGAGCTCTTCCAACACCTGACAAGCATATTAACAGTGCTCCCATTCATATATTACAGCCTGCCAGCTCTATCTAATTTTAGTTAAGTTGCTATTTATAGTTAGATTGCTGTGTCTTTGCCTGTGAAAGCCTCACAACTGCTAGACATGGAGGGAATATATTTTTGTTCTGTTGCATTTGTCACATGGAAAGTTCACAGTTTGAGCTACCTAAGTCCAAAATACTCCACAGCCCTTCCAGTGTAACACAGTGATGCTCCAAGATTTACACCAAAAATTTTGTCACATAAATTGGCTGTTTCTTGGCCCACTAGGACACTTACTGTTTAAGTAGTATTGGCATTTGAAAAGCCACACACTACAAAATCGTAGTTTACTAATATTATTATACACTGAAATGTTTTAAGTTCTAAAGGAGTTGCAGGGAGGGAGAGGGAAAATTTGGTGTCAGATCTTCCTAGACTGTAAAATTAGTGAACAGAGCTGCATTTTGTCTGCTTTATTTCTCTCTGTAAGAAATTACATAATATCAGTAGTGGTAACAATATCTACCTATCTGCTATGCTATTTTGGGGAATTTATTCAATAACCTTGAATGCTAAATAACATCATGGAGAAGCAATTCTCTGCTATAGACTTGGTGATCAAATTTAGATGTCCTGTTTGGTACAATGTAGACATTTCATTAATGTACCAAGAATTCATTCCCCACTACAAACAAATATCCCTATGAGCATTCATATCTACGTCTGTCTATATAGGAAGTTTAATACATTTGACAGGAAATCAACATTATTGTTTATTTTAACTTGTGGCAAATCATGCTTATGAAAAGTGAGCACTTTATAGCTATTTTCTTTAGGAATTCAATTTTTAAATTGTTTACAGTCTAGTGCTGCAGAGTACTATTAATGACCCTTAGGCAAAAATATGTTGGCACCCTCCTGTAAAACAGACACTTTATTCCCTTTTTTTTAATACGAGATAATTTGTTGGCAGTTTCRTTAATGCAACAGGATAGCACACAAAATTTAAATACCCAGGAATTTAACTTCAGTTTTGTAACTTAGAATTCCTTTTCATCTTGGAATTTCAAATTGACCTTGGGAAAGGGATGTGTGGGTGACAAATTACAGCATGGAGCACTTGGGATTCAAAACACCCCAAGTTGATAATTTTGTGTCTGTGTTGGTGTCTGATATTGCTAAAATTTCTCTCTCTCAGCTGTAAATGGTACTTACAGTTGTGGATTACCCACTTTCTGATGGGGTCGTATTTTGTTGACATAGWATATGTATTCTCATCATAGCTCATTCTTGCTCCTGGGACTGGAACAGGGCAACCATGACAGTCACAGAAAGTCAGGACATAATCTTAGTGCAAAACCTTCTTAACAGTGCCTGAGTCCCAGCAAACACGTGTAACGTAACAAGAAGGGAGATCCAAAACAGCACTTATTTTACCTCAGCTGAAATTCATCCTCAGCCTGGCTGGGCTTCCTCCGAATTCGAGCCAAGCTGCAACTGAGCCTGCAAAGCATTTCAAGATAGAAATAACGAAGCAATGCTGTGTATAATGCTGTTCACAGTCTGAATAATATTGCCTCAATCTGTGACTGACTCCTCCACATGGGAAAGTCCATATATGCACCAATCCAGAGGTCACMAAGAGCTTCCACATCTCTAACTTTGAGAGGAAGAAACATATTTTAGCTGCCTATTAGCGATTAAGACTCTGCTTCTCTCTCCTTCCTCCAGCTGAAGACAGATGTTGCAGAAAAATAACCAGTTTAGATACACAGGCTGCAGGGCAGCCTAATGACGATTGCAGGTTGGATGGCAATACTTAAAACTCTCAAAGGGCCCAAGGTTAACAAATATTTACATGTGCTTGTACATGATTCATGGCAGATGAAGCTTTTCTTTCTTGTGTCCTACTGGAAGGATATTACTCAGAAACTTCTGCAACTGCAGGTGTGTTTTGGTTTCTTTTTATGGGCTGTACAGAGGRGAGAGCACATAGTAAATAAGCAGGGGTTATGCAGCCTGCTAGTCACAACTGAGGGCGAGGAGTATTATGAAAGTTTAGAGCTATAATTTCATTACCAGACACTGTCTACACCAGGTAAAGCACATTGATGGCCTGTACCCTCACAAAGAAATTCTCACCCAAGTCCTCAAAATCCTAAATTAGACCTACAAGACAGCTACAGATACATATACACATATACGTACATATATACATATACATATCTTTACTGTCTTATTACCTAATGCTTTGATTCAGTTCACTTCTGGAAAGCTACATGAAGTTTTTTCACAAAAAAAAAGGACTTTAAGAGACTGATGCCTCTGTCACGGGCTGCTAGGATCTCACTATTTACACTGCAAGGAGGCATCTAAGTTGCTTGTCTTGTGTTGCTCTATCATGTATATTTAGAAGATTAATTCTTCTTGACTTTCTGTTTGTGTCACATTATTTTACTTGGGCTGCTTCTGTGTATTCTCACAAGGAAAAAGCTGACACATTCTTGCTATTCATAAATTGTACTTTCTTGCATATTTCATTGGGACCTACGGCAACACTATGCTATTTTTCATCATTAGATTCAAGCCCAGTGTGAATTCCCTTCAAAAACTCTTATGATAAAAACCTAATCCACCTTTGCCTGTCGTACTGTAAGGCGTGAAAGGGAGAAAAATGTATATATGYATTTTATCGGTCACCACGTAGCAGGAAAGCTGCTCCTGCTGCCATCTAGTGGCCTGGGCTTGGCATAAATGCAATACATTTTTTTTCCCTTGRATTTTTGCTGTCATCAGTGATCATCCTCGTTTAAGGTATCGAGGAGCTTCATTACAGAGACTTTTTTTTGTTAATAAATGTCAAAAAAAGATTATTTTTGGAATACATTTGTAGTATTCTAACTACTGATAAATTTTTGACCTGATAAAAATCCCTGCTTTTGGCTACGCTTGCAAGGGCTTCATTTAATTTCTAGGTGTCTGTTGGTGCTAATGAAAGTGGCCTCTCATTCGAGCTCACACACTTCCTAGTCTGCCAGGTACACATGTAAGCTTTTTTTTTTGAGATGCTCCCTGTTGCTGCTTTAATTCTTTTTACAAAATACCCAGCTTTTATTCAAGATTATTTTAGTCTTTTATGATTTTTGGGACACTACCAAGTTTTTTAGCTCCAGTAAATAAGCAGCATACTGTATCCTCCAGGTTGTTCTCACTGGGAAGAGCAACTGATGATACAATCTGTAGGTAATCTATTTTATATAACCCTCCGGCTCACAACCTACCCCATTTTTTATTTGTTTGTTTGGTCATTTGTTTATTTATTTATTACTGTCCTGGAAAATATGATGCATGCTGTTATACTAAATAAATGAGCACAGATAGTTAAAAGGTAAGAAGAAAAAGTAACTGTAAAGCTTCCAAAAATCTTGCTCCCCTGCACTTAGCACTGCTAAGTGTTAGAAAAGCAAAGTGTCAAGTTCAGCAGACGACACTCTAGATTTCTTACTTGGAATAATCTCGTTCTCCTCATGCAGCATTTGTCCTTCCAGTCTGGACATCCAGTTCACCTAATGGGCAAATAGAATGTCACTGTGTAGCATTTTCCTCCTCTGTGCCAAAGCTTGCCTTTCTCATCTTGCCTATCCTCTCTCCATGAAAGAGCATTGTCTTTTCTGTCTGCAAGAACATCAGTTTTATAACATTTTTCCCAAGCAAACCCATTAGGCATTTTTTCCATGAGCATCTAACCAAAGCTTTTAAGATTTCATGCTGTGTAATTCATTTGTGAATACACTCTTCCCTTGAAAAGTTAAAATTACACCAAGAAGCTTACTGCTTACATCAAAACCAATACAAATAGGCCTCCACCAGGGACTGAAGTAAGCAGCTCTGCAGCTCACATCTTGAGGGGAAAGGAGCATGAAGTTGAAACAGAAATATTTAGAACTGCCAAAAGGGAAAGTAACTCTACTTTCAAAGAGCAGCTTTATAGTATATCAGTAACACTTCCTGCTGAGAATTAAGATGTTAAGAGAGATTCATATATTGACTATGTAATGCATGATAACTAAAGTTACAATGCTTTTCTTTATAATTTCCACTACTTTGCAATTCCTACTAGGTTTTTACTCATTTTCTTAAATAAAATCTAGTATTTAGCCTTGGCTTCTATGGTTTCTCTCTTTAACTCAGGAGCTTCATGTGTCCCTCTCAGATATGAGATAAGGCTCATGGATGAAACTTTAATACAGAAAGATGAATTTTGAAAGCTGAAACTATGTTTCGTAGTTCTGATACATCTAAGTGTACAGTTTATTTTAATTTGATGTACTCTATTAAGACAGTATTCCATTTTTCATTCCCCTCCGCTTTAACATACTTCTCCAAAAACTTAACGTTTTCAAAAAATTTTCCTTTTCAGCAGCTTCCATAATTTTTTTGAAGCTCTTTGTATTTGCCAATTCACTCACCTTTACTTCAGTCTTCAGTGGGCATTTACACCTGTAAGTTAGTAACAGTACTTCTAAAATTTCTTCTCCTCTGACTCCTTTTTCCATGGCTGCCTCTTACACCTCAGGGACTTTAAAAGTTTCAACAGCTGTTGAATATTAAGTTGCAGGAGATCCTTCTGGTTCTCACTTGGTTGCAGAATCTCACACACTTGAGAGTTCAAGTATTGCTTTAGACAAACTTTTACTTTCCACACCTATTCTAACACAGTTATTTTAGGCTTCCAAAGCACAACACCGGAGCCAGAAGGAAAGAACAGACTGCTAACAGGTTCTGAGCTCACTGCAGACACTGCTGGGCTGGCTGGGAGCAATTCACTGATCTGACCAGCTCAGCTTCACAGCCTCTCCAGCATCAGGTTTCTGCCTGCTCACCAAGGCCAGCTCTTCTACTACGGTTTCTTCTTTGCTCTCCATCTTCCTTGCTCTCCAAACTGCTTTTCCATCTTCATGTGACACACATACAACTTCAGGTGCATTTTTGCTTCCCATTAAGCTATACTGCACGCCCTCCCTCCCTTCCTCCTTTTTTTTTTTTTAATTTTTTATTTTTTTCAAGGTTCTTCCATATTTTCCCTTTTGGAGAAAATGGACACATGTCAGCCTATTGGCTTCCCACCTTAACTCAGCTTGCGTTATTTTTTTCTCCAATTAAKGTTTTAGCATAAGTTGCACATATTTCAATGTACTAACTACAAAAACCGTTCCATTAGTGCATATCTGGACTTCATTCTTCTTTTTTGGGAACCCCTTGTATGTATTTAGATAAGAAAAACAAATAAATAAATGGGCAACCTATGCATGCGATTTTATTGTTCAATCAGAAAAGCAACAGAAGAAATGACAGGCAGAATTTTCTCCCTAAATTCCCATTTATTTTGTATTTCATAGCACATTCCCATGATTCTGTGATATTTTTATACTTAATTATATACTTAATTATACTTATTTATTTACTTAATTATACTTATTTATTTACTTACTTACTCATAGCAGGAGACCTGGTAAGATGAAAAAGAAAGTTTGCTTTGACTTTTCTGTTTTGATGATGTAACTGTCAGTCGGGCTTTTTTTCAGGCTTCATCTTTGTATTAGTATCTTAAAACAACAGCACATTAATCTACAGTTTTGAGCTTAGGTTTGCTAAAAGAAGAAGCCCATTCAGAATTTTCAGCCCAAGTTTTAGATGTTCCAAGAACTGCAAGATTAAATCTTTTATTCTCTTATTCTGTAAATTCAGCATTTTACTCTTTCATATGAAAACAAACTTGAGGCAAGCCAAAGATAAACCTTTTAATTGTAGATTATATCTTTTCTTGCTTTGGTTTGTATAACTACTACAGTAAACAGCTTCAGTTAACGAACGGAAATTCTGGTCCTTAAAAAAAAAGTCTCCCCTAATGCAAAATGCCTCTTTCAGTCTAATAGTTTCCCCTAATTCTGTAAGCTTCTACTTACATGAATGCAAGGTTTATCTTTTTTTTCTTTTTGATCTCTCCGGGTGCAGAGTGGCAACAGCCAGATTATTATGTCTCCTCAAGAGCACGAGAGAAAAAATGGGTTATAAAGATCCCATAGTTAAATTTAACTTCAGGTTAACAGTGCAGCAATAGATTACATAACACCAAAGCACAGTCTAGATGTAAATCAATAAATACTGCCATATATAAAATAGGAGAGGAAGAAGATGAAGAGAGTAACTTTTTCTCAGAAMTATCAGGTGTCGTGAGTTTGTCTCCTGTACACATGAATGATGATTTTATGACACCTAGYTGCAACAGTATATTTCAGCTTGTGTCAGAAGCTCTGTTTACCACTGGGATATTGCTTAAAATTTTATGCCAGAAACTCATTAGTGATATATACTTTCTTTTTTTTTGTGGCAGGAGAAAGCACTAAGAAAGCAAAATCAGCTAAATTTTGTATTTCATATTGTTCCCAAGCTCAGTAACAGTTGTCATCCTTCTCCCTTACCACATGAAGAAAAATCATAACTGAAGAATTATTTCAAGGTCATACAGATATTCACTATCAGAGCCGGCTTTATCCCCAAGGAAGTCTCAATAACATTCTGACAATGAAGATGTGCTAGAGTCCTATAATTGTGTTTGCAAGGACAGYTCTGAGGAAATTGCCCATGATTGCCCTTGTTACCAGTGCCAGTAGCAATGTCAAGTACTGCTATAAGTCTGCTTTGGATTATTTTTTCCCCCAAGTTATCTCAAACATAAATACTAGTGGTTAACTAAACCAAACTTTCCAAAATAAATGACCTTTCTTGGTCACATTGCCTGTTAGTCTCCTTTCAGTAAAATGGTTTAACTTGGCCATTTTCAGCCAGATTTGACAGATGGAAGGTTCTGAGTTCTTTCAAGCGCAGTGAAAGATCAAAATTATGGATTTAGATGAAAGACCCAAAGCAGTGCTCCCAGCAAAGGAAAAAAATCTAGTGTAAACTCAAGAGTATTTTGTCTGGCCTGCCAATTCAATTAGCATGTATGATGTGCTAGGATGCCAGGCACACTTGGCAGATGTTTGGCCACACCTGGAATAGGGTTCCAGTTTTGGCACTCCCCATTCAAGAAATACATTAAAAACTGAGCGTGGTCTGGTGGAGGCAACCAAAATGATCAGAGGGTTGGGAAAGGAACTCATTTCTTTCAGAAGAAAGATGGCCCAGGAGGGTCTAATCAGGTTCCCAAAACCTATAGGTTGCAGAGCAAATSGAGGGTCTCTCTGTACAAGAATGTKCAGTGGATAAGAGGCAACAGACACAAGTTGCCTTAGGGAGAAATCCTCCTGGAAAAAAAGCTTCAGCCTGAGATCAGCTGAACATTAGGTTGACCTTTCTAGAAAAACAGCAGATCCTCTCCCATGGGAAATATTCAAGACTTGGCTTGACATTGCCCTGTGTAACCTAATCCAAGGATCTGCTTTTGATGGAAAGTTGAAGCAGATGTTTTCTAGGGGCGCCTTCCACCTCCAGTTTTCCTGTGACTCTCACCGAAGCACTCACAGGACATTCTGCCATGTCCAGCAGGTGTTTACCATTCATGAAGGGAAGGAGAAGTGATTTCAGGACGAAAYGCGTAGAGTTGGGATGGGCTCAGGATACGTATCAACAGGAAATTGCATCTCGGTAATGGTGCTTGTCTGGTGCTAAAGCATCAGTGACACACTTCCCCAAAATCGCTGGCATAGCAATAGCCATAAACAATCTATTGCCCGAGTGCTGTAATGCTCGTTAACTGCCAAATGTAATTTCTTTGAAAAGTTCAAAAATGTCTGGCTCTCTAGAGCACAGGAAAATTTCACTGAGTGTCTTCAATTASCCAAATTACTCAGCAGCTGATACCCTAAGCATGTACGCCAATGGGAGATCAATGCGTCTAGTTAACAGAAAGGCTTTATGTAGTGAGYACGGAGACTTGCTGGAGAGCACTAGTGGAGAGATTCTTAAGTGAAATTGAAGTCTAAATCATTCACTTTCTCCAGGAAGAGGCCTATACACATTTCACAGGCAGGAGTGAGAGAGTGCGTCAGCAAATTTATATAAATCAGTTTGCTTTTAATTAAACTTTGCGCTCGGCTCTGGAGTCTGCAGCATTTACTGCAGCTCGGGAACTGTGGTTTACTACAGCCCCTGGTTGAGATTAAGTATGCTATTGAACCAGAAGAGTGTTTACAGGCCTTCGTCACTGATTCATGGTTATTTTCTGCTTTTAAATATGAAGTAGAAAACTAAAGCCATATTTAGGAGATCTTTTTTTTCCACATATGCAGGCTGATTGAGCATCCAGAGATGAGCATTTTCAGGGTATAAAATTTATCGACAGTTTCTTCTGCTTTAGTCTTGCTCTTTTAGAACATTATCAGCAGTCTGGCCTATGCTTGAATCTCTAGTTGCAAAGGAAAATCAACAACAACAACAACAATTTCAGTCATCTTTAACTGTTGAGAAAAAGCAACTTTTTCAGTTACTATTTTATTATTAACCAGTGTTTGAGAACTGTTATTATGATGTATCCTACCTAGGCTGAGTAAAAATCTCACAGTTTTAATGCCTTTATCTTTAAAAGTCCTGATATATAGGTATACCTTATCTTTATACATTATGTCTGTTCTTCAGATAGAGACATCATGTATCCCTCTCTGATGAAGTGTAATATTCTGACCTTTATTTAAAAATACATAACACATAAACCAGCAAATAATTACTACTATAACAAAGTTAGAGTCTTTGTAGTTTCATTCTGTTATAAAACCTGATTTATGTATCCCACTAGATAGATTGCAACTGAGCACCACAATCTAGTGCAAGGATAAGAGGCTCTTGACAGAGAAGAGACTCAAAATAACATTTCATAGCTCTTGCACCAACAAATTATTTTGTAAAAATACTGAAATGCAATTCAAAATGCAACTATCTTTCACCTCTAAAAAAAGTCAACTCTCAGCTCAAGATCGCACTAAGTTTGCAATCCACTTGCTGACTGAAGTGGGTGGCCCACAAAAATACAGCAGCTTTGAGATTTATCTTTTCCATGTTCATCTCCACAATCTCCTTTTCCTTTCTGTTAAAGCCAAGTCACTCTTGGAAAATAAACATACCAAAGGGAAAACTACCTAAATGAAAGCAAATTTAGTACTGTTGCAGCTCCATGATTAAGTCCTTTTAAGTTAGTGTTCCTACCACAAGAAAAGCTTTTCACAACCATTAAACTTAACCAAAAAAGTCACTTCATAAAATTAGACCATAATCTTTCCAAGGATCCATCCTCAGCCAAGACAAAAGTGCCAGATCTCCTGTGATCAGCCTTACAAACCTTTCATGGTTGCTGTTCTTAGACCTGTTAATATAGATATGCCAAGTGCACAATGATACATTCACTACAAAAGAGCTTCACAGTTTAACACAGATGATGAAGAACCATCTATTTTTGATCATTTTGAACCTGCCATTTCCTACTCCTCCTGGAGCAAAAGAGAGGAAGCAGTTGCTGTACATCTTCTCCACATCACCCATGATTAAAGAGGAAGTCATTACAACACCATTGGAAAAATAGAGGTAGCACATTCACGTTGTATGAGGACTTACTATAAGTCACATACTAATGAAACAGTATATATAAAACACATGAGAACCAACTTAGATACTACAGTTTAACATGCATAATACTTCCAGAAGAGATCAGCACATTCTGTGGTGAAATAACCATGAGAAATTCAGTAATAATTTGGAAAACAGCAAGCTGGGGAACACAAACAGAAACCAGATGCTGAGGGATGCTGGACTCACCTCTAACTTCTGGTCGGTCCCATGAGAAGGAAGGTCCACAGCTGTTATCTCCTAGGACAAGGCTGCAGGTCTTTGAGGAGCTGCCCAGCAGGAAGCAACAAAAACAGCAGTCACGTAAAACTGAGCAGGGTGACAAATTTTGTGCAAGTTATTTATGGTTTATCTGTCTTTAAAGATATCCCCCAGGGAATATCTATTTCATAAGCTTGAGTGACCTCTGGACTCAAGTAACCAAGTGCCTCTACATGAGGCAGTGTGGTGCCAACCAAATGGTTCTCTTTGCTATGTAAAACTTCAGGAAAGTCAAGATTTCAAAAGATGAGGTGCCAAAAGATGTGGACTAGTGGCCAACGACATTAAGAAAAAGTGTCTAAGTCCTGGTCTGTCTCATTTTTTTCCATTTTGAAAAAGGCTCACAGCCTGACAGACATGAAATTATCACATACATGCAAAAATCCGGCTCTACACGGCTAGGCTGCTCAGAGTGCTTAGGTGCCTATTTGGGTGATGGCCCTGCCTTCCAGAGGCTGAAACCTGGCTACAATCCTAGGCTGTAACCAGAACGTAGGCAATTTTCTTTGCCGACAAAGGGAAGTAATATTAAGTCTTYGAGCAAAGGGAGCATAGAGGCTGTCTATTAATGAAGAGCTTGCACTGGAGGGGGTCATGACACCCAAGAGAAAAATGCTCTTGTTCCTGCTGCCTATCCCAGAGTCTTCGTAGTGGCCATTGGCTTAGGAGTGGACTGTTAGCTACAGTTACAGCTTTCCCTCCTTATGCCAGCCGTTTTCCTTAGTGCCTTGACACAGTGTTTAATGCAGGCCATCACCCTCCTGCTGGCGGCTCCACGCAGCTCTGCCCTTGCTCACGTGCGTGCTGCGAGGTTATCTTCTGCCATCGCATGTCTACAGAGCAAGGACAGGGCCTGCGTTTTTTCCTAGGCTCTACAGTTTCAGAATAATTTATGAATACATGTAAACAGCACTATAAAATAGAATTACTTGCAGCATTACTTTCCTTGTCACACAATCACACTGATGAAAATCAGGCACCGCCTTTGCTCCACTTCACTTTATGGAAGACTATCACAAATTACCCTCCTTCTGCATGAAAAGGGAAGGAGCTCTGCACAACATTGCCAACACAGAGGAGTGCAAGTCAGTGCCATGATAAGAGATGGTACCATCTGGAAAGCCTGTCTGACCAAATGCAGCTTCCTGCACACTCTGTTGCTGTGCATGTTTCTGGCATTCTGCGTAGGATTCACGTAATTCACCAACTGTATTTGGGGATTTCCTGCGTGCACTAAATCATAATAAAAGGTATCCACTGATGGCAAAGCATCTCGCTCCACAGCCTCTCTAGCCCTCCCTAGTCCACGGGTTAGGGCTGGCTGGGACAGCTGAAACCTGCTCAAGATTGAGAAGGTGCGAGCAGTAAATAAAAGGAAATCCTGGATCACCATATAGTGTTCAGCTTCCACACTTTGACCTCYTTTGGTTCCCTCTGTATTTTTCTAAGATCATATTTCTTCATGTACTGCCTGGCTTAAAAGCCACCATAAATCTACAGAGCACTGTAAGAATAACAGAGAAGGCACCAAGTAATACAAGGGGCTATAACTCCATCGGAGGCACTCAGGAGGGATCGTAAATCAGCGCGGGGGCGCGGGCGCCGAGGCTGCTGCGAGCGCGGTCCGGCCTGCGGTGAGTGCCCTGCCGCCTGCGCTCCTCTCGACCCACCTGCCCCACTGCCGCGGCAGGAAGAAAATCCAAGGGGAATCAGGCTTGGGGAAGGCGTCACGGCGGAGGTGGGGGAATTGCACAGGGAAGCAGCATTGATGCTAGGGAGGGCGGACGGGATCACCCGTGTGGTTTTGGCAGCGCAGAACGGCCGCTCTGCTTGCAAACGGGACCTGAAGCTCTGTGAGGGGGAGGAGAAAAAGGGAAAATGCCCTAAAACTCGAAGGGCCTAGAAAGGAATAAGGGACATGGCTTACAAGGCACAGCTTTTAAATGTTTAGCCGTGCAGCAGCGCAGCTCAGAAGCTCAGGGTGTAGCAATGGCTCCAGCAACACCTCTAGCAAAGCCGGGCAAAGGCCAGGAGGGCTTGAGCACAGGGCCAGAAGCTTGAAAACATTCACTGTAACCGAGAAAGGACTTCCCGATGCTTTAGTCTAGTGCGTCCCAATGGTTTAGCTCTCGGCCGGTGCTCGGTCTGTGCGGACGGTCCTGCTTCCGCGGCCAGCAGGTGACTCCACACGCTCGGGAAGCGGCGGCCGCCCCGCTGAGAAGGCTCCTCTGGCTGCCCTGACGCTTCGCTCCGGCTGTCTGGGAAAGCTGCGAGCACGTAGCTGCGGCAAGGCAAAGCAAAGCAGGGGTGTTTGTGCATTTATTATCAACCAAAGACTTCTAGAAAGCACCTACTCTACAATAATTTTCTGCTTATAGGTATGCCCACTTCCTCAGTGTATTCAGCAATGAACAGGACTTGCAGCAATTCCTAAGTCTCCATTGCTTTAGTGCCAACTTATCATTTAGTGCCAGCTTATCAGCTTCATATTTCTTCTTCTTCTTTCTCTCTCTGCCCACAAATTTAACCCCTGCTCCATCACCAGTGCTCCTTTCCTCAACTCAACAACCAGTTAACAGTGTCCTTTTGGCCTTTTCTTTCCCCTCAGGGCTGCTGTCCCTCAAAATGGACTTGTAGACACCGGACCTATCATCAGGACATCTAAATAGGGGAGGAGACCTTATGAAGCGAGTTAAGGTAGAGTTACATATTCTATACATTTTTGTTTATTTGTTTTTGATCATGACTAAAGGCAAATAACTGCAGGGAAGGTGGGGAGGTGAGTAGTGGAGAGGGAAATAGGGGTCTGCAATTAACTGGGGATGCAGGAGGGGAGAGGAGTTTCTCGGATTCCTCAGGCTTGGAYTGCAGCAGAGGACACGCTGTAGATGCTCTTGGGGAGAACATGCTTCCTGTCTCTACACCCCTTTGGTGGGAAGGACGGGCTGCACGACGCGCACGGCGCCACGCTGGAGGCCCGCTGGCACGAGGAGCAGAACGCCCGCCGCGCTCCGCGCTCCGCGCTCGCCTCCGCCTCGCGCCGTCCCCGGGAGGCAGGGCACCGCGCGGCGCGGGCGCACGCCGCCAGCCCCTGCTCCCCTGGCTGGGCGCGCTCTCTGCAGCTCGCACGCGGGCACGCTACCGCCAGTTGAAGATATTTTCCTAGTGTAGCTATTTTGGTTTGATGTTCTGTCTTGTTTTGTTTCATTTCTGCAAACTAGTGTAGCTGCAGCTCTTCTTTCACAAACCTGAAAGAAGCTTGAGCTCCAGCTGTACTACCATATACTGGACAATATAACCTGTTTTGCTATGCTTGGGTATGGAAAAGCTTTCAAAAGTGGGAACCTTCTGAGAGAGATCTGTTCCTTTAATTCTAATTTACTCACTTACTAATTTTAATAAAAAAGGGGAATGATCACTTTCTCTCTGGTTTTGTTTTGTACCGTCACCCAACAAATCCTAATGAATGTTAAGGTGCAAGGTGTTTTTAAGCTGGCTATGGTTTAATGACATGAAGCTTTGTAAGCTTTGGAAAAGTTAGTGAATTTTAAATGGGTGTCAAATGGTAATTAACCTTTTCCATTCCAACTTTCAAAGTTTCTCTGGGTTACGATAAGATGCAGGAATAGAAGTTGAAATAATTGAGTTTTGGATATCATATTACTCATTTCCAATATTTAAAAAACGAAAAAAGAAAACTGTTTTAGAAATCAAGCATATTGTAATTTTGGAGGAGAAAAGTTTCCATATTCTAKCCCTGTGCATCACATACCTCATCTCAGTAAAGGCTGCTGTGATGTGACAACAAGCCAAGCCTGAATAAAAATAGACCCTATGCAATTGTCATTCCCCAACTGATTTTCAAACAGGTGCTGCTGTAGCACCATTTGTCAAGCTCACAGGGTGGCTTTTGAACAGACGTAGGAGACACGGTGCAGAATGTGGTTTACATCAAAAGAAAAGAGTGCATGGTGCATGCCCATGGGACCAACCTCCTCGGGAGGGATGGTAAAGACAGATCAGGGTGAGACACAGCTCTCAGGACCAGGCATGCAGCAAAATGTGTTTTACCCTTAACAGTTACATAAAAAGTGAAAAGTTGGATAAATCTGTCTTGCTGTGTAAAACAAAGGAAGATAAAGCTCACATTTTTCACAGAAGGTAAATGTTAGTCACCAAGTTACCTTCTGTGCGATCAGGTGTTGCTTTCATTTCAGTTCAATGTTTACACTGAGAAATATGTTAAGGAAAACATTTTTATTTGTGCTAGTTCTAAGTGCATCAAATGTTTGTCTTCCCAGTGTTAATTAAAACCATATACTAATATGTAGACTGCTGCATGCTTTCAGTTGATTGAGAAAGCTTTTTARCACACTAATACCTTTGTTTGCATTATGAAATCTCACTTGGGCTCCTTGAAGATAGAAATATTATTGTTTATGTTTGAATATACAAGGACAGAGAAAATCTCTGCTAAGACCCCCGAGGCCTTGGCTGAAACACAACAAGGAACTTAGTTAGAACTTGGTTGTCTCTTAACCTGGTTACTCATATGATTTTGATTTGTATTGGAGAGTAGGTGTGAACTGTACTCCATAACAAGACAAAAGCTTTTATATGATCAAACACATGATCATACATGATCATGACTGGTAATCATTACTGTTAATTGTAAGACAATTAAAACTACCAAAGTGACTTAGGGACACAGATCTCTCTGAAAATTGGTGAGCACTTTGGCCGGAGTTTTTGAATGATTTTTTTCTTGCTCTTTGAGCAGTGCCAGCACTGAATTTTTCTAATGAGATCCAGGATCTAAGGATCCTAGTCACTTTGAATGCACAGTGCCAAATCCTTACACACTTTGGGTGTTCAAGTCTTCAAAGGCTCCTATCTCCCATAGTTTTTCTAATGGAAGTTAATGCTGGATGCCTGCATGGATAATTTTGAGCCCCACATGATCAGAGATAGGTGTATACAACTTAAAATGTTTGTTTTCTACCCCTGTCCTTGGACTGTGTGTGCTGAGGGCTAAATCGTGCCCTTCTCCACCGGCCCCGTTTCATTGGCACTGCAGCACTGATGACACCTGCAGTTCCCTACAGCCTGAACCAGGGCACAACGTCAGGCTCGGGCACTACAGGAGACAGACGAGTATGGGTTTCATTATGGGCTCAAGGCTTCACTTGAAGGCCATGCAACATGTCCTGAGTGCTCCTAGGAGAACTCTCTCTCCAGATCAAGGACCCCCCTTGACCTCAAGGCAGCTGTACTAAGGGCTTTGCCAGCTGTCTAAATGTACTGGCTGCAAGACCCTTTTGGGTGCAGCTTGCCTTTTCAGAGCCAACTCCTTTGTGATTCTCAAAGATTTTTTTCCTAGAAAGCTTTTGTAAAGCTTGTCCCATTGCCCCATTGCCTTTGCTTCAAAAACTGGACAACGCAATCAGCAAGTGAGGCACAATTTGGAACATCCTATTACAGAAGGTGGCAAGCCCACTTCTGGGTGGGTTTCACTTCACTTTCATTAAGTGCTCCACATAATTCATTCAGACCAATGCACAGAGCTAGAGGGCAAAAATACAGTGAAGGAAACATGCAGCGAGAGATGTGAAGCCGCAGACACTTCTTAGTTTGTATGTCGCTCATGTGGTGCTTTGACATCTCACTGCCCGTGAGGGTCCCTGTCACGCATGTGCCAGCCGGTGCCACTTGCCCAGCTCTGCCGTGCGAAGGTGCCAGGCAAGTTCCCGGTTGGACAACTCCTTCCAATCTGTCTGCCTGGTGGGAGAGCTGAGCTCACTGCAAGAGGTGACATTTCGCTGCTCAGCTCATCAGTTTTTGTTTTCCCCCCAGTAAGTACATGTAGTTSAACTGTGGAGTCCTGGTCAAACTCCAGCTTGCGTAACAACCTCCCACTTTCCCAGCCCTCTCCAGTTTTACTCCAGTTCTGCACACGCCCTCCTTTGCCATTTTGATTTGCYGTTGTGTTTCATCACAGAAATAATTTTCTTTAGGAACCTGGATAATCATTATTCCTGTAAACAGCATACATTTGGTTTCTGAAAGCAGCAGAGTTGTAATTACAAAGATCTCCAAACCCAGTTTTCAGATAGTACTGCTCTAAGGCAACTTCTGTGCAAACTCATGGCAATTAGCAGACCYTGACTTCTGTGAGTGGTGTGTGGTATTTTATCACCGGTGACTGCTGCTAAAATTCCACTTAATATTGGTCCTATTATGAGAACAACCCGGGCCCAGGCACCACGCAGGGAATTTCTTCAAGCCCAAGAGAAGGTAACATTTTCTTCTCTGGATGAGCACCAGCTCTCTGGCCCTGCAAGCTCCAACTGTGTCCTTATTTCACAACACGCCATGTGTCACTCTCAATCGGAATCAACGCTGGCTGGCATACCAGCAACAGCTTTGCTGCATTTTTGGATGCTCTCTCTGTAYAAATCCCCCTTTGTAATCTACCCTTGCACTGGATCTCCCAGGAACTATTCCTGTGCTGAAGAGTTTTGCCCTTTCCAGAGGGGCCACACAGAAACAGGCCCCTTGGCTGGCACAACTGTAGTAACTCCACACAGGAGCGAGGAAGGATTTTCACAAGCCGGCTTGGTAGCAGCACAGCTAGGGTTAATCCAGGTTGCCTAAGAAAGCTCTCACCTGCTCTAGTGTTTTGCCAAGCTTTGAGTGGCAATTTCTCATGCCAGGGATSTGGTCTTGGAGAATATGGAGGCTTGCTCACAACAAAACAAAAACAACACATAACCTTGAAAGGGATCACTGAAAAAGAGATAAAATGCCCCATGCGTTGCAGAAGACATCTAAGACGGGYCAATGGTGGCCTTAACATCAAAGACGTGCCTTGTGTCTTTGTTGTGCCCTGGTCTGGTCTCAGCCTGGTCTCCAATAAACGAGTTCCTTCATCAGGGCAGAGAAGGGGAACMAACAGTGAAAACCTGTCCTCACTGAACACCCTGCTCCTGATGATTTTCACTTGGTCTATCAATAACTAAATGTGAAGACTTTGTTTCAGCAAGACTCTGCTGATCTGTTAATTTTGTAGTTACAAAAAAAATATATATATATAACCCATCCAATGCTAATACAACTTGTGTGCTACGTAACTGAAGGTTGTGCTTTCTCCTCCCACTCAGTGCTGGCAGTGATGTCAGAATATGACATCAAAARCTAATGCTGATACGAGTTTTTTAAAAAAGGCTCATTTTTCATAATGAATCCAGTCCAAACTACTAACATTTTGATACAAACATTTTCAGTATACAGTTCTGGAAAACATTTGGCAGTGCACAGTTGTCCTTTAAAGTTTCGACTGCAGTTCCCATTAGCTGTAATGACACCTACTACTAAAGACAGACCTGATTAACTGCAGGCCTGCATGCCGCTAAATATAGGCACATGTTTTTGCATTTACTGTAGGTCCTCGCAAAGGGAACACTGTGAGTTTTTTGGCCCTTTGTTTTAATGGGATTGCCAGAATGAGTAGAATCTGAAAACTCACAGCTCATTTCCAAAAGCAAAGTGCTGACCCAKAAAGAGCTAAAAGATTTTAAAATAACTTCAGAGAAGAGATCTAATGGGCTGTTGCTGAACGTTTCCCTTCCTTTCACCCCTTTCCCCCATGCAGAACATTTGCTATGTATTTACTGAATGTAAAACTAMGCTTGAGACTTCCAGCCAATTTTGTATCCTGGGGAGGAACAGGATGTTTTAAGCTATATACACTACACTCACTCATCTATGATGTTTATGCTGAAGCTGTGACTCTGCATTTTCAACAGAAGTAGTTCAGACTCCCAGTGTGCGTCCCAAAGCCCTCAAACCTACCTAGCATGGTTTGTATCCTCACAGCATTATTAAATTAAGGGAACTTCTTTAAACAAGAAGATACTAAAGAATATCTGCTCTTCTCCTATATTTTTCTGACATGCAATAWTTTTTCCTCTTCTGCCCATTGMTCATATTCCTCCCCAAGAACTCAARTGAAATACCATTCCTCACCTTTCATTAACAATAGGCGCAGTCGTGAAGTGCTGAATGACCTCAAATGCCATCTGAGTTGTGTGTTATGTGTATGGACTGCAGAAGCAGTAAAATACCTGGTTTTGTCGTCAAATTAGTGTTTTAGTTGCTCTGATACTATTTTATCTTGCCTAGTTTAAAAGATGAAAATAATTCTTTTCATATAATAATTCTGCAATGCTTTCTTAACATAACACACTGGTGAGAGAGGCATAGAGATATGATGAACTCATATTTTAATTCTAACCCAAAGCGCTGAGACACTGAATAAATAAAATGTACAAAACTGTGTATCCATAATTAGATCAATATCTTKGGTCTTAAAGTAACCCCAGGTTTACCTCCTTCCAATTTCCTGGTGTATTGTGCACATGGAAGGATGATTTCTARGTCCAAAAGCAAAACCAGCAGTGGATTGGTTATATTCACTTCCTTCCACATCTTTTTGGTGTAAGACTACAGTATTCTCAAAACAGCGTTAATGTTCCTTGTGTTTTTTAGTATTATGGCTTTTAGATATCCTATGAATTATATTTTCAGTCTTTTAAGTAAGTTGCCTTCATAAGCCTTCTTTTGAGAAAYGCAGAGTATAAAATCAATGCTTTTCCTTTGTTACTGCCTTTTATTTGTAATAYAGAGATAAGGATGACCTACTGCAGAATGTTGTGGGACTTAATCTAGTATTATTTACAAAATACTGGAAGATTCCTGAGGGGGAGGTAATGTTGAACAAAAACAGTGTGTTGCTAGTAAAATCTGTTGCACTCAAAATAAAATGGTAGGGAAATACAAACATCTTGAATGCCAAGTTTGCAGCATTTTTGAAACATTTCCCATAACAATTTTGTTCCACTGAATGAAACAGAAAAGAAACAGATCAAGAACAGACCAACTTCACAATGAGCAAAACTTTTTAATTGAACTTTTTATGATAGATGGGATTTAAAAAAAAAAGAGTGATTTTGCAGGAAGCTATTAACARTTATGCAAGCCACTAAATTTAAAGTTATTAGGGACAGGACAACCACAATTGTATGCAGACTTACTTTGCTGGTCACAGGAGTATATTTTAGCCCTTGCTTTTTTGAAAATTAAGTGACTGATGCAGTAATGCTGCTCATCAGGGAAGGCAGTAGGTTGTATAGTTATCTCCTGATTGGGGCAAAATCACTACCCTGAAACCACACAACCTACTACCTCATCCTGTTAGAGCATCAAASGGGTCTTCTGAAGAAAGCATTTCAYCATTTGCAAGTAAGACTTCCTTAAGRATTTTTAGGCCACACATGTTTAGCCTTGAAAAGATCATAATTATGTCCTGCCAGCCCTTCTGAGTCCTTTCTGGCAGTCCATGGCAGGACCAGAGAATAAGAAATGCAGTGGCAAGCACTCTCCCTCCCAAATTAATGTATATAATAAAAAAAAAGTAAGTTAGAACAGTGACAAAAAAAATACATTTTTCTTAACGTAGAAGTCAAGCATCTGCAGGGCAGAACCCAAGCAACCAGAAGACATTCTCTTTGCTTTTAATCCAACTTATAGTATTCTAGTCTTTTAAGCAGCCTATGCAAAGTGGATGTAAATAAATGGCCAATTAAAGTGGCATTTTCTGTTGAATACAAAAGCAAATGCCACAAAGTAATGGAGAAATGGGTCAGCTGTTTCCAAATGGCAGTTCTTACGAGCATATCAGCAGTAGGAGAAAGCTAAGTGYGAGCAAGCCAACTGTGCTCTGTGTAGTACCTCTGCACCTTGTAATTTATACTGTATCTTTCTCTGAAGGTGACAAAAATTGGGTTTGAGACTTAGTGATAGGTATAGTAAACTAAAAGYTCTAAAAGCTCTTTGTATTCTTTCACAACCCTGCTACAAGAACCAAATCTATCATGTAGACAGAGACAGCACATAGTTAAGTTGAAATAAATTTTGTTTATCATTTGAAGACATATCCAGCGATGATATCACAGCCACTTCAGGAAAGACAGTAGATTGTATAGTTATCTGACAGGCAGGGCATAACCCTAAAACTATACAACCTACTACCTCACCCCAAAGGACAGTCAGACTCTGATCAGAAAAACACAGACTGTATTCCCAGACAACTGGATTGCTTGATGACAACCTGGAAGACAAAAAACTCTGGAGACAAATATTAACACTCCTGAAAAACTGTTGTATATCAGTTGAGATTTAGCTTACTCTCAACTTAGTTTGAAAATATTTGAAACATTTAATAGAAATGCAACTTGTAATGGCAGTGGCAAGATATGTGACAGAAAAGGAGATACAGCATTGATTTTTAATAACCACACTTTTGTATTTCCAGTTCTGACATGACTGCCTCTCATCAAACCATTTTTGTCCYCTAAAAAAGGCATTACTATGATTTAAAGAGCTGATGCTGATTTAGAGAGATTCTTTAACATGCTGCTAGATGTCCCTCTACTATCCTAYCAGGCAACAGCTGAACTTCTCTGCTTTTCCCAGGTTCTGCATGGTTCTTTTTCCATAAAAGAGAAAGGAAGATTTGTCAAGACTGTGAGGAAGTTTTACGGCTTATATGAACAATATGCTAACCCCCAAAAGGACAGTTATCCATCTTCTGAATTAATGGCCAAACTAAGCATACCTTACGATACTACATAGGCTCTGGTTAATATGACTAGCATATKTGCTACTGTAGCATAACATATTCCTAATCTCACACCTAGGTTGGAGTCTGAGAGGGTGGTTACTCCCGACCACCACCTTTTTTAATGAAAGACAACACTCCTTGTTCAGTGAAAACTCCAAAAGGAGAAATAGCTGTGATATCAGCCTGAAGTACAATATAAGCTGCTTCAAATAAATAAGCAAACTTTTAAAGCAAATACCCTACTTTCATTAACTAATTTCTCTTGGTATTTTTGGTAAGAGTAAGCAAAAGACAAGAATAAATGATCCTATGTCAGCCACACCAAGTAAAACTAGAAACCAGATCTCACCCCAAAGCCAGTAGTTCACACTTCAAGTGCAGCGATCCTCCACTGCTTTCAGCATAGCAAATACAGGGCCCTAAAGACACAAAAGCAAGACAAAATACATGCATATCAGTTTCACTTCATTACACACTGGAAGAATTATAGGGTTAGCAAGASCATGCAAAAAAGCAGAGAGGAGCACCTCCACACATCTTCTCATAAAGAGACACTAACACCAATAGCTTTCTCATTCACTTACACCACAGYCCATGGGGCAATCTCAATTTGAGATGAAGTATAATGAGGAAAATAAAAGGTATTTCTTTAGATTGACTTAAATGCTTAAGAGCACTGCAGACATGCAACAATGGTGTCTACTTCACCTCCAAGGAACAAACGGGCTTTTAATGAGCCCAAGAAGGAAGGAGCATGCAGGTGCCTAATCAAGTTAGACAGCAATGTGTTAATCTATAAAAGGCAATGTTATACTGTCAACCTCAAAGGTCATTTCACTGTAGGGAACTGAGATCACATATAAAAGGAGGTTACTGATTGCTGGGAGCTGTACATGGTGCACATCTGTTGCATAAAGCAGCAACTTRGGTGCAGCTCTGCCCCTTCTGAGACATTTGCATTGGGAGAAATCTTGTATATCCTCGACTTCACATTTTGGACATTAATGTCTTTGTAAAGGTGTTGTAGGAAAATGATATGCATTACAGTAATCTTTATACACTCTATGAAAAGTGAGAGGTTAGAACATCTTATTGTAAACTGATTAAATTGCAGAAGCTGCACTCTACTAATAGCAAAAAAGGTCATTTGGAAAGCTCTGCAGCAGAAAGCATGATGACTTTCTCCATAAACTTGCATTAATACAGCTGCATTTCCTGACTGCCACCTTTCTGGCAAGGTCAATTGCTCTCCAAATAATCATCTCAAATCCCCCTATCCTAAATACTTTTTACTTTATCTCTGTTTTTTTAGATTAAAAGTTAAAAAAAMCCCACATCATCTTTTACATCTGTGCAGTCAGAGATCTAGGTATTTTTCCTGAGAGCCTAGAATTTGCACTGGGAGCTTTGGCTAAAACTGCACAGAAGTTGGTAGATTTTAGCAATGCTGGGTAGTACCTGTGTATCATGCAGTCACCCCACAGAAAGTATCTTCAGTTCAGAAGCAAACATGTAACATAATTGGAGGAAAGCTGTGTATTGTGTGATTTACTTCAAAGAGAGACTTTTATGTGTTTGCTTTGTAGTGGAAGAATAAAAGCAAAGTAACCTTTAGCTGCAGCAGTTCTTCATGCTGGCTACTCCACTGCAAACAGTTCAAAGGACCAGTCTGGAGAAAGAAAGGAAGTGTTCACCTCATACTAGCGAAATCCTACATTGCCTGGCAGACYCAAACACCTCTAACCTCTGGAAATTTCATGTCAAGATCCCACACTTCAGGCTGACCCTCTGACAGAACGAAGTGGTGCTGTATATCCAAACGCCGTCTGACTTGTTGTATTCTGACTAAATACTGCTGTATTTTGACTAAATGTTTCTGACAATGCCTGTCTTTTTCTAAAGACAGTGAATGCATATCTTGAATTAATTTCACTTTTGGGTGCAATGTTCCCTGGGAGATAGGAATATGTCCACATATTTTGGAAAAAAGCTTCAAGTTTTTTAATCTATTCCAAAAGTTCCATTTTTTGACTCATGAGATTCACTCATTTTCCAGTAAATATAATTAAACATTTGATAATGGTGCTAAAGATTTTTTTCTATAGGTAACATTCTGGTTAAATATTGCTCTAACATATGTTTTTCCACAGAAACAAGAGTAATCTGTTAGTTCACAAAGATGCTGAGATGATTATTTGTTCAGAGTTACAAACTTATGTAGTACTACTTTCTCTAAGATCTCTTATTACATTATGGGTACTAGCAGTTTAAAGTATTCATTAGCAGATAAAAATGGGGGGAAAAAAAGTGTTCTATCCAGYACTTCAAAGTAATTATTCTTCTACTCTCACAAGTTGCTCATAAACTTATTTTAATTGACTAGATCATCAAACTTAATGAAAGAAAAATGCACACTCATTTTCTTTCTATCAGGAAGACATGCACATAAAATAACTTATCTGGCAAGAGTTATGTTTCTAGTTTAACAACTGTTTAGTACTAGGAAAAATATGACATTTCCATATTCCAGCTCTCACTGCTCAGTGAAAAATCTCTTGGAACCAATGTTAATAAATACCTCAGCAGTCACTTCTAAGGAGGCACAGAGCCAACTCTGCTATTTCTATGATGTAATAGGAAAGATGACAGTTTTAAAGTAGGGTTGTTACAGAATTCAAAGCCTTAATAATTAACAGACTCTGGGACACAACACACTAACAGTGATTTGCAGTTTTAGATCCCCTTCCATCAAAGAACTCAAACTGATTTACACAGGCGAAACCTGGCTGGACTCTGTGAAGCAAGGTAAATGACGCTCAAGGAAGCAAAATGTGTGTGTGCACGAGGGAAACAGATGTCCCAAAAGGTCAGCAGCCCAGCAGCGCTGCCCTGCAGYAAGGTGCAGGGTTTGCGTGCAAGTCAGATTTGCGCTTTCTTTTTTTGCGCCTCAGTGTCACGAGGATCTTGTGGCTTCTAGAGCACTGTGTGGTGACCATTTCGGCTCCTGCAGGCCAGTTTTTCACCACAGTGGAGTCACAAGTGTTAGTGGATGGGAGGTCCTGGGACAAACGGACGCAGCTCTGCCGTGGCGGACGCTGAGGCCAAGGGAAGCTTTCCATTGAATTCAGCGGGCCTGGACTCGGAATTAAAGTGTCACGCCATCCTTTTAGGAATAGGCCTGTGACAGAGCACGACCACAGCAAGCAGCTTTTTAAAGCTCTCAGATAGAAACCATTTGGTGGAGGGAGTGATTCAGTTTCCTAGGATCTATGTATGACAATTCTTCTCTCAAATATGTTTTAAAATAAATATAATAAAAATGACACACTGCATTCATTTAACTTCCCCCAACAAGTTAAAAAGTATTCTGCAAACACAGATGCTGAGAGTGCTGCAAAATACAAAGTATACTGCGATTTACCCTCCACTGAAATGCAGCTACTTCTCAAATGGCATATGTTTCACACCTGCTCTTCTGCAGGTGTGAAACTTAACTAGGCGTCATTCACAGAGCCAGGTCTCCACAGCCATCCTCTACACTCAGTGAAGAGGCACAGGGTGTATTTTTTAAATTTGATGCACTTGGGCTCTTGCTCTAGATAGTTCTCTGTACAACTCTTCCTTTTTCTCTTCAGGCCATAGAAATACACTAGTTTCTGTACACTGACTTTTAAATGTGCCCCAACTGAGCATTAGGATAGCCAGCTTATAATCTGGGCATCAAATTTGGCACCACTATCTTTCCAAAAACTGTGCAAATAAGTAATCAGCTTTGGTGACAGTATTTGTTCAGAAATCAGGTTATTTGGTGCCAGAAAGCACAAGCAACTAAGAACACTATTCACAGTCTGCTCAGAACATTCTCCTCCTAGCATCGGGAGACTTCTTTTAAGAAGTACTCAGTTGCTCCGGAAGCAGCTCAGATGCTATAAAATGAACACTACATTTTCATTTAACTTCAGAGGTTTTGAAGTAAATTCCTCATGTTTCAGTGTAACACCAAGTATAAGCCACAAAAGTCAAAGGTAACATTTCTGAATCTATTTCTGAAGCAAATTCTTGTATCAGAAGAGAATTTAGGAGCAATGTATTATTTGCATAGAMAGAAATCCTATTAAAATGGGTTATGTTTTTTTTTTCAAGTAAACAATCAGTGTTTACCAGGGAAGTTCTGATAAACAAAT
The DNA here is from genome assembly GCA_003342815.1 of Eudromia elegans. Lineage (NCBI taxonomy): Eukaryota > Metazoa > Chordata > Aves > Tinamiformes > Tinamidae > Eudromia > Eudromia elegans. The sequence continues at coordinate 2,333,530 of PTEX01000115.1, read as the reverse complement.
GTGCAGATACACCATAAGTAAATACAGCTTAAACAGTGAATGTCATCTTTATCTACTTTCATAATTACACAGAAGATTTCTATTAGAAATAGAACATTTCTATTTAATAGATAATGTTATATGTCATTGAAATCATTGTCTTTATTGAATAGTCTGAAAATTTTGGGGAAAAGGAAGCAGTTACGAAACAGGACTCAACTCTGGGTCTCTGAGCTCTGCAATAAGTTCTGTATGTAGGAGACCTTGCTGTTTCTAAGATCCTGAACAACGCTGTAGGTATGGAAAAATAAAGGCAACCAGATAAGAGTAATGGAAATACATTACACTTAAATAATTTCATCTCAGACTCAATAGCTTGACCACCAGCCTGGACCTACAGAGGAGGTTCCTTACTCTTACATGGAGTGAAGTCAGTTAAAGATTTATGATGGTATCTGAAAAGGGGACATAACTGATGACAGCTGCTTTAGCCTATGAATGGATGTACAGAGATCTGGCTTACTAACGACAAGGAGATGGTACCAGGTTCACATCAAAGCAGTGCTGCATCATCACTGACACGTTTTATACAAGTATGTTAAGCCTTCCATAGCCTTATTGCTGTACAATCCCTTGAATGTTAAACAGAGGGAATGGAGCAGGGAAAAAGAGTTTTCCATCAAAATACCTTATTATTCTTAAATGTTGGACTATGCATCCTGCTCATGCAAACTGCAGTACTTGCACTGCCATTAATTTTTTCCATTGCCTTTATTTTTGAGTTTTGCCTAGATTACACTCTGAGCATTATAAATGTTAATATTCAACAGAATGATGAAAACATCCTGAATCCCTCAAAGCTGCTACAAGAAGAAAAATTCAAATAATTAACTCAAGACTAATCACTGGCTCCCGTGTATGTTGCATTTTTAGTCTTCAGCAAATATATATTTAAGGATGTCTTTTACAATAAACCTCACACAGAACGCCCAACGGTTTGTTTTATTACAAGCTATTTGTTTTACGTGACTTAAACATTTATCCTCAGTGTTTCTCTAGCGTAATCTTTAGGTCTACTTACTGATCAGCTGACGCGCGGTGCAAGTCCTGACGGGCTTGCTGCCCACAGCTAAGATGGCTGCGAAGCGCTGCACGCCGGGCCGTGAGGAGCCGCCGCCGAGTAACTCCTGCTGTGCCGCCTTCCCCAGCCCTGCCYGTGGCCGCACCGCGGCAGCGCGCGCCAAAGGCAGCCAGGGCAGATGAGACCTGTCTGAAGAGACGGCAAAGCTGTCAGGGCAAGTGAGGTCTGGCTGGGGAAAAGCAAACGTTGCAGGTGGTCGTGCTACGCTGCGGTACACAAGGCGAAGAGAGCGAGGACGGAGTTATCTGGGAGACGAGTATCTGCAGCGCGAGCAGATGAAGCTGTGACAAATTAGGGATTGCTTCGTGTTCAGGAGAGAGCAAAGAAAAGGTGTCAGTTTTGTTTTCTCYTGTCAGAGAGAGTGAAGAATAAAGGGTGCATATAATGCTTTTCTCACACTAAGCATCTCCTATACATTCATAATTTATCTCCGGGTTCTAATGTAGATCGTATCCATGCACATGACATGAAATGAAATATTAATGACTTTTGTTTTCCCCAAAAATATGCACGAATTTTAGGCTGTTGAACATTGGACCTGGTTTTTTGAAAGGACCGAACTCTCACAGTCCTGCTGACATGACCTGGACTTCATTAATACCCTCAAAAACAACAGGAGATACTTAAAATGAGCATGCATACCTTCTTTGATTTGAAAATGTCCCCTTTTACCCCTTTCAAATTGCATCTATTTCCACTCAAGTCCACGAAAAATAAAATTGCAAGACAGCAGAATCACTAATTCAATAATAACAAGCTTTAGAATCACAGTATTTTGATGTATTTAGCTAGATAGATATTCAGCCATTCCACAAACAACAACTTGAGAAATCTTTTGAAACTTTTTTTTTTCTGGAAACATCCTTAACTACACACAGAGAATATTAGAATATTATTTAATCCAGTGAAATGTAGATTTTTTGGATTGCTATATCCAATTGATACAGCATCACGCACAGTTTACATGATGCTACAGACAGGAAATGTTATCAATTCCAGCCAACATAAGCTAAGAAAAACAACATTAACTAGGGTCACAAGTGTTAGAATTACTAGAATAGTGTTAGTTTGATGGCCTGTTAACAATACCATCTCTGAACTCAATGCGTACACTAGTTTTTAGGAAAAATGAGTTTGCACTGTGAAAAGGATTTAACTGTTTTGAAATTATTTTCCTTTTTAATATACACACAATAAACTAGTCCACGCAAGTTCTAAATTAAACACCAAGAGAGGATATTAGACAAAATGTGTCCTAACCTTCAAAGCACAACTAAAACTCATTTCACAGAAATGCAGCTGCAGTAATAAATCTGATTGGTAGAAAAATGTCTTCTGCCCTTCGCTCTCTTAGACTTTCATTTTAAATTTTAGCTCCTTAGTTACATCAACCAACTGACAAGTAAGAGTGAGGAAACTGGTAATCTTGGACTCAGGATTAAACCAAGGGGGTGGATAATCTAGCATTAGATGCATTTAGCATCAAATTCTAAGATGTGTATTTATATCTGTGCACACTTAGGGTTACCACCAGTGCAAACACAATGAAGTTACTTAAGGGAATAAAGAATAGTCTCTGAGTTGCAGCAGTTAAACAGAGTTACTACTTTATAAGCTCTTCTACTTGTAACAATTACTCTAGGCCCACGATATTCTGAATATTATGTGAAAAACTAGCATTTAATCACCAACCAATGCAGCATGTTTGCTTTAAAATACTGTTACAAACCGAAAATTCATGTCTATTTCAGGGTAATCTTCTGAGGTCTGGACTGAATTTGCCTCAAGTCAGTGGGCTTGATTCACCCTCACTTCTGACTTACTTTAGGAATTGGAATTGGGTGCTATGTATTTCATGTATATAGTTGTTCAGGAGCTCAATTAATTTACTAGGAGCAACACTGTTAGTTGAAARCCCCTTTTCCTTCTAGTTATTGATTATTTTCCATTCAAGTAGTCCACCCTGTGAATACAAAAAAAGAAAGACACCAAAAAGAATACTTATCTGTTCCTTGCACAAATTAATGCTCAAGCTCCTTGGGCATCCAACATTGGAGCTTTGACCCAGGCCAAGCTCAGTTTTACATAAAACAAGAGTTAAAAAAGTGACGGTGTATGACTGAAAATTGCTGTTCACTGGAAAGGCCCAATCTCACTGTCTGCGCTGGGTAGCAGTAACACCTGGCTGCCTGATCACGTCCCTGGAAGCAGTGAGCCCGCGTGTGCTGTGTGGCAGTGCCCACGGGACCATCGTGGCCAGGGCTGGCTCTTGTGTGAGCGCCAGCTGGGAGCTCTCRCAGATGTGCACACAAGAGCTGACAGGCACATGGCGCTCAGTGCTCTGGGGCAACATGTGCCATGAGGCAGCTCTCATTCACTCAGGCAGCCAGGCACACGGCACTGGCTCTTYTCAGCCCCCTTTGCATAACCTTCTCTGTTCTCAGGTGACCATGGCTCTCCATAGATTTACTCCAGTGTAAGTCTTTTTACTTGAGACTAATGCTTTTACTAGTTAAACATTCATTAATGGGAATTAAACCATGGCTTCAGGTGGTAGCGAGTAAGCAGATCTCTGCCAACATTCAGCGATGTGTTAGACTCTGTGTGTCCATTATTCATGACATGATTGCTAAGGGCTCTAATTTTACATAAATCAAAGTCGCAAGAGAACTGTTAAGAGGARCAACTGCGAAGAGCAGAGAATAAGAATGCTCTATCAGTTTGTATTAAAGACACAGCTTAGTATTACATTTACTGATTTGGGAACCTCCTGCAGTGGGAATATGAAACACATTTTCTTTGAGATGGCAAGTTGATGGCAAGTTGAAACCTAGAATCTTGGAGATAGTCTTTATTTGAAACCAATTTCTTCATGTCTGCTGCACAATTCTATTCCTATTCTCCAAATATGGAAAATGCAGAACCTCTTATCTCCACAAACTTCCTTTTATCTCTTTCTCAAAACTACTAGCATCTCATCCTAGCTGTCATGTAAGCTACTCTTCTGCATCTGTTCTGGGATCCTGGAACACTTCAGAATTTAGAGTCTGTTGGGCAAAGAGTGTTTTGTATCTTCTATGAAGTTAAAAACATGCACACTAATAATATGAACACAGCAATTCAGCAAGTAGACTCAGAGCAAATGAAATAATCAATCCTCTCTCCCTCTATCAACATTAAGCACAGTCACATAAAAACACCTACTTTCCTATCTCACAGCATTTTTTGCAAGTGTACTGGACAATGTTTCAATATTCTCTTTTTGGAGAAGTAACTTTGAAATAAGCTTCTGGCACACAATCTATGACATATAAATTAAAATATATGTCTTAGCTCTGAAAGTAGGTAATTCATTTAAGGCATTTCCAGACAGTGTTTCGTGGTGTAAATAGTCTGAAAACATCCCTGTGTTTATAGAATATTTTAATTAGTCATCAAATTTCAGTCTGTAAGAACAGTTAAAAAAAAAAGGCATTTCTCTCTAAGAGTATTCACACGGTAATAAACAGGGGCACTTCTTTCTGACCTTTTATAACTTTATGTAACATATACTTTGGGGAACTGCACGCTTGAAGTACACTAGAAAAAATCTGGTATAGTAGAAGCTCATGACCAAAGATTCCACATTATGCATGCAGGGATTCGGATCGAACAGTGTCATTATCTTTTTAAATGCTTCCTTCTGGAAATCATCTAGGGACTCACAGAACTTCATCAAAAGTGGGTTTGAGTATTTGTTCACCTGGTTATGAAGAAGTTATTCAATTAGCAAAGGCCTAAGAAAAAAAAAGGAGGGCAGAAGAGAGGGGAGGGAGGGGGGGAGGGAGGGAGGGAGG
>PTEX01000115.1:2286387-2320002 GCA_003342815.1 Eudromia elegans | reverse complement strand
ATGTATACCTTGTCATTTCCTCTGCACAGATGACCAGACTTTGGTTCTTTCATCTTCTGACTTGGTCAGCAAAGGTTCCCTAGTAAGACGTTCTAGCAGTATAAAAAAGATAAAAACAAGAAATAATAAAAGTTTTTTGTTATCATAATGAGGGAAAAAAAAAAAAAAAAGGAATACACATACAGATATTAAAGGCAAGCCTTCCAAAGTCTTTCCTGTATGTGAGGAATGGATTTTGGTATAAGGTCAGTATCCTACTTCAAACTTATTTTGAAAGCATTAATGAAGGGTAAGTGGGGCATGAATGGCACTTTGTAGAGGAATGACAGCCCTCAGGGAAGCCCTGTGACTTAAAGAGTTCAGAGACGATTCTCTTTACCTGCTACAGACATTGAAAGTTTCAAGTTAAAAAAAAAAAAATTCTACTTTCAGAGACAACGAATTTTAAAGAAAAGTAACCAGATAAAAATACTTCAACTTCTATCCTAATAACTTGTTTTCAGTCCTTTAAAATTACTGTACATATTGGTAGTAGAAAGATTTACTCAGATGAATCAACCAAGCACCAACATTGATGCATCAAATATAAATTATTCATAAGTCATAGTCTTCAACAGCTTAATCTTGATAGCTAGTGATACCAGTATTTTTGGCGATACATTTGTTTCTACACTTCCTTCCACATGCTTTGTAATCCTAGTTACATACAAAAACTATTAATTCTAGACAAAAATGCACACAACATGGTTAAATAAGGTTTTTTTGCATTGTGAGAGCAAAAAAAAATAGCTATTAGGGATGAGAAACAATTTTCAGCAAATGATCATGGGTCATCCTAAAGAAGTGATACTATTTTCTCCCTATATTCATCAGATTGCATTCTAAACCTATTCACTTCTTATAGCTTCCAGTTCTCTTCAGCTAATTCTTCCACTTTCTGGACAAAAAGTTTCTCCACAGTGTTATTAAAAATTTCAGAGTTTACAACACACCACCCCCCTGGAATATTGGCTTCCTCCAGTGAGAGATACTTGTGATTTGGACACTTCTGTACACCCTGGACTGACATAGTATATCAGTGCTTCACAACTCCCGTTGCATGCTATCCTCTTAATTAAGTCACATTACAGAAATTATCTTCATTGACAGAACAGGAACACAGAGACACTGACGGAAGCATATCCCCTAACCTCAGGCACTTAACTGTCTTAAACTAGGACAACAGGATTATAATATATGGTATTAGCAGACAGGGTCCTTCAGGGAGAAATCTGTAGCGCACCTAACTCAGATAGCCTGAATTAGCCCCTTAGAAGCTTCCCTATTTTCCCATCTCTCCATACACATCTCTCTGGAATAATGATTTCCTATATAGGTATCTAAATTTTGTCTAAACTTCAGTGAATACTCTTCTCGCTGCAAAGCTAAGAGACAAGTCCTATAAAGATTTAGAAAAACTCCAAATTAGATTTGGTTTTCTTGTTGTCAGACACTCAGCCTTGGAACGAATGTTGGTGAGGCGTCAGAGCTCCCCATACCATCTGTAGGGAAAGCTAAGGACTTCAGACCAGCATCCCTGTCTCTGGATATCATATATGGTTTAACACCAGCGGCTACTCATTCTTGATTCCCATCCTTCCTTTCTGTGAAGGCATCAACCACTTAATGACATGTGCTTTGCAAGCCTTGTTTTCTGTTTTGCAGTATGTCTCAAACTCATTTTCAGTGKTTTTTTTTTTCCACTTGTTTCATTTGCTCTTTCCCTTCACAGTTTACCTTTGCAGCTCTCCCACTTTTTTACTTTGATAAGACTTCTCTCTTTTATTGCTGCCTCCATAGTCCACCTACATACTAGCACAGCCTGGTTTATTTTTCTCAAAGCTACCATCTTAGCAATGTTTTATTTTGCTTCAGCTCCTCTTCTTCTGCTCCTTTGGTGACATAATGCTTGCTCTCTGCTTAACGTGCTCTGAAATGTGCTAGTACATCTGTGTACCATTCTGAACAGCTGAAATAATTTATTTTAAATTGTCAGTCAGTTTATTAAAAAAGGAAGAAAAATGCATGTGTATGTTTTTCCTTAAAACAGAGTACAGGTACTGTACAGAATGTACATGAAAATAATCTTCAGCTTCAGTCAGACACGCGGCCAGTGGGAACCCACTGGCAGAAAAAATTCAGACACAAGATGGGATAGAAATACTACAGATAAAGGAACTCTTCAAACTTGACTGCCTTAGATCTGTATAAAGAATATGTGTTGGTACAGTGCCATATTAAGATTTTATAGACATGGCCACAAGCCTGTAGATGTTCAGACATGAAGAAGTTTCCTCAGCCTTGTTAGTATTTTCAGGATTGGATCTTAAATCTCTTTTCCCAGATAATATATAAGAGAATTCTTATTCTTAGATTCAGAGTAGAACAGCAGTTGAAATATACATACATATATATGTAAGTATCAGAGCATGTATAAGAAGAAACACTGTATTAAATTTGTGTCTCAGTTCAGAAAAACGTTATACCCATGCTAAACTTGAAGGACATTCGTGAAGGCAAGGGATTCAAATTAGAGTTTCTGTTCATGTTCTGTTTTGAATTAGGACTTCACAGCAAACTGAGAATCCACCAAAACACACATCTAGAACACAGAGATATCCACTCCATAGATTATCCCAGTGTCTCTGCACACTCAGACAGTTAAGTCTATATTTAGTTTTAGCCAAAGATGGTGGTTCTTCACAAATTCAAAGAACCAAAAAAGTGCTGAAGATACCTCAAGAATTAATGGCTCACAGCAGAAATCAGTAAACTGTTTTAGCTTAACCCTCATAAGTAATTTTGAAGGCCAAAGATAAAAGCCACCAAAATGCGAAAGAAACCCTTCTACCACTTAAGTACAGTGGCTTCCTTGCTGTGTTGTGTTTTTACGAGTGCAATGTAGACACAGGTGTTTTGTCCTTCTAAATAATTTTTTAAATCTCACAAAACTGTCCAAAACCCCATGGCTCTTTCTTTTCAGCCCTTTGAAGAGTAACATGCAAGTATTTTTGAGGACTCGTCACCAAGAGCAGAGTTTCAATTCACATTATTTCTTAGCTAGCTTTCAGAAGTCCTAAGTCCCACCTTTAAATTAATTATTTCCTACATACAGTAGCTGTATTTTGAGGGAGCCATAAGAGCAATATTGCACTCATTTTCACAACTTTCACATATCCTCGTTGCCTGTTCATACCTGTCACACTGCTTACTTCTTTTTCGAGGAGTTTTATCTTTTTTCCTCTTCCACATCCATGATGATGGACTTAAAACACATGTTTTCTTTTATTGRATATCCTTAGACATGAAACTAGCAACAAATTCCTAAAGAAGTCGACAAAGAAGTAAAAGCACTTGCTCTGAGTACTTCAATTCCCCTAGTCTCGTTCCAGATAAATATGGCTAAGGATATGAAAAAAAATATCCTGTGCTTACCAATCACAAGCACTGATGTAAAAGAATGGAAACGCTCTTTCCTGTTACACACTGTCTAATGTGTTTTCTATCAGGAAGCCTATGCACTTCCTAAACTGAAAGTACAAGTCTATGACACTAAGCACCAAGATACAGCCTCGACCATAAAGACTAGATTGGAGTTAAATTGTTAATACTTGCTTTTAAAGGAGTCTCTTTCCCCCAAAGACTGATCTGAGCTCCCTGAAGGGTCTGATAACCTCAATGTTAATTTTCAGGGTCTGATATTCTGATTTTTTAACTTTGTAGAACATTATTCAGCTCTTAAAAAAATGCAGAGAACATCTAAATACATCATGGAGAAATATAACTCATTTCACAAACATCTCAGTATTATCTCAGTGAAAATAAGGGAGCACCTGAGAGACAGCAAAGAGCATTTGTGGTCAAATGCATTCCCATGACTGACACTTTGGAGGTGAATCCTACTAAAATGCAGAGGACAGTGCTCTGCAAAGTGGCCGGCTCCCTGGGACACCACTAGTTCTGTTTTAACGTTTTTTTGGAGCAAAATGCTTCACCATATTTGCTGAAAATGGGTTAATAAGAACCTGGGTAGGAATAAAAGCCATGTGACAGAAAAGAAAATAAATGAACTACCTTTAAAAAGAGCCGAGAACATTTTCTTATTCTGAGTGAAAGGACTATCGCAGGACCTTGCATATGGCTTATATAAAACCAAAAGATTTCACTTCTGCCTTACATTGCACCTTCAGTGTTGCTGATCTCACAAATTTGGACCCAACCTACTTGAAGTCCAAAGCCAACTTTTTCCCACAACCCAGCAGCCATTCTTACATTAGATACAAACTGTTTTAATTTGATCATGCTTTCTGCATGTCTTAACTCTGTGAGCAAGATACAAATAGTGATTCTTRAAATAATCATGAAAGAGAGATCCTTACTCAAAGAAAGGTCACTCTATTCAGTTATGGTTTGCTGTATTACTATGATTAAGAAAAAAAATCAGTTAACAACAATCTCATGACTCACGGCAAAATGACTCTTACAGTCTGTTCTTCATTCTTAAATAAAATTACTTCCCTGAAAAAGAAAAAGTTTATTCCATCATGACACGCAGTTGTATCCTGAAGCATTAATACAAAGAAAACCGAGGGTCCAAAAGGAGGATGTAACCACAGAATAAAAGAGGATGGACAGGATGGATCAGTTCTCCATTTAAAAGTTATCCTAAGGAGAAGGACATTAAAAACACTAAATTTCTTCCAACCAAAGCCAGTAACTCATCATAGCTTGTGCTGAAAAGCTTGTGTTCAATACCGTTGAAAGCTCGCTCTGTAAGTGCAAAAATGGAAGACGATTCAGAGGAGTGATGGAAGAGTCTGTTTTAAAATGATTCACAGTCACAGACTCACAGAATGATTGAGGTTGGAAGGGACCTCTGGAGATCATCTAGTCCAATCTCCCTGCTCCAGCAGGGACACCCAGAGCACATGGCATAGGATGGCATCCAGGCGGGTTTGGAAGATCTCCAGAGGAGATTCCACAACCTCTCTGGGCAGCTTGTTCCAGGGCTCTGTCACCCTCACATATGAAAGGCTCCACATTTAGATTTTTGTATTTTTATTTATTTATTTTACAAATAACAGTAGAACATTTTCTGCCTTAGGATCACAAACACTTTACAACTATATCTATCTTAGCGGGTACACAGGGAATACTAGATAGTTCACATTTGCAAGTAGCTGCTATAATTATGTCATTTTATAAGGACTGTATAACTGAGGTGTTTGAAACAGCCATGTGATATGAAATTAGAAAACCTTTTTTTATCATTTATTAATAAACACTCAATGACTCGATGTGTTTAGGTCCATTCCCAATCAGTAGAACAGAATATTCAGAGCGTATACAGTTTTTGTAGGGTAAATGTGAAGCACGCTCAGAAGCACCAGGCAATTAGAAATCCAAAGTGTGTGAACTTATTAAAAATACTTTTATATAAAATGCTATTTTTCTGTGACACATTGTCACTTGAGCCAACTCCTGAAAATTGTTTCTACAGTCAAGGGCCTCAAAATACCTAGAAAGAGTGAAGAAATAGGGCTTGATCTAAGGTAGTGTGGAAGCAATCAAAGCAAATCAAAACTATTATGTAACAGGGCAGGTTACTACAGATAATTTAGTTGGTTATTGTATTTGAGCAATCCTATATTTACTGTCATGAAGATGAATGCTCACACAATGAGATCATCTGCAAATGGTTGGAATATGTGGAGTTAACCCCAGACTTGTCTGGTGTTTGACAAGATGCACTGTGCAGGCCTATAAGATAAAATAAGTTATTGTCAATCTGCTCATACCAACTGTAGGCTTTAGTGTAGAATAAACACTCTGGCACACGGTAACTACAGATCAGGCAGAGCAACTAATCTGAACAGCCACAACACTTCTGCCTATTTACTTCATACACATCCAACTTGTATTTTTTTCTAGCTCTGATCTACTAACCACTGCTAGAGAGAGGACAGTTGGCCAAGTAGAGCTTAAATCTGACCTGGACTGTTAATTCTCAGGTTCTGATGATTTTGAACTGTGCAGACTGTGTTTCTCAAAGTTTTATTTTATGTATGAACATAAAATCATATCAAAATTGCCATAAACTCCTCAGGCAATATAAAGTTGCCATTGAGTGCTGCAGCATTATAAGTGTGAGAAGATCACGGCTGCAGATGGAGAAGCGCAAAAGCAGAAGTACAGCTAGTTCCTTCAGTGCCTCTCTCTGACTCACTACAGCACGTTTCACAGCAGAAATGGTGGCTATTGTTAGTCATAAGTGTCTAGTGCTAGCATTCATACCTTACTGCATATTTCCATGGAAAAGGCTTTGGAAACTAAAACAGGACACAGCCATTAACAAGCATATATTGTGAAAACAGTTAGGAAAACTGTGAACCCATTAACAGATGTGCCTGCTTGCAGAAACTCAGCTCCACACATGAGGCAAGAGGACCCACACAGCTACCAGAGGGGTGCCCCTTGTGATCACGTGCAATGCCCAGAGCACCTTGCAGGGATGCGGGTGACAGTCCCAGAGCAGCACAGGTTCACAGCATCTTTGGGCCTGCTTGCCCCAGCAAGGGGGAACAATGTGCTGTCCTTGAGAGCTGTGCTAAGCAATCTTACTATCCTTTACATCATATACAGCAAAGGTCTGTCAGAAGTACGGACACAAATCATTCCTAGCACATTAATCAGGAAAAACAAGCTTGTTAGCCTGAAAAACATGGACCGGTGCATTTGTGAAAGTCTTGTTCTAGTGCTGAATCAGCATTTGTACTTTATACTGCTTTCGATCCTTTTTTTAATTTAGCAAAGAAAATATGTAACTTCTTAAGTCAAACACAAATTCTGGTACATGCTGAAAAAAATGTTTCATTAAAGGGAAAGTTCGTCTTAAAGTAACTTTGCTGTCGAATGATTTATTAGAACTCATAGCCAAATCAGGTAAGAGCCCTAAGGAGGTGCTGTATCTTTCAAAGACTTTAAGAGTGAAACTCTATACAAAACAGCAAGGTTGAGGTTTTGCGGGGGCAGGTGGGGGTATAAGCTCTGCCAGTCAAACAGTGAAGTTCTCCCACACATATGCCACACAGTTTCCTGCATCAATACCTGCTAAAGGAGCAGATACATYAAAAAAATGCATACTTACTGAGATTATGCGTTTATGGGGTTACTTGTGTATCGCAAAGTCTGGATTAGTCAATGAATCTTTCCAACTACCTAACTTGAAAATTAGCGGTTGGCAAAGCCCGCTGACATCTGCCACAACTTTATTTAGCCTCCTGCATTCCCCGGAGGAACTGCATATGAGCTGCGCTGCAGTACTGCGCTAGAGCAACTGCAGACAGAAGGGAATGTAGACAGCCATGCAAAGTGTTTAAAATAGGAAACACAGGCTCTGTGCTGGAGGCTAGCATAACAGGTGTATATATATTGGGAGCTTATATTAATGAGGCTTCTGTTACACACGCACAAGGCTGCCGGCAGCCTTTTCAGAAGTAGAAGGGTATGTTGGTTAAAGTCAGACAGAGTAACCTCGTAGTAACCTCTAGTCTGGCTCACAGCCACCCGGGAGGATTCTGAAGGACTGTCCCTTGGTGCTGCATTGATTAGATTTCTTAGCATAATACATCCAGTGTTTTTGCTCAGTAAACCTTACTGACAATTGAATCAAGAATAAAGAGTGAGAGAGGAAATAAAAGCCGATCTCCATGTGAAAATGGGCCATAAAATTAACAAGGTTCTCAACATCAAGTAATTCTGTCTGCTCTATCGTGGGCAGAAAAGCAGAGCCTGTAAAATACATAAGCAAGCAAGCAAAGAGGAATACCAACTAAAAAAAATCCAGAATTCATGCAATGCTAGTGTTGAATCTTTAGACAGAAAAAAAAAAAAACTAAGAGAAGCTTAAATTCCCCTAGCAACATTTTCCTTGCCTACATACTGCATATGCATCACTTTTAGATACTAGTTGTTAAACGCACATTTTCTGCAACCATTACTGTTCTGTGGAAGTGTTAATATTCAAGTTTCCTGATTTTCATATGTGGCAGCATCAACAGTGCACAGAAAGTACCTTTACAAAAGCAAACAAAATGTTGCTATGTCTGCAGTGAAGTATTTTTTCTTCTAAGAATATTAGTATCAATGGACTGGGATATTACAACCAGGGTCTGTCCTGCAGCCTCACACTCACTCACTTGCTAGAAATCCTAAACGTGCACAGTTGTCAGCTGGATGGGCTGGCTGATTTATTACACTGAAGACAGACTGAGAATGCAACATTTTGAATATATATTACTTCAATTAAAATTGTAAACAAACTTGCACAGAAAATTTTCAAGCGAATTAGAATTTGTAAACTCAAAAAATTCAGTACAAAGTCTCTCAGATTTGCTGAATCCTAAGACATTTCAGTCTTTTGCCTTTTGCAGCTAATCTGTCTCCTCCAAGGGCAGCTAATGTCTATATAATAGGTTGGATTGGTTGAAAACCAAGAACCTACAAGGTTTGGTTGTGGATCTCTACTAATTTTTGCTAGGAGGACCCTTAACTGCTAAAAACAAACAAACCCCAAATGCTGGTCACTGGAAAGACAACTGCAAAACTGAAAGCTGAAAATAAGTCTGCTCATTTAAGGAGGATACATTACATTCTATTACTAATGAATCATCTAAGCTGTGGATAACAATTATAACCATCCTCTATTCAGTAATTCATGGAGGAAAATACTACAATCTTTCTAATGTAAACACAACCTATTACAAAGCGTCAAAGTAGAAAGGATGACTAGGATTGTCATGATTTCAACTATTCACACTAGATGATGAGTGATAGTAAAATAGGTATTTCATAGTATCTAGGATAAGATGGGAATGTAACACACGTTCTTCAGTACAGCCTACAAGATTACACGGAGAATTCATTTGTATATTCTCAGCTAATAACACACAGGCTCTAAAATGGTCCATTATCCAAAAATGATACCTCTGGACAGGTAGACTGATATATCATGCACAATTTTTTTTGATCATTTATACCATAACTGGATGTAAGGTAGAACTATATCTGGCACTTGATGAAATAAAAGTAGAAAATTGCTTTTGCTCTGCTATTTGAAATCATATAGCAGAGGAAATAGGGAAGAGGAAGCATCAAACAATTATAATGATCTTAAAATACCGGTGTTTCTTTGGTTTTGCCTTTTTTTTTCACTGAAAATATTTTAACTAAATGACTTKGCTCAAGTAATGCCAAAGAGCAAATAATCACATAAGAAAATACCCAAATAAAATGTCCTCACGATATGAAGTCTAACAGAGCTCATGCTGAACCCTTAYTGGCTCTGAAAACATAGGTAATGTGATTTTTAAACTTTGTTTATAAAACTTTTTTGATCAGGTCTGACCCTTTGACATTAAGTATGGGAAAGGAATGAAAGCTGACCATTCATTTGGCACTAGTTTATGTTCCCAGCCACTATTCACATAGAGCAGCCTATGGAGCCTTCAAACATCGTGCAAGCAAATGATTGCAAAATGCTTGCCAAAAGGTGCAGTCTACATTCAGAGGAGAAAGTTCTTACTAAAAAGTCCTAAAACTCAGGGGCAAACTCATGAATCTTCATGAAAGAAAATGAGATTTTATGTGCTTTTTAAGCTTCAAAAAATTGTATGGTATATGTATAATATAATTTGCATAAACAGAACTGCTAAAAATTAAAAGGTAATTTAACCTTCGGAATGCCACGGTCTTCCTAGCCGATTTCTTCCTGTTCAGAAGAGGCTCCAAATAAATTCAAGTTCTGTTATGCTCCATCATGATAGTCTTGCTGATGAAGGCAATGCACACAACTGTAAGATGAATTCTAAAACATATATCAACAACATATCCTACTAAGAGGTCTATTAAGTCTTTCATTTATAACACAGGTATTTAGGTATGATGTACCTACTAGTAGAAACCTACTTAAAATTATTGAAAAGCCAAAGATCTCAGCTGAGATCAAAAAGGAGACTGGATTCATTGTCAGTGTGTATTCTCTGCTGATAAAAGCACATCACTTTTTAACTGTTTTAAAACTGGAATGTTTTGGCCTGCATGGCTCTCTGAGGTTTTATTTATGTTCCACCCATGTGCCAGGCGGATAGCAGTAAGGACAGTCAAGTCTCACTGTTCTTTCACTTTCTGTACCACAACAGAATAAATTTCTAATATTATACTAAAGAGATGGAGGTGTATCACAGAAAATATATGTGGACAATGCACATTCAAAAACCCTAAAGGCTATAGGGCTAAACCTTTCCTTTCTTCTTTGAGCGCCTGTTTATAAGCCACTGCCTTGGAGGCTCACAGTCATTTGATGTGCAAGAGTAGGTGCCCAAAGTTCAACTAAAAATAGATGGCAACAAAGCTCTGCCAAAAGAGGTGTTTGCTTCAGATCATTCCCCCAGCAAATGGTGTTTGCAACAACTATGTGTGGAACCCCATATGGCTGCTTTGCAGATATCAACAAAGCAAACTCATTGCAAGGAAGCAGCCAAATATGCTTGCTGACTACTAAAATGGAATGTAAAATGGAAAGGGCTGAACCAAGTCCTGTCCTTTGCTACCCCAGATAAACACAAAATTCCTCATTCTTGCTACTTAAAATAAAATGCTTTAATATTCTGCCTAAGATATGGCTTATCAGAGGCACTTTCAAAAAACGCCTATACATGACCACTCGTATTATGCTTGTAAGGCAGCTGTCTCTAGCAAGGATGTCTTTATACATAAAAATTGCAAAAAAAATGTTGTTACAGTTACAAATGCATGAGGCTAAGAAAAACTACTGTAAGTTGCCATGTAGTTGCAATGCAAGGTGGTTATTAGGAACTAATGGAAAACCCATTTATAAACCCTAAGGAATTTGGATTTGAGACACTGAGGAAAAAATGGTCCTCTATAAGGGAAAAGCAAATCTCATTAACTCCTAGTTATACCAACAGAGTATTGACTAGAAATCCAGAAGTCTGTAACCAGTGAGTCCAGATCTGAGTCCAGATCACTTGCTCCTTCGCCTCTCTTTTTATGTTAAAAGAACTTGCTTTGCATTGAATTACTTTTCCTTATGTAATTGCTATTCAGAGAGGATACTGTTCTATTCTAGTGAAAAACCTCTTCCAGATCTTCCCCCATTACTTATTATCTGTACAACAGGAACTTCTGAACTGAATTCAACTGTGAGCTGATTTTGGGCTGAGAACAACTCGAGGCTAGATGTCCTCTGACATCAAAACTAGAATGAAGGGAAAGGCACGAGCCCACAATAGCCCATAAGCACTTAAAGCAGGGTTTTAATGGAATTTAGGCACTCATGTCAACAGGCACAGAACCCTTGTCTAATCCCTTACCATGTCTGCACTGTCCAAGATAGCAAGCTTTTTTGGACTTCTGCTTCATCTGTACAATCAGAGCTACCACCCTGCTGGCATTGAAGACAATATTGTATCCACAAACTGAGTAGCCTTTCTGCTACTTCTCCAGATATGCTTGATTCCAATGCATGCATGGGTCTTCCTTATTGTTCATTGGG
Organism: Eudromia elegans; assembly: GCA_003342815.1. Lineage (NCBI taxonomy): Eukaryota > Metazoa > Chordata > Aves > Tinamiformes > Tinamidae > Eudromia > Eudromia elegans. Next base: position 2,308,388 of record PTEX01000115.1, on the reverse strand, counting down.
TGCACTGAGTGCAATGAGTATTTGCAGTTAACTCACAAAACTCCCCATGTTCAGTAGGCAAAGCCTACTACACTGCTGATATTCTGCTGATATTTATTAAAAAAAACCCCAAGACAGTGATGGTGACTGTGTAAATGAGAAAAAGACAAAGCATCTCAACATCATTTTCATCTCTGACTAGTCTTCAAAAACATGCAAACAAACAAATAAAAAGTCAGATAAAAGAAATCAATTTTGATACCTAAGCGTACCTAAGACAGACCATATACAAACCGGGATGGCTTTTGCAGATGAAGAGGCCTACTCATATGTCAAACTCTTGGCYTGACAATAAACTAGTGTCAATAAAAAGATGAATGCTGGTCCAGTGCATCAACCTATTAACTGGGCAACTGAAAACACATTAATGTCTCTTGCTGACCTTTAATGACAGCAGTCTTTGATCCGCACAGTGTAAGCTCACTCTTAAAAGGAAGCAAACATACAGGTAGCACACATTCACTGTTGTCAGTTATTCACTGGAATATGGTGTTGAACGACATTTTTAGAATCAGGTGATGTTAACAAACCTCACATTTAGTACATCTTTAAAACGACTATGTAGTTTTTTACTACTAATAGTTTGTAGCACACTGGAAAATCCTCAAAGTAATTTATAAAATCCTAATGATAAGGAAGCATTAATCCTTTGCAGGTGAAGAACATGTGTACAAAGGGATTTGTGTGCTTTTGTGTGAATCATTTAAGYACTGTGGCAGAGCAGGAAACTGAACCTGAATTGCTAATATGGGTCTACATGGACAGCTTTCTGAAAGAGCATGCCAGACAGAGGAAGCTCTCTTGTGAAGGAAACAGAAAGCAACAATTTTCAGTGCAAATCTCTTCAGAGGAAGTCTAGTATCTATATGCATGTCCTTCCCCAAAGGCCAACAGCAAAACCCAACACAACCCAAGAAGGGCCAGCACATACTGTATTTCTGCAGAGGTCTACGGTCAGACAGGGCCATGTCTCTGTCCCTCCTCACTCCGCGTATGCCAGCTCTCCTTACATGGCAATCTGCTGCGTTTGGAGAACTTACTCCCTGCTATATAATCCCATACTTTGCTTGCAGTTTTGTGGTACACGTATCTGTTGAGAAAGAAAGGAAAGAAGAGTGATTCTGTGGTTTCATGCGCTTTATTTTTACTACTGCACACACAATGTTCTGAGGTGTTTGGCACTAAGGGCACGCTCTATTAAAGTGATTGATTGACTGCATTTTAAAAATAGAAGTACTGTTCTGATACCAGGATCATTAAGACACGGCAGAAATTTAAATAGCTTTGAATCTGCATCCTACTGTGAATGTAAAGCATCCTTCCCCATCCCCCCTTGCCCATATCCTACGCACAAAGGGAGTCTTTTATAAAGGCAGCAAGTAAATGACGCTAACTTCATTCTCCACACAGTTAGGACCTGCTCACAGGACCATGGTAGCAATTCCAAAGTGTCCTTTTAATGCTTATAGTGCATTTTCTAGTGTGCACAAAGCAAACTATTCCTCACAGCTCCCCTGCCTCCCTTTTTGAACAAAATTATGTATAAAATGCCATCAATATTTCACGGAACTTTACYAGTGGTTGCTCTATGGCTGAAGCTTAATTACAGTTGTTTTCCAGGCCCTTATCTTTAAATACCGCATCTATTCCACGCCCGTTCTAGGCTACCAMGGGCAGCTGCAGCAACGCGCAGGAGGATCGGCCTGATCTCGGCGCTTGGCACGACGCGGGCAGGTCTGCTCTGAGCTGGGGCTCGCGACGGCAGCTCCCGGGAGGCCCTGCCAACAGCGCTGCCGTGCCAGCGGGAAAGAACAGTTGATGGCACCTACCCAAGGTCAGCTCCTCTGATTCGGGAGCTGGGCTTCTTCCAGGCGCCGGGAAGCTGCTTGTTTAAATGCAGCCAGTCGGTAACAATTAAGCATCTAAATAAAACATGCAGATTTCGTATTCCTTTTGAAATCGCCTCCGCGCCACGCTGTTTATTTGCCGTTTCTCACAGCCTTCATTATCCAACAATTGGCCACAAAATGGCGGCCCGGGCAGGGCAGACATTTTGTAACTGTCTCATTAGGAGCGCGGCAGAACAATGGGAACGCGCCCAGCGACAACAAGTGCTTCCAGAGGCCGAGAGGAGCCTGCAGCACCAGGACGCACGGCTCAGGAGCGAACTCTCCACCTCGCTTTGCAGTAAATGTCAGGCAACGGCATGCGACAAGGCAACCGGACCTTGCTATGAACCTCCATCCCGGGAAAACACGGTCCAGTTTCCCTTTCCTCAGCTTCTACGTGAGTGAGTGCGGCTCTTCACCTATCCCTTTGCGCTGTTCCCTGTGTGCCATATGGATTYGAGACCACCCATCAACAGTGACTCAGTTGCTATAATCTTAACCACGTTCTTCCCTCTGAGCCCAGACACTAATGTTTTCTATTACAGCTCTGGGAACTCGACCGTTTTCAGAACAGATCTTAAAGCCACTTTTTCCGAAAAACAGCACAAGGACATTTAAAGKGAGGAATCTCACCCCAATCCCTTCTTCAGGTAGCTTTTCGCCCCAGTTTAGGTAGCGAACACATAATGAGCTGAGAACCGTAAAAAGCAAGGCAAAGTAATATCACGGCTAACGAAAGCCTAACCCCCCAAGAATTAATAAACACTTTCTCTTTTCTTCCTTTTTTTTTAATTATGCACCTACCAGACTGCTCTGAGAATTATTAGCACTGATGCCTCTTAAGACGGAAATATGCAAATCTTCAGGAAAAACAGCGAAGCACATGCTGCTCATTAAAGATTTAGGTACCTGCCAAATTTCAGGTTTAAAGAGTCAGACATTTTTACATCATTGTCTCAGGAGAAAGAAAACAAAAACCACAACAAATTTTAACACAGAAAAAACGTGTATTTGTCTCTCTCCTATAAATCAAAAATGGTTATTTTGTATGTGATTTTGCTCATATTTATTTAACAATACAAAAGAAGTAAGAAGGCTGAGCTAGTGCTAYATTTGAAAAGGCAGCTATGTAACAGAAAATCACCATTATTATTATATTTCTTTTCTTTGAGATTTTCAATATATAATTTACACCAGTGAAACATCTAGACAATAACTACTTAGGCATGAAAACACAGGCTCTGCATAGTTACACTGACACCAGGAGAGACTGGGCAAAGGCAAAGCAGTTTGCTTCCCGCTCGTCTCTTGTTAAAAAGCTTGCAATCCAGTGCGTTCAGCAAACCAGACTATAAGACATGGGCAAAACATACTGACCCGCAGAAAGGGCTGGTGCTCAAAATCAAAAGYTATGTAGCCTTGCTCAGCATACAGGCAGCCCAGGTTCACTAGCTGGAAAAACTGTCTAACAGCTAATTTTGCTAATTTATCTCTTGGTAGTAAAGAGAGGAAAGACGTTTTGCTTGAGTTGAAAGCAAGCAACCCTGAGCCMTGAGAAACAGTAAACACCTCAGGATATCATTAGAAAAGCTAAAATTTTAGCCTACAGCTTACATGACTGTGACACACCTACTACTGCCACCACCATGCATCTCTGCGTCTTTACATGCGAGCAATTCCCAAGTAACAGACACGATCTTCCCATACAAGCAAGTAAGAAATATAGGAAGTGAAAGGGTGTTTGTTTGGGCCACCTAGACCTGGGAGTGTATTTTAGGGAAGAGAAATACTACCACTGCGTGTAACCCCAGTGGAACGAGAGCTGCCCAGGCCAGACATTGTGCTATGCTGTGAACATGTGGCGGAGGTCCCACGCTCCCGCAAGCCCTCACGGAGAGAGGTCTGAATAGCCCAGCTGCTGCACAGCCCCTCAGCACTTCAGCAAAGCCTGAGGCTTGCAGCACTCTGTAGCCCTCTGTTTTTTATGGAAGATGTTATTTCCTTAAAACATTCATTTTGCAGCGGCCTGTATCTCTCCACCAGGGCTAGTGCCGCCAGACTGCAGGGCCAACAGGTGGGACGGCTCTCTCCCAACTTGAACAATGCTGCCAAAATCAGGATGCCTGCCAAGCCTAACATGCACACTGTACGTTCAGAGGTTACAAAACATCTCTAAAACCACTGATTTAAAAGTTACTTTTGTTACAAAACCCCCCCAAATCATGGAAAGACATGGGGTTCTAAGTTTTGTTACAAACTTGAAAGCAGGCCAAAGTTCATGGAAAAGTTTCCTAAGGGTCATGATCCTTTGGAGTTAAACTAAGCTCAATCTGAGGTGGGAGGGAAAAGCTCTGAGTTAACAAAAGGCTTCACACTGGAAGTGTGGGAAACTCGTGGTTTCACAAGATTTCCCTGCAAAGCCAGGTGAAGTCCAGTGGTTTCTGCGCTATTTCACAATGAGTGGCTTGCTTCCTCTGAACTCAAAACTCAAAGCAGAATCCAGGAGCTGCAAATTTGCACGGAGCAAGACAAAGATGAAAAAAAATCATTAGCATGAGCTCCTGGGAAGTGAATACATTGAATTTCACCGGCTGACACGCGAAAACAGAACAAAAATCTACATATTCTGCTGTTCAATTGGAACACAAACATTGGGGATGTACACTTATGTCTTACTTAAGTACCCACAGATGGACTTCACAGTGCTTTATAACATGGCTTTTCTTGTAACTACACACACACATCAATAAAGGCTAGGTAGAAATATGTGCACTGGTGTATTGGGCTAAATCCAGCCCCTTTTCTAGACTGGCCAAGACTAAGCTTGCTTTTGACATTTGGGAGGAAATGAAAAAGAAGGAGATATATTCACAATGGTGTGGATGGTGCTATTTGGTGGCAGTTAGCTAGTGGGTGCAGAACACCTCGAGCAATCAGAGTTTTTTGGCTTTGGTGAAGAGCTGAACCCCTTCCATAGGAAACAGTGGTCGAGGACCATATAATCTATCAGTGCTTGTTATTGAAAAATAAAAAAAATGAGCTTAAACACATAGGAGACAGAAGCAGAATAAAAGACTGAAACTGGAAAAAGACAAAGACAGAATATGAAAGGAAAATGAGAGACAGTTACAGGTAGATGAGAATAAACATTGAAAAGCAGAGAAAGATGAGGAGAGAGGTTTAAAAATGGTACTAAATTCGGGTAAGGGAGATAAAATAGGAGATTAGGCATGTTAATTATAACATTCTATGTTTCTTTGACAAAGATTTTGTCTTAATTGCAGTAAATGTTTTGAGCAGCAACAAAATACTAGTATTTTTTACCTTCGATTATATTGCTGAATCAGTAGAGAAAGAGAAAAAAATACTAAGTTTTGTCAGCATAGTCTTGGCCTTTGAGGCTCCCTTGTTTTTGTGAGCTGTTCTAAAACTACTTGCAAATGCTGAAATTATATGTAGATCCTAATCCCACCCCAAACTGGTGACATCCATGCCTATAGCAGAGAAAAAAAAYGTAAGAAAAATAACCATTTTTATAAAAGAGCTTTGGACAATTACCCAGTGACTTTGGACAGTGACTTTCTTCAAAATTGGCTACCTCTGTTCCTAATGCCACAGCTGCTGCCCACTGGATTGAACCAAGGTTTAGAGAAGAACGGCAGAAAAATATTTTGCAGACAAACACAAAGTATCATGTATAGCTTTGTAGTATGTAGTTTTTAATCCACCTTTCATAAATCTTTTTTCCTACTGGAGGAACTCAATGGGTATATAGACAAGGGAGAGTCAAGTTGCTACAGCTGCAAACATGCAAATACTGTAGGTTCCTGATTGTGAACTGTGGTATTACTAAAGTTGGAAACACCCTTCAGAATAAAATGAACTACAACAACAACAATGAACCCTGGAGTGCTTTCTTCTTATTTTAAAAAGTTTTACCATTATGACTTAATGTATCTTTTTACATACACTCCTTTTCACCATTTAGGTAATCTGAGTTGCCGTGACAACTGAAAGAATTGTTTTAATAAAGCAATGCCCCGATATATTTTAAATACTGCAGGGTCCCACAACAAAGAAATCTATTCCCTAGCTCCAGACATATAAAATAATACAACAGAAAAAGAAGCTGAGGAAATGGGGAAAAGAAAAGGAAAATTAAACCCTGCCTCTACACACACCAGATGAATTCTGCATGGAAGTTGTACTCCTGTACCACAACTTCAAGCACAAGTTTGACTACTTGTTATAAGCTTCACTTCTGATACCTTCTGTGTCTATAGCTTCCTTTGGAGTCCCCATGGCACACTAAACAAAAAGTTTTTTCTTCTACTGGGATTCCAATAAAATAAATTTAACATATGCAAGTGTTGCAATGTATAGTCTTAAATGCTAAGAGCATTATGACTACTAAAGCCCAGGGATCAGTTAAAAACTGATGTGAGGTAGTGATGAAAGGTTCATAAAGTGCCAAGAGACAGCAGATCCAGCACATCTGAGCAAATGATCTTTAAACAAGACTACATGGATAAGCAAAGAAGGATCCTTGCAGGATCAGTTCCTTGTTGTGTAAGAAGCAATCTTTAAGTTTTGTCTAATTACAGAGATATGAAATTGGATTGGCCCATATGAATAACCACAGCCTGGTGGGCAATTCTGAGAAAGAAAAACTGAACAGCTTGGTTTAAATATAACTGAGGGGAAACAGAGCAAACTGCTTACTCTCCAAATTCCCCGTGCATGTTGGCATCAGTGTGAAATTAAAAATTACTTAAAACTACTGCACTACTGAGTGTTAAAACTGAAGTAATATAAAATTACGAAACACAAAAACTAGATAGACCATAAGAACAAAATCATTTTGACAATAATTGTATGTAAAGCTGTATAAGTATTAATGCATTCATCTTTGGAAGAAGTGGTGATTGCTTCACTGAATAAGGCCTTTGAAATAGGCTGAACAAGTTAATTTTGAAATGGTAAAGATTTTCATATCAATGAAAATATATTACATCCCAATCAGCAGCAAACTGTGCATTATTCTTCCCCTATTAGAAACAGATCTCATCAATGTCACAAAAACACATCTGAATGAGAGTCTGTTACAGTTAGGTGAATATGGACAAAATCCATTTATCAAATAGAGACTTCTTCGTGCTTTGTGCTGTCCTGAGTGACTTCTATCTAGTCTATAAAGTTATATAGATCACTAATGGTTAATAGAAAGGGTACAAAAGAGAACAGTCACACATTGTCAGGGGAGATGAAATTAAATATCCCAACAGATATTCTGAACATCAGGCTTTCTGGTCTGATGGCTTCCACAAATCCTACAATGGTAACAATACAGTCAGTTTTATTATTAAAGCTAATTCAGTGGGAGGTTAATGAAATAAAGGGTACGAATTAGCACTTTCTGTTAAAAATTCAGAGATGGCAACAGTAACATCCCCTCTCTGCAAGAAGACAACATACAGCCTGAACTTCAGGTCTGTCTCCTCTGCAACACGGGGTGTGACAGTACTGACTCAGAGGTAGTCAAACGTTCTCCGAGGAACCTTAATGAGCCCTCAGCTCAAGTACTTCAGTGGACTTCAAACTATCTAGCATGGCTAGTATAAGCAGCAGCCGACCCACTGCAGCATGGTGTTTGCAAGAGACTAATTTTGCAACAGACCGGTTTATCTATCTGAAGAGTTGATCTCCTGATGTACCTCCACATCCTTGGGCTTTCCAAAGCCCCGACCACTGGCACGAAGCTTCTCTGGCCAAGAACTGTCAAGATGCAGCTCTAGCATGGGCTTCAATGTTGTGGCAGGTCTCATCTTTATATTTGTGCATCACTAGCTGTACTGACAAATGGCACTTGGGCCACCAGAATGGTTTCATCAGCAGAACAGCAGGCCTGGATTAGCACAACTGTGTTATGGCAAGTAGGAAGTCTCAACATTTTTGTATTGCATTATCTATCAAAGCATCAGTAGCACTTGTTCTTCAAAACAGGCTCCCGAAGGACTAGCATCGCTTGTCAGGTGAAAAGCACTCTACAAGAACACTTTTGCTTTCTGTGTGTGACTCAAGTTTTTTTCACCAATAACAAATGAGTTGGGCCTCCACTTTTAGCATGGCAGTGAAGACAGACTCTCATTTCACACATGCACGCTTCATGTCTATGAGATTTTTAATATTCATTTTTTTCCCCCATAAAGTATTTGTTTTCTGAAGTACTTTTATAAGTGCATAATTAACAGCACATTTTGGATTTTAGATGGGAGAGACTGTTTTTCAAAGAGATTTTGTAACACAGATTCTGCAGAAACTACTCCGTATGTTTTTTTTACTTTTAAAAGTTCCTTCAGATGCATTACATGTTTCTGAGCAGGAATCATATACAGATTACCTAGTTTAAAGTCATGCTTTACAGCAGTTTTATGTTCAGAGGCTTGGTCCTTCACTCCTATGCAACAGTGAAAGGGTTAATCCCACATCTAAATGGGAGTATGCGCTTAAAATGAAAGCATTAAAGCATGCCAAAAATAATAAGCTAAATGAAGGCCATTCTTTTGCCTTTTGTCAATATTATCAAAGTGACAAATAGATCAAATAGAAGATTTTTTTAAGGTTTTTATTTTTTCCTTCTTTCCAAATCATAAATGTTTCGTCATATTTCATTTCAAAATCAGTTCCCAGTGGATTAGGTTAACATGATGCACTTAAAAAAATCTTCCAAAACCTTGCTATACCTTAGATGGAAAAGTGCACAAAATACACTTTTGCTATTTCCCCCGATCATTTTCTAGCTATACTTTTCTCCCCTAAAACTAAAGTAACGTAGTTGTCTGCTTTAATCAAAAAGAAATCATTTTCTTCAATCAAGTTCTGTTCTGAAACTTCAAAATACTGTATCACACATATTTCAAAATAAATGAAAGCATTTAGACTATATCCAGAAGAAAGTATTCCAGAACCTAAACGTTTTCTATTTCACACCAATTTAGCTGTTATATTCCTGYGGAGTAAGCTAGAAAACTTACTTCCGCAATATGAAGTGAGGCCTTGGACAGTACAAGCAATACCTGTGTTTTGTAACCGTTTGAGCAAGGACAACTTTGTGTTTGAGGCAGAAGGATTTGAAATGCATTTGAAAAATGCAACAGCCTGCTACTCTTGAATCTTTATTGTTGTTAACAATTTCTTTTAATATTTAATGTCCATAGACACTTATGCCCATGAAGCAGTATTCATAAACAAGACCAGGTTTTTTTTTGTTTTGTTTTGGTTTTTTTGTTTTTTTTTTTTTTTCATGAAATGGCATAAAGACAACAGCACATTTGCCAGGCTCTCAAAACACTCTTCCAAAATAGGCCATTGTCAGTGGAGATTTAATTTGTGGACTTAACATCTTTGAGTGTTTTTTACTCCATATTTCAATTCTCTTTGGAGAAGGGCTCCACCGGAGGGCTCCTGCCCAAAAGTTGAGCTTTAACAACAGTGAGCTGGGAATGGCTTTAATGTGTGGACATGAACATGCCTGTAATGTAATAAGTTGGGGGTTGGGATTTTTCCCCTTCAAATCTGTTTAATGATAAATTCCTTTCCTGGAAAAGGCTTTAGTATAAACTGTGAACTCTGATCCAGTTGCAGACGGAAGTGGAGGCAGTGGTGGAGTGGTGGCAGTGAGGGAATCTCATGCTCCCTTCGGACTAGATTCCTGCTGTGGCCTAAATCCAGAACAGGAGTCCAGGCAAGATCAACTCCTCCTCCACTCATTCCTTCAAGCAACTAGATCAAAGATGGTGTTTTAAAACTAGAGGTAAATGTGACAGAAATAGTTTCCTGTTCAAAAAACTACCAGTTCTTGTAGCTGATGCATGCTACATGATGTCTATCCACATGACAAGGGCGCATAATGAGAAGGGACTACGAATGATGCTGAAACCCGTCTGGGATCACTGCTTTCTTATATTAATCATCAAATGATTGCTGAACGGTGCGAGAAGTTTTAACAAACTTATTTGACATTTGGCATGAATGCAAAATACAAAAGACCAATTTCCAGCTCCAAAGAGATCATGAATTTCAGCTAGTAAAGCTGGCTGGACATGGCTTTGGTTACTTGCTATGCATGTGGAACAATTGAAGTGTTTTTTTGCTGTGTTTATTTTGGAGGCTGCTATTTTTAAGGTCACAGTCCCTGTAAAGGGAGGAAACTGTGTCTCTGGGGTATTGGGAATTAAACAGAGGAAAGAAAAAGGCACAGAGAAAGTAGCTGCCTTACACAGGCAACTCAGATGTTTTGTTTCCTTCCTTGTTCAGTTTGTAATCCAAAAAGGACCTTGCACTAAACATTTACTCATGCTTTTTTAAAAAAATACTGTAATTCTTGTTATACAGGAATTCTAAATTTTTTTTTATTCTCTTTTGATAAACTGCAATTTAAAGGCACTATCACTTGCAGATCAGCTTTACCTTAAGTTCTGATGTTAGACTCACTACTGTCCTCTGTGGTCATTTATGTAACAAGACTTATCTCAAGCCAATTTTTTGTGCAGACATTGTTCTGATTTGGAGATACGATGGAGGAGGTGTAGGGAAGGAAGTAGATGTTTTCAGAGGCTTGGAAAATCCCACTGAGGCAGAAACCAGCTGCTGCAAATGGCACATATTTTGCACTGAGACTGCAGGAAATTGTGCCAGGAGCCTGAAGAAACCAGCGCTGAAGGAACAGTGAAAAAAAAAAAGAAAAAAAAAAAAAAAAAGAGGAAAATATAAGATGAAAAGTTAGGTTATTTTTAAATGAATCAGGAAAAAGCAGTGACATATCATGGGTGACTTTCAAAGTTAGGTATTCACTATCAACTCATCATGAGGCAGGAGCCTGTAAGGGAGATTCAGAGCACGCTCAGATAGGAAATAGTAAAAAAAAGAAAAAAAAAAAAAAAAGAACTGAGTGAGGGAAGAGAAGGGCTTATCCTTACAGTAACTGGAAACAAAAGCTTACTTGCATAAGTCTGCAGTCACTCTGCTATTGCCCATACTTGAACAGGTCATGCAAGAGGCTACTAGAACAACATCAACAATGCTAAAAAGTAAACACTCCTGTGCCTTCATAAGTACAACCGCAGACAGTCTCTTCTATACTGTTTTTACAAAAAAGAGAAAATGGTTAACAACTAGTTTCTACTCATTGCTTGACTCAACTAGGATGGCAAACAGCAAAAAAGTGCCAGCTTTCAAGACAAGAGACTATTAAAACTCTGGATAATAAGGGTGAAAAAAAAAAAACAAGAGAAAAAGGGAAAGCTGAACCTAGAAGACAGGAATTCCACAAAACATCCCCTTGTAGGATAAACAGGTAATGGGGAACCAAAAGCTTGGATGCTATATCCTACAAAGGATGGCTGCATTGTCAACATAAAATGAAGGATTGAATCTGGAACAGAAAAGGGAGCTCTGTATAAGTTTCTGTTTGGAACTGACAGCAAATATCCAAAGGATGAGGAAAGAATTATACAGAAATCGGATGAAGAGCTGTGAATCTGCTAGCCATTGTTACATGTCTGTAATAGCAGCAACTCATCACCTAGAAAAACACTATAAAGAGAAAGAGGACTGTCAGGGAGAGTGAAAGATGACTTGCCAAACAGGACATTGAAAGGACAACTACCGAGACTTTTTTTAGTTCTGATGATTATTCTCTGTGCACTAAATACAAAAGACAACCCATGAAAATCAGTCTTAATTCTCCTGCCTGTCATTAATGTGCCTTTCCAATTATATCAGACCAACCCATTCAGTATTACATCACTTCTTATATTATACCTCTATTCTTAAGAGTGCTAAATTTCCAGAAATAAATCTGTATTTCKTAGCACTGACCTGTCAGGTCAACGCATATTGTCAGATGAACTTGTATGTTAGTTATACRAAGTGGAAAAAAACAAGGAAGAATTTATCTAAATGATTCCTAGTCAGGATTACTTTACTTTAGGAATGAGACTCTCTRTTTCATGCTCAGATATTATAGTAAGGAAATACTTTTTTCTTCAGTAAGATTCTCGTATTTGGGATTCATAAAAGAAAAAGGAATAGAAGCCCGAACATGACAGTATAAATCTCTCCTCTCTTCAGGCACTGTTTCCTATATACTCAACTTATCTTTAGGTGATGTCTACATAGTCATACAGAGACAGATCTGAATTTACCATACCAGCACCATAGTTCCAAGTGACACAAAGGAGGTACACATTTTCTTGTAATCACCTGAATAGTTACACTGTGAAACACAGATGCAAGCATGTAAAAACACAGATTAGAACTGACTGAGCTACGAGTATAAATGGGAAGTCTGTGATCTCTTGCTTCCATTTAAACACATTAATAGACTTCAGTACAGTCAAGCTATATTGTTTGCTATATTACATCAATTAAATAATCCTTGAGCTATGAGAATGCATATGCATGTCAACATGAGAAATAGAGTATGAATATGTTTAAGAATGAATAGTATGAAAAGTCAAATGTTTATCACATTAAAACCAAACTTTCAAGGGCTTTATGAAGGATATAAAAGCCTGTTACACATATCTAAATAACGAACACACATGGATTAGGTGTGTATTGTGGAACTTGTTTTACTTAGATTATGCTGGATAATAATCAGTACACATTTTTGAAGTCACTGAGACTCCTCGAGCTGATATGTTATTCAGTGGAGTCCAAATATGAGAATATTATGTTCTGACACGTTGCTTAATGTAAGCTTACTAAGAAGGATGTAGCTGCAACATGCAAATAATTAAATCTGAAAGAATGTGGAAGCTGCACAGTTACAAAGAGCAGTGTGTTACACTCAAGCAAAAYGAGAACAAAACTCTGATAGACTGCAAAGCTTTCCAAAAGTTTAGCCTATATCAGCATATCATAGCTAAAAATCCCCTCCAGGAACACACTGGTTTTGATTCCTTTGTCTTCTCAAAGCATGAACATTTTTCAAAATATGAATAAACTACTGTCCCTTTAACCAGTGCTTCCTAAAGCATGTCTTAACACAGGAACAGTGACAAATCTCTCTTCCAAGTGAAAAATCATTTTTCAAATTCTCAACAGACACAAGCAACTTACCCAAAACACGCCTGTCTGGCATYCCATTACTTCTTAGTTTCCCTTGCTAGATGTGATGTCCAATCTCAGACAGACAACAGCAAGCAGACTCCAGTTTGCATGTTATCAGTGGACCTGAAATTAAGAAAAGAATTGTATCCCAAATTACTTGTATTCTCTGTGCCTACAGGAATCTAAGTATCATCTAGCTTCAATAATGGCATGCTTGTAGATCCTGACAATGACTACATCTCAACACATGAGAAGCCAGTACCAGGAGATGCCATAAAAGATGGTAATACGTGATAGTAGTTTCAAAAGTAGGTTTCCTCTACAAAAGTTTATTAATCTCAGCATTCAGAGTTCAGCTTTTAATCAGGAAGGAGCTTTAAGCTCATTTTACTTTTTTTTTTAATGGTTCTGTTTTCAACAGCAAGTTGCTGAAATGGCAAGTTTGCTTGAAGCAAACTGAAAAGCTTTCGATTTCTGAGTTTCAGATCTTCATTGTGACTACTTCAAAACCTGTCTTTTGTGGAAGAATGCCACATTTGCATTTATTAACAGCATGGCTCACTGCCCTCTTCATAGTATTTGGAACACTTCAATACAAGCAATAAAGTAGCTGAAAACTGATGAGCATGCAAGCCAGCAAAACAATCTACTTCTTCAATCTTCTTCTACCAATCTACTTCTGCTACATGGCTTTGAGTTTATATATTAATAACCTGATCCATTGTTTTTCAAGGAAGTCATGAATGCTCTTCACAGAAATGGCAGATTGTATAAAAAGAGTAAAATACTCAGATGATCTCTCAACACTTACATACTTTACACATCTGTTTTTCTCAATCATTTACTTGGTTGCCCTAAAATCTAGTAAATATATTTGAAAACGTGTTGTGCTGTGAGAAATAACCCAGTAGAAAAAATAACCCAGTAGAAAAAAATCGCCTATAACCGTTCTTCAGAATTTCCTTGCGGGATCGTTCAAAGGTTTTATCGTAACTGCATTTGATACTAGGCTGAGCTGCACAGTTCAGTCTTAGAGAAAACAATGTTTGCCGAGGTTGGAATCACTCCAGGCATCCCAGTGCCAAAACCAAGAACGCACCATCTTCCTTTTGTTAGAATCTGTCTCAAAGGGAGTTTGAACTACAGGCAACTAGAATCACATGTTAGGTAAGGTCAGAGGACTGCAACTGCCTCTCTTCAGGTCTGTGAATTAGTTAAGAAAAAGAACCTGCTTCAAGGCAAGACCTACTGCCGAAATCTGAAAAAATCATGTTTTCTATATAGGTAAATTATATGCAGRACATGATATATCTTCCTTATTCTGTGATTGAATTTTTACTTTATATCTCTTCAGAAAATTATGCAGAAATAGGTTTTCTTATTCTTCATGTGTGAGAGTTGAGCGAAGATCTACCGCTGACACAAGTGGCAGCAAATCTAACACTGAAAAACCCTGTAAATGTCATTGGCAAAACATCTTTTAATTAAGAAGGAAACCACGCCTATGATGGGATCTGATCTGTGTTTTACTGKTTTGAAAATTTCGTAACTTACTGATTCCAAGTAATGATGTGAAATTAGCTCACATTTGGTATGTTTGGTAGATAAGTTGTATTGGTAGAAAGGTAGAGCTTTCTAAAGTATTATCAGCTACATTAATACTTGCTGTATTAGTCACATGTTCTTTCATCGTACACAAGGTATGGCCCATTAAAAAGGCTGTGATACAGCTTACTATTTTGATAACATTATACAATGTTTCTCATATTTCTGCATTTCTGAAGATGTAAAGTATTACTAATAAAATAGCAGTTGCTATAGTTATTCACTAAAACAGCAGAAGAAATGTTCTGACAGAGCTTGAAATATATTAAAACTAATACAGTTATTTCTGCATTGGAAATGCACAACATGAAATTAAGAATCATAATAAGTTGGTATATGCATAACTGCACTTATCCYCCATTACTGTATTCCTTGCCTGGATTCTGAGAGATGCCTATAAACTATTATATTAGGGGTTGGCTATAAAGAGCAAAATTCTCCGCAGAGTGCTCACTATGATTTCATTTTTTAAGACAGACATACTGTTTACTCTTCCTAATGGTATCTTCCAGAAATTGTTTCAGATACATTCCTTCCCTTCCCAAAATAATTTTTATGATTATCAATACAAACTAAGCTCCCAAATATAGACTATTTTCTTAAAGATATAGTGTCAAGTTGAGCAGACCAAAATGTAATCCACTTTCTTCATAGATTTTGTTCTACAATGGAGACATAAATGTTTATGTAAATCTGTATTCCAAATATTACTCTATGATTTTAAATAAAGTACTGTAAATTAAAAAGAAAACCAATAGCTAACTTCAACCAGCAAGCACATCACCACTGATGGGTCTGCTTCTTCTACAAGGAAAGAAAACTTTTTTCCCCAGTTCCGGGAATCAGCCTGATCTGTGCAGGACACTGCTGCTTCTTCCCCAAACTCTCAAAGCTCATTATTTCCTGGCTTTCTCTTTCACGTGCTGTACGTGTCCTACAGCACGTCAGGTACCAATTCTTTCCTTAACCTACAACTGCAATGCACTGCATTTCGCATGTCTATAGAGAGCAAGTGCTAATTTCACAAATTAATTAGGTCTTCTATAACCGCAACTGTAATCCATGTATTGCAATGCATCTAGGGATTTCTTTGTTTCTCTCTTGATACGATTTTGCTATATTGCTATTCGTTACAACCAATATACATTTATCTATGCACATACATATACAAAAAACAGTTGTATGTTCTGTGCATTTATCCTCTGAAATATGAATTAAGGAAGTGTTTTTGGTGACAGTTCAATGCATGCAGCATACTTAGGGCATCTGTACTTTTCACCAGTAACACAACGTAAAAGCGGCCTAAAGATTAGACATACAACAAAAAATATGCTTGTGGGTGGTCATCCACAGCTCAGAAAAGCCCAGAACCAAGCAGAAGTCACCTCACACAAGTCAGAAAAAAAGTAAATAAATGGAAGTCCTTGCAATGAGCGGACCTGTTGCTCATGCGTATGCTTGTGTGTATATGGGAGACATGTCTGCATGGTCTCTTGCTATCCAAGGGAGCAGGTTTCCCCAGCCCACTGAAGTGGCTGGGAGGTCTGCACTTTGCAACCTGTCTTCTGGGGACAATGACAGATAGAAAAGATCTCTGTGACAGGTGGCTTGGAGAGCAAGTTCCTACACGCTGGCTGCAGTTTCAAGAGATCTGAGAGCATCTAAAGACCTACTCTGTTTCGAGATTTTTTTTTTTTTAAGCGATCACAACCTGAAAAAAGGTTGAACACCACTCTTTCATGCAGAAGCTAATCCAATGACGTGTGACACACAACATTCAGTCCTGCTGACTTAGTTGGAACAGCGTTTTTGAAGATAATTAACCCCATCCCCTCAAAAAGAAAGAAAAAAAAAAGACTTAAGAACAACTTCCCAACAGTCCAATACTCATTTTCTTCTGTTGCTCCTGCATGCTTGCTCCTGCACAGCACAAAGTAGGTGAACATCCAAAAATAGTATGCCTCATTGAGAACAATACGTCTACTCCTCATATATTCTTTATCTTTCTATTTTGACCATCTATGAAGAAAGAAGTTTAATTATTCACATCTTTAATTTTAAATTAATCGAACCTAGATGTTTATTTAACATTAGCAGGAAAAAGTCATCGAACAACAACTGAAAATTTTTCGTTTTAATAGTGAAAGTGACAGTAACTAACATTAAACGGAGAACGGAAATTTGCATTTTGTTTTAATATACAATTTTGATATAATACCTACTTAAATTATTAGTTCATATAAATATTTTGCCATTGTACACTGCATCTTTACTGAACTAGATCATCTTTACATCTAGTCTTTTCAACATTTTTGCTAAAACAGAAGCCCAGTAAACATACATTTAAATTTCAGTATCTAAAAGCAATAGTAGAGCTGTACCTTTGCTGTTCATCTCTGCTGTGCTCACGACTATTTTCATCAGCAAGTGATTTCTTTAGCTATAAATGCACCGTAAGACTTATAACTGGCTGCATAATTGAAATGGCTTCCGGAAAGAGGATGCAAAATCTGAACCGTCACCTCCAACTCTGCTTCTCACTGACACCGCGGCAGAGTTCCACAAATAGCTGGCAAGTTACACAGAGAGGCTCTGTGATGTCCTGCCAGGGCCTTTACTGGTCTTCCAGGGGACAAAGGGCAGCTATTATTTATTTATAGGGAAGAAGGATACTGTACAAAACCATATGAGGTTTTAGTAGGTTTGAAATAATGCAACACACACCACGTTTTCAAGCATGCTGTTAGGGTAAGCCTTTGACTGAAGGGTGCCCTTGTCGCCAACATGGGGCCTGGATTCCAGAAAAAGTTCAAGATACACGCTTAAATCACTCTCAGTCTGGAGAGCACTTTTACTTCGTATTTTCATTTAAAGGAAATTTATGGCAGACTTTTACCTATTTCATATAGTTAGACTGAATAGTCCTGAGGTGAGGATTATCCCTATTTCCATGTTTGTGCAGTGCTTAGTAGAGCTGTATCTGTTCATCCATATGAAAACCTTCTCTTCTGTATTTGTACATCACACCAAATGAGGGGTTTTACRTATAAACAGTATGCCTTTGCCTTCCTCAGCCATGCAATGTGTAACTTCACCATTAATGGGCTGATGAGATTTGACTCTAGCCCCGGTTCTGCCATGCAGTTACTGCAGTCGCTTGGTTGCATCACCCCTGTGCTGCTGCTGGTCTCCTGGGACAGCAGGACTCATGTTTGCCACATAGCTGCTGGTGGCAAAGGAAAGGAAAACAGAAATTACAAAAGGCAAAACAGAATTACTGCAAACTGTTGTCTAGTGCCTCAAAATGTTTTGCAATGTCTGTTGGTAACAACAGCAAATCGATTAGGATTTTGACTATGTACAAATACAGGCCGTTCTTGGAAATTTTTTTTTCCCCTTTCTAGTTAAAGGAAAGGCTAAATTAGCCATGCATGTTGCCTTGCATAGTCTTATCCTGCTTTCTCTGCCACTAGTCACATATTATTGGGCTGAAAAACTAAACCACATGGTGTCCCTCTCTACAGACAGGTTTTATTTTAACTTGGATGATTTTCAAATAAGACATAATAGGAAAGTTGAATATCAGTAGTCAGAAAAGCAYTCATCTTTACCCTTCCTGAAATACAGTAAGCAATTTCAAGAAAGAAAACAGAATTATTTAACTACTCTGTTTTAAGACACATCTACTGTATCAGTACTAACTATGATTAGATATMTACAACAACAAAGCACACTGGAAAATTCACAAAACCACTGATTTTGAAAGTGTGTGGGGTTTTTTTATCACAAATGATTTTCTGTCAATTTGATTTAGAAATAAACTGATGTTCTACTTAATCTAAAGATGCAACAATCAGTGGTCATTTTCAGACAAGTCTGGCCATTTCTGGCCCATGCCAATCTCATAACAATTTTTTTATGATGCCTTTAATGTTGTCTTGATAAGCAGCAGCATTTCTGCATGCACTGATTCTAACAATTTCCTTTCAATTTCTGCTCAACTGAAACCCACTGTGGGAAAATCAGCTCCCACCTTTTACCTGGCATCATGAACATGAGTAACTTCTGAACACTTCCTTTGGTGGCTCCCATGTTTCACTGACAGCCGTGCATTGCCCACGGCACTGTATTACACTGTAATTCCTCCTGCCTTTATTTCACTGTTATGCTGGCTCTCCAGTCCTTCAGAGATGCTTCCTTTCCCTTTACTGTCTTCTTCATCAAAAACAAACAAACAAACAAATCCCAAACCAGACCCTTTTATTGCTTAGAATGTTCCACTAACACTGCACATCCATGCTGATTTTTACACTGAAYCATAGTTTTTGTTTTATCTGGGGAMACATAATTGTAGTCAAGAGTCAATCTGTTTATTTTCCAGGGCCAGAAGTCCACCACTGATGTCAGATTTTCAAAAGAGTTGAGCATCAACTAGGTACTGTTTCCATTCTTACGATCAGATATTTAGAAGAGCTTTGTGCCAATAGTACTGAGCATTTTTGAAGTTCCACTTTTTCATTCTGCTGTTTACAACATATGGGAATTTCTGACACTGTGGTGCTGAATCTTCAGTGCCCGAGTGTATCAATAGGAAAAAAAAAATATTTTCTTCTGAACTTCAAAAAAAAGGCAAGGGCAAATATGCAGACAATTTGTCCTCAGTTTCAACATGACTCCTATTAAAACACGCATTTAATGTTACACTGTGTGACGTCATGTTACATTTACTATAATAGTTTGCCCAATAGAAGCTTTGATATTTAAGACAGTTCAGCTTTACTGAATTTAATCTTGCAATGTCTCTTTGCATTAAAAAAATATTCTCAAAATGAAATCAAGTAACGAAAAACTCCCTGGTCTGGTCATTTGTTTTTGTTTTGCAGTCCGCAAAACCTAATGAGTAAATAGCAATTTTAATACTTTGCTCTTCACACTGCTTTACAGTTGAAGCTCGCAGTGTGTCTGACGAACACAGCAAGCAGTTCTTACCAAACTGAGATGCTATGATGTGCTCCAGGGTTTGCAAACAAAGAGCAGCTGGGGCAGTTGYGACTTCCCCATGTCCAGTCCTACCCTAGGCCCACTGAGGGATGAATAAATCTGCTGCCCACTCTTTTCATCTTCTAATCTAAGCATACAATGCTGCATACAGACTACGGGAACACTTAATACGTTACATATGTTTTACTCTGTCTGTTAGAGCTGATGAAGACCCCCACCTTAAACATATCTTCTGACTTCTGGCCAAGTCATAACTGAATTAACTAAAGGTATGATTATAAAACAGACTATGTGTTAGGTCTAAAAGCCTAACTTATAGAATGTGATACGTTTGACAATTTAGCTCTCTGTCAGATCTTCTTTATTTAATCAGTATTTAAGCATTTTAACCTCTTCCAAGAAGATCTTGTATCTCAATATGGAAAAGACTGATGAATGTTCTTTGTAAGTTTTTTAAACTACTGACTTTGTGACACACATCCCCTCTCAACTTCCTACTCTCTCTGTCACTGGAAAGCTGAAAATAACAGTGATCTCAATGAAATCCCAACCACTGGGATAAATAAATAGTGTTCCTCACAAAAGAGACGAAACATGCATCAAATGTTAACATAGTTGAAAGCACATGGTGTTTTTCAAGAAAATGTTTTAAGCAAAGTTTTAATATACAAGCTATGTTCCAGCAGAATTCCATTTTCTAAATACAGAAATACTTCAAGAATAAGACCCAGATTCAGTAAAATCCCCTACCACATACTTGGGCTGAAACGTGGTTGTGGATGTAAATGCATGCTTACGTGCTTCCTTTGACTGACGCCTATCAGGAGATTTTCAGCTCATGCTTATAAGTGATATGGCTGCTCAGAAGTACCTTATCTTTAAGTAAAGGCCTTTCAGAATTTCAGTTATTTTGTTTCCTGATCACCTGRTTGCTTTATTCCAGATTACTTAGCTGCACTCAGGGTACCACACAAATGTAACTCCTTTAAAAGAAAATTCATGCTTCAAAACTGGAATCCAAATTCACCCTTATCCACCTTGCTGTGGGATTTGCTGACGTATCCTCCACCCCTTGCACTAGCAGGAGGTAGCTCCAAAGTGCACTAAAGGAAGTAGCTCTTCACAGCACATACCTTAAGTCATGGAACTCCTTGACTGAGAATAATAGGGCACAGGGCACGAAGACTGCACAAGTTCACAGGAAATAAATCCACCAGGGTGACAAAACACAGACAATCCATGCCTGGTTCAGTATACCTCTGCACAGAGGGAGCACTTAGTAGAAATAAATATAATCTCCCTCTTCTACATTTCTTTAGGCATTCAGTTTTAGCCATTACTGAAGAAGRGGTGGTGGTGAACAGCTTGCCAGTGCATCCCTCTGTTGCATGAATCACTGCTCTAAGCTACTGGGGTCATTCTTCGGCTTTTATGTTCCAGTCTTTCCAAAAGGGGTATCCGTGATGTTAACTCCCCATCACTGCAAAGTGCCGTCACTGAATGATCTGGAACAGTTCAACAAACTGTAAAAAATGAAAGACTAAGGTTGAACCAAATCCTGTCTGAGCTGACTGGCTACAACTGATCAAAAATGGTTTTAGCATTTTGTCGTTTTCCTGTTCTAAGAAAGCAAGSTATTAAATCCTTCAACCCAGAACTAAGTGGCTCCAGATACAGTTTTGGAATAATATATTTTAAATGAATTTTTAATGTAGTCCACTTTTATATTCAAAACTCAATTTTAAACAAGTTAATAGCATTCATCAGAAGTAAAACTGCTTTATTAATTACCTAAAGTTCCACCTGGCACTTACTGAGTCTAATGGCTTCTAATGCAATCTGACCAAGAGATGCCCTGATGTCCTCTGAGTGAGAACAAGACAAACAAGACAAAATGTTTGAATCTGTATGACTCGTCTGTCATCTCCACATTCCTATTTATTCCTAAAAGAATCACACACAGGGATAAATCCTAGGTCCTGGAGAACAGGGGAGATGCCAGAGGACTGGAGGAAAGCCAATGTCACCCTAGTCTTCAAAAAAGGCAAGAAGGAGGAGCCGGGCAACTACAGGCCGGTGAGCCCGACCTCCGTCCCTGGGAAGGTGATGGAGCAGCTCATCCCGGCTGCTGTCTCCAGGCACATGGAGGAGAAGAAGGTGCTCAGGAGTAGCCAGCATGGGTTCACCAAGGGGAGATCATGCTTGACTAACCTGATAGCCTTCTACGATGGGGTGACTAGATGGATAGATGAGGGCAGAGCGGTGGATGTCATCTATCTGGACTTCAGTAAGGCTTTTGACATCGTCCCTCACAGCATCCTCCTGGGCAAGCTCCAGAAGAGTGGGTTAAAT